>NIVC01000438.1:225378-615378 GCA_002269645.1 Macrostomum lignano
ACAGAGGCTTTTTACTTATAGTACGACTCAATCCGTGAGTCGTGGTCTGTTTCGGAGCTACTTTAACTTGCTGCATCTACACCGTGCTTAGAAATTCAAAGCTATAAATCCAAGTTACTCTAGGGAAGAGCCTAAGTAAATTTTGCAGCGAATATGGATTAATTTCTTCATTAATATTACAGATAGAGCAAGTTTTTGTTTGCGGAGGACTCGGTGCAAACCGGCTTGTGATGTGTAAAGCTACCCGTTGCTATGCATGAAGGGTAGCTATACCGCAAAAGCAAATATCGTTATATAGTTAGTAATATATATATTTACGACTCGTACTTTAGGATGTTGAGCGTACTAAAGAGGAGCAGTTGACATGACACCCGTTCAAAAGACTAAGTGGTTCTAATATATTTCGAAAGCTAGTGAGACTTAGGTGCGTAAAGAAAAGTGAGAATAAGATTGTGTTAAATCAACATGGGACAAAATGGATGGAGTTGTCTGCGTCTAGTTCACTGTTTTGTACTCCAAGCAGCTTTACTTTGGTTGACGTAGAGAATTGAAGTACGTTTGTAGAACACGACGTACTTCGAAAATTGAACAGGTACATGTAGCAATAGTGCAATAAAAGCAGGCTTAGAACTGAATTTTCCAGGGGTTTCAGGGGGCTCAAAAAGACAATTGTAACTCCAACATGAATTGAAACGAAAGTTCTACATGACCGCAACTGCATTGAACATGGATTGCAATATTGCAGCAAGAATCAGACGCATTTCTTTATTTAAAGATGATTGTTGACTCAGCTGAGTCAACTGGCTGTTTGGGAGAAGTTGCAAAAAATCTATAGGGGCCAAAGGAACCCAGAAATTTAGCCAATGTATTTAAATATTGGCCCGATATTTAGTACAGAATTTTATTTAAATAAAGCTATAGAAAATTTACTAACTTCTCTCAGACCCTGGCTGTGAAGCTTTGAGACCATCGTCTGTATATATATACGAGCATATAGGAATTTATTGTACTCCCAATTATACCCATTCATTCTACGTACGTGTGTGTAGACGTTTACAAGAAACTAGTATGATCCAGCCGTGGCGGCAACAAAGTTTGGCTTATTTCAAAAAAGGAAGCGAACATAGCTAGAAAAGTGTGAAATTGAAGTATTTGTTCGTAAAGAAAAATTCAACACAGTTTTACACAATGCAACAAGTAAAGGAGTCCCTCGCGCAGTCCACGTCCCATGGCCTGCCGAGGCTGGTTACAAAGAAGCCGCTCTACGTTCGCCTTCTCTGGCTGCTGTTTTTCCTCGCCTTTCTCGGCCTCTGCCTCCGCGGCTTGATAGATTTCGTTAAAAAACTGGAGAGTCGTCAGGTTAGCACAACTTTGGAGGCAAATGCGTTAGCCTTCAAATTTCCGGACGTGTACAAATGCATGGAGAATCCGGTTTCAACCAGCTATGCGGCGACGATGAGTAACCAAACACTGACGTAGCTGGTTCAAGGTACAATGCATTGATATTTGGGAGGTCAAGGCAAGGTCAACAGCAAGATGTCCTGATGAAGCTAGGGCAGTTGACATGGGCCCACGAATGTCCACGATAGATGAAAACGTGAGAATAGTGGAAGAATATGTATCTGCTACGCAAGATCAAATTAGCCACAGGAAAATAAGCAGTAGCAACAAGAGAGTTGTAGCCTATAGTGGTTAGAGCGTCGGACTCACGACTTGAATGTCGATGGTTCGATTCCCGATCCTACTGGGACAATTGTGTCCCTGAGCACGACACTTAACTCTGCATTGCTTCGGTTCACCCAGCTGTAAAATGGGTACCAGCATTAGTTGGGGTAATTGAGGCTTTGTGTGGCGACCCCCCAGTCCTTGGAACGAACAGCCAGCCGTACGCAGCCTTCAGGTGCGCCGCACAATAGCTGTGGCAGAGCTGTCGGTTGCACATCTGGCCCAATTGGGGCAGGTGTTTTCAATAGTTTTTGTAATACTACTGGTAAATAACCACCATCTGGAGCACTATACTAGCCTACAAAATGCTGCAAAAAAGAAGAGTTGTGCAAACAAAAAGCTTCGTTTTTAGAGACACTACATCGATGCAAGACAGGAATTTGCCAATCCCCCCCCAACAGATCTCAACAGCGCCTCTGAGATTTTTTTTGCCTCGGTGGCAACACAACTGAAAGACTAAATCGATTAAATATGTAGTATAGCTTTGCTCTGTTGCACTCGTTGGAATACAACAGCCTAATTGATGGAGTTGCTCACAGGCTCGAGCAGGCCATTCTAACTAGCGATTTTACCTACATCAGCAGCAACGGTCTGCCTTCCTACGAGGCCATGCCAGCGGAGGAATTCTTCCATCTGGTGTTTCTGCGCGGCTTTCGCTGGGTTCTGAACGATACTGTGCGGGCAACGCTGGCCAAGGGTGGCACCGCTAGCGGCCTGACCGTCACTGTGATGACCGACGCAAACTTCTCCTCGACTTCACCAACAGGTCAGAGTACAACAACACGCAGCTCACGCGTTTGATGGAATGGGTATAGAAGCCTACAATCACACAATCACGGGAAGCCCAATGGACAATAGGGGCCTTTCGGGGCATCATTGCGTTAGTGTCAAAAAAATTCTGTGAACAGCATGTGTAGCCATTCAACTAACCAATTGACACTAACAGGTCCATCGGTCCTATCCAGGGTGTACGCTGGCGATTCGCTAATCCCAGTTTCCGATTGGTCGCTGTCGAGAATGGACTTCGACGATCCAGATCGCAGGGCCAGGTTTCGAGTCTATTTGTGCCCACCTGGCGAGTACCCAACAGCGTTCGTGACGTCGTTCTCCCTCGGTCCCGATAGATATCACACGGTAGATATCAGCATGGCTGAGCAAGTGTACAACTCGGCAAGCTTCGAATGTCTGAGTGCCCTTTTGGATCAGGCTCAGTTTGTCAATCCATATTCTCAGGAGCCGTACAATCACACCTACAGCTATTCCTACTGCTAATTCAAAGAGTATCACAGGTACAATACAGTTACTTTATTACACAATACTTTGTTGGATGATTTATTGATTCTACGTCGTGCTCTCGTGCTCCAGTACATGCAAAAGGTGCAATGAAAACTGGAATCCTATTGTTGAATTTCATGGGCACGCCGCGTCCACTTCAGGCAATACCAGCAGAAAACCAACCTGAGCGGCGATGCAAGCCTCATGCCGTGGCCGCAGAGAGGCTACCGCTACCTGTTTAACCTGACTGATAAGGACGCCAATTTTCTCCAGCTGGCAGGAGAAACGCCAGCAGATCCGTCGTTTAGTTACGAAGAAATTGGCAACATAGTGGAGAACGCGCATCAGGTGTGCAAGTCGAAAGCGCCCTGCTCAACACTGGACTACGACGTCACCATGTCCAGCACGGACTGGCCAACCTACAGTTCCGTGATGCCGTTTGTAACGGCCACTGTGCAGCAGGTCAAAGACAGGGCTGGCAACGCGTCCGTACCGGCGATTGCCCGACTGCTCGGCGCAGATGCAGCAGGTGCTGCGGCAATCGCCAGCGCTAATCTGATTAAGGTGGGTAATTGCTGTTAATTGGACCTTTGCTCATGGAGATCTGGACAGATTTACCAATTCGGTACCGCCCCGAAGCTAAATTATTGATTTCCACAACGGATCACAAGGTGGGGAGACAAACCATTAACCCCTTGTCCCTCTCGGTGGCGACGCCTCTGGTTATGCCTTCTCGTTTCATATTTCCGTTCCATGTTTCTTTAAAAAATTCCTTCTGCTAATAAAAATTAAAGTGGATGTCCAAGTGAAAGATGCTAAAAATGATGACGCTAAAACCTTCAAATTCTAGGCCAGCTTCAGAATTTGTACGGCAACCTGCAGCCGATTCACTCACTCAGTCGACTACGGGATCAACAATTTCATCTCCGACATTGGCGGCATACTTGGCCTCTATTTGGGCATGTCGTTGCTGACAATTTCGCGAACTGCTCGAATTAGCCTACGATCTTGGCGTCGTTCTGTGGAACAAGTGAGCAGCGGCAGTTAAGACAAGTAACCATGGCAACTGTGAAGAAATCATTATTGACGGAGAAGCACCATCAGCGGAGACTACGGGAGTTACGAAGAAGCAAAATGGAGCTGTTGCGCAAGAATTTGCGACGACAAATACGCCAAGAACCGAGTCAACTACAACAACAGATAGCACTCATCACATTGTGCTGTGCGCCGAACTCAAGTGTACTCATTTTAGGCAGAATTCCTTTGTGTTTAAGTTACTAGGTATAGTTATAAAAAATGAATAATTATAAGAATAATAAGCTTTTTTCCAAGAAACAAGATGAAGCCACTCTTGTCCAGTCCTGTACACACAGTGGAAACTTTATTATATTTTATAATTAGGTACTTGAACAGTACAATGAGAACGCTAATAGTCAATAGTTAAATCGGGCTTAGTTATTTATTGATCCGTTTCCATAGCAACCGATGCTGCCTGCTGCTGTTTCTTTTGACGCTTCTTTCCAGCATTGCTACTGTCAGTAGCTGACACTTCCATCGCAGACTCGGCAACCTGTTCCTTTAACTCCCGCCTGAGCTGTTTCATAATTTTCCGCTTCCTCTTGCCAGACAATTCAATATTGGCGTTAGGGTTGGTGCGCAGCTTGCGCAACTGGCCGGGCGTTTGCAAATCCGCGTCGGGAATCTCGCAAATTCGAGGCGGCTTGGCCGCGCGGCGTCGTTTGATCTTTTCCCTGTGCCGCTTGTGATTGTGCTTCACGTGGGCTGGTCGCTTCCGGTTGGGGTCTCTGTGCATGCCCATGGCGGTTTAATGAGTCAGCATGCATATTGGTGTTACGTTTTATTTCATGAATCATCCAATACTGGAAAAAGTTCTTAAAGACCGATCGGGAGGGGAGAGCACGTTCACACAGGGTGTACACGGACGGTGGTGGAATGGCTCGTAAAGCTCCAATGACCAATGTTTAGCGCACAAGCCTCAAATGAATTTTAAACTCAACAATTAACACATCAACACTTGAACAGCTTAGGTACTGAACTAGCCATTGTCGTTCAATTGTATATTTCTCGCAATGCGCAGTTGATGACAAATGCACTAATATTAGGCACAGAAAACAGATCGATAGCTTCTTCGGAAAACTTGCGTGTTAAGAGGCACTTTTAAAGACGATTCTCTAGTGAGAGTGGGGGCGATTCTCTACAGAGAGTGAGGGCGATTCTTTTGGGATAGTGAGGGCGATTCTCTAGGGTGAGTGAGGGCGATTCTCTAAGGAGAGGGGGCGATTCTCTAGAGAGAGTGGGGGCGATTCTCTAGGGTGAGTCAGGTCGATTCTCTAGGGAGAATGAGGGCGATTCTTCAGAGAGAGTGAGGGCGATTCTTTATGGAGAGTGAAGGCAATTCTCTACGGAGAGTAGGGCGAATCTCTAGGTAGAGTGAGGGCGATTCTCCAGGGAGAGTGAGGGCGATTCTCTAGGGAGAGTGGAGGCGATTTTTTAGGGAGAAAGAGGGCGATTCTCTAGGGAGAGTGGGGGCGATTTTTTATGGAGAAAGAGGGCGATTATCTAGGGAGAGTGAGGGCGATTCTCTAAGGTGAGTGGGGCGATTCTCTAGGGAGAGTGGGGGCGATTCTCTAAGGAGAGTGGGGGCGATTCTCTAGGGAGAGTGAGGGCGATTCTCTAAGGAGAGTGGGGCGATTCTCTAGGGAGAGTGGGGGCGATTCTCTAAGGAGAGTTGGGCGATTCTCTAGGGAGAGTGAGGGCGATTCTCTAGGGAGAGTGAGGGCGATTCTCTAGGTGAGTGGGGCGATTCTCTAGGGAGAGCGAGGGCGATTCTCTAGGGAGAGTGAGGGCGATTCTCTAAGGTGAGTGGGGCGATTCTCTAGGGAGAGTGGGGGCGATTCTCTAAGGAGAGTTGGGCGATTCTCTAGGGAGAGTGAGGGCGATTCTCTAGGGAGAGTGAGGGCGATTCTCTAAGGTGAGTGGGGCGATTCTCTAGGGAGAGTGGGGGCGATTCTCTAAGGAGAGTTGGGCGATTCTCTAGGGAGAGTGAGGGCGATTCTCTAAGGAGAGTGGGGCGATTCTCTAGGGAGAGTGGGGCGATTCTCTAAGGAGAGTTGGGCGATTCTCTAGGGAGAGTGAGGGCGATTCTCTAGGGAGAGTGAGGGCGATTCTCTAGGGAGAGTGGGGGCGATTCTCTAGGGAGAGTGAGGGCGATTCTCTAGGGAGAGTGAGGGCGATTCTCTAGGGAGAGTGGGGGCGATTCTCTAAGGAGAGTGAGGGCGATTCTCTAGGGAGAGTGGAGGCGATTCTCTAGAGAGAGTGGGGGCGATTCTCTAGAGAGAGTGGGGGCGATTCTCTAGAGAGAGTGGGGGCGATTATCTAGGGAGAGTGGGGGCGATTCTTTAGGGAGAGCGAGGGCGATTCTCTAGGGTGAGTGAGGGCGATTCTCTAGGGTGAGTGAGGGCGATTCTCTAGGGAGAGCGATGGCGATTCTCTAGGGTGAGTGAGGGCGATTCTCTAGGGAGAGTGGGGGCGATTCTCTAAGGAGAGTGAGGGCGATTCTCTAGGGAGAGTGGGGGCGATTCTCTAGGGAGAGTGGGGGCGATTCTCTAGGGAGAGTGGGGGCGATTCTCTAGAGAGAGTGGGGGCGATTCTCTAAGGAGAGTTGGGCGATTCTCTAGGGAGAGTGGGGGCGATTCTCTAAGGAGAGTGAGGGCGATTCTCTAGGGAGAGTGGGGGCGATTCTCTAGAGAGAGTGGGGGCGATTCTCTAGGGAGAGTGGGGGCGATTTAAGAGCGATTTTAGGGGTTCAAGATGACAAAGACAAAGTACACACTGTCATACAAGCAGAAATCAAGTCAAAGGCTGTCGAATAATCAACGCCTCCTTTTACCACCGCGACTGCCGCCTCGACCGCCACCGCTAATTTTCTTTCTAACTGAGCTCTTCTTTGAACCGAACTTCTGCTGCTGCTTCTGCTTGGAATTATTGCCGCGCTGCTGTCGTGCTTTCTTAGAAAACTTCGACTGTCGACCGGAACGCGCCGTAGATGACTTTTCAACTTGGTCGTCATGCTCTTCATCATCATCACAGTTATCAGCTGGTGCCCTGCCAAGACTCAGATCGCCTCCCCGACCGCCAGCAGAAGCGGCATGGATAGCTGAGAAATTCTGCTTCAACAACAGACTGGCTAATTGTCGAATCGAATGGCTAGCTACCTGGTTGCTACCCGAGGCTAATTTGCGTAGCAACGGTTCGCAAGACTGACAGGACAGTCCGCCTAGATCGGGATCGTCGTCAGTAGCCAGCACCAGCTGACCAGCCGCTGTGGCGGCGGCTTCGGCGTCATCAACATCGTCAGCTGGTTCAAGCAGTCGCTGCGCTCGAGGAAACACAGCCAACAGCCGGGCAGCACAGGTCAGCAGACAGGTTAGGGAAGCTTCCGTAGCGGAACTGCCGTTTCCATTTAGCAGAGCTGTCTGACAAATTGAGTCCAGTAAACGGCGCAGAAAGTTGACGGGTCGCATCGGCGGCAGATGACGCCGACGGTCGGCGAGGGCGGCCAGGAGGGTCTGAGACAGGCTGGGGGCCAGGTCGGGGTGGTGGCGAACCAGACGGGGCAGCCGCTTGTACAGGTGCAGGTAGAACCGGCGTGGGTCCAGGGTGAGCGCTTCGCCTTCTCCGCTGAGCAGGGCGAGGGCTGTGCGAACCACCTGTAGGTGATATAAAGAAAGTTTGAGAGTTTATGTGTGCCTTCTGCATGCTGGTTAGCCTGGTAAATAAGTGTGCTGATGCTATATGCCGTGTAGAAAAGGGGAAATAAAATAAGATTTATAAGAGGCAAAAAGTCCAGGTGAAGACAGGTGAATAATGCAGAAATGGACAATATGATGGGCCAAGACACAGACAGACAGACAGACAGACAGACAGACACAGATAGGGAGACTTTTTATTTTAAAAAACTGAACTGACCGGTTACAACCGGTGAGAGGAGGCATTGCTGCCCATTCCGCCGACTCCCCTGAGCAGGCACACAATCGCGCGGATACGTACGCAGTCATACGCACAGGCACTCACTCACACAGGAGTGTACAGCGGCCCTAACTTTATTTATCGTTATGGCATGTACACTTTACTGTGCCTTGGGGGTTGTTGGCCCTCAAGCTGAGCGTTAATTGCACGAGCAGAGAGCCAAGCCGAGATTCCAAATGGTAGCCGCAAAATAATGTGACTGCACTTCGAATCGATCCTGGGCCGCTGGCACACCAGAGCGACAAGCTAGACCAATTGGCTACCCCCCGCCCCCCTGAGAGACAGACAGACAGACAGACAGCAAGCCAGTCACCTCAACAGAGTGCGCAGTGGACAGGTCTGGCCAGTCCAGCAGTGCCTGCAGCGCGCTAAACAGGTCCGGCAGCAGGTCCAAGTTGACTCTTAGCGATAGACGCGCCAGTCCAGTTAGCGCAGATGTTAGCGCGCGTGCTCCGGGTTTGGCGCGCAGGACGCGTAGATACAGATGCAACAGCAGCTCCGCGCACCGCTGCTGCAGTCGGGCCCGAGTGGCAGCGCTCTCCTGATGGCGCAGCTCCTCGAGGCCGCGAGTGGCATCGGCCGATCGCTTGCCCTGCCGGCGCTCTTTGCGGGATAACTTGGCCAGCTTCTGCTGGTGGGTAAGCCGCTGGTTGCCGGGCGCAGACTGGTCCTGGACGGGTGGGAGGCGGACAAGGGAACTGGGAATTTAATTATCGGACCGTATTTTTAGAAGCTAGAAATATCCACATAGCAACCAGAGAATAATAATATCCCCATAGCAATATAAGGGAATAAGAATATCTCCATCTAGAAACCAGAGACTAAAAATATCGCCATAGCAACCAGAGACTAAAATATCCCCATAGCAACCAGAGAATAATATTAACCCCGCAGCAACTAGAGATTAAGATTTAAGAATATCGCCTTAGCAACCAGAGAATAATATTAACCCCACAGCAACTAGAGAATAAGAAAATCGCCTTAGCAACCAGAGAATCAGAATATTACCATATCAACCAGAGAATACCAATATTCCCATGGCAACCAAAGAATAAGAATATCCTCATAGCAACGAGAGAATAAGAATATCCCATAGCAACCAGAGAATAAGAATATCCCATAGCAACCAGAGAATAAGAATATCCCCATAGCAACCAGAGAATAGGAATATCCCCATGGCAACCAGAGAATAAGAATATACTCATAGCAACCAGAGAATAAGAATATCCCCATAGCAACCAGAGAATAGGAATATCCCCATGGCAACCAGAGAATAAGAATATCCTCATAGCAATCAGAGAATAGGAATATCCCCATGGCAACCAGAGAATAAGAGTATTCTCATAGCAACCAGAGAATAAGAATATACTCATAGCAACCAAAAATCCGAAACGTAACCCACTTTAGTGGGAGGCGGCAGATCTAGTCGAACGCTGGTCAGCACGTCTAAAAGGTCGGCATGTACTTTTGCTCCGGCGGCCACGGCCACGCGACAAGCGGCTTTTACCGCTCTGAGGGACGCTTCGCCGGCTCGATCCTCAACGAACAGCTGGCGAAATGCCGAGCAGGCGAGCGAGCTGATCTCAGCGGAGCGGCTTTGCAGACAAGGGGTTAGCCAAGCTATCAGCTCCGATGATTCGTTAAAGTTGGGATGATTGGCCAGTAGCTGAGAGAGGCAACGAATGGCCACATTGCGATTGGACTGGGGGCGGTAGGGAGGAATGAATGTGGTCTGGGTTAGCTGAGTAATTAACTAATTAACTAACTAATCAACATATCATTAATAAGCACTCTTCCTAAGTTGTCTACCCAAACGAAAAGTAATCTGATGATTTTACTAACTTTTAGAGAGTATTACAGATGTCCACTATATTCCCGTCCAATGTCCACTAATTTGACATTACAAATGTTGAATAGATTCCATCACATCACAATGTCCACTAGATTCCATCGCATCACAATGTCCACTAGATTCCATCACAATGTCCACTAGATTCCATCACATCACAATGTCCACTAGATTACATCACATCACAATGTCCACAGATTCTATCGCATCACAATGTCCTCTAGATTTCATCGCATCACAATGTCCACTAGATTCCATCACATCACAATGTCCACAGATTCTATCGCATCACAATGTCCACTAGCTTCCATCGCATCACAATGTCCACTAGATTCCATCACAATGTTCACTAGCTTCCATCGCATCACAATGTCCACTAGCTTCCATCGCATCACAATGTCCACTAGATTTCATCGCATCACAATGTCCACTAGATTTCATCGCATCACACTGTCCACTAGATTCCATCACAATGTCCACTAGATTCCATCACATCACAATGTCCACTAGATTCCATCACATCACAATGTCCACTAGATTCCATCACAATGTCCACTAGATTCCATCACATCACAATGTCCACTAGATTCCATCACAATGATCACTAGATAATATCACACACAATGAACACTAAATAAAAATTACAATGTCTACTAGATGACTTCTCAATGTCCACTGGATGACTTCACAATGTCTACTAGATGACATCATAATGTCCACTAGATGCCATGAAAATTTTGAAAACTCATCAAAACATGTTCACCCGATCCAGTTAAAAATGTCCACCAGCTCCATAAAAATGAACCCTATACACTACAGTCTAGACTCAGTAAATTTCCACAAAAATGACTAACAGCATAACAAACACCCAACTCACATAGGCCAGTTCCGCTTCGTCTTTCTCTGCCACCCGTTTCCGTTTTCTTCTCCAACCGCTAAGTTTTTTATCCTTAGCAGTCTTGCTACTGTTAGTAGCCTGCTGCTTGCACATGGCCTGCCTTAACAGAGCCAAATATTTGCGATAATTCAACAGCAGAGTCTCCTCAAACGCGCGCAATCGTTTCGTCTCTTTTTTAGCTAATTGACTTTTCTCCGTGTCAGTTGCTAAGCGTATTTTATACGAGGGCAAAATGTCTTTGAAAACTTCGCACAGCGACACGACAATGTAGTCGGCTAGCAGGGGCCGAGCCTGACACAGCGGGTCCGCTAACAGTAGGCGGAGCTTGCGCAGATGGCCAACCTGGGCGAGGTAACATAATAACTGATTAATTGCTTGTTTACACCTGTATATTCTGTACCTATATATACCCATCCATCTGTCTGCCTGCCTGCCTGCCTGTCTATCTATCTGTCTATTTATCTATCAGTCTGTCTGCCTGTCTATCTGTCCATCTGTCTGCCTGTCCGTCTATCTGTCTGTCTGTCTGTCTATCTATCTATCTATCTATCTTATCCATCTATTTTTGTATTCATGTATCTATCTATCTAAATTTATATGTACAGATATATTCTCGTATCTATCTGTGCCTTTATGTGCATCCCAACAAGTATTGAATGCATTGGCACTCTTACATTTTCTTGCGGATTATCCATTACAGTTTGAGCATGGTTAGCAATATTTATCCTCATCTCTTTAGCTTTTGACTCTTCCAATGCCATCTGTTCAACTGGAGTCAAGTCTTGGCCAGCAGTTTCATTGTGGTCAATAAGTTCGTCAGCATCAGAGTCTGGCATTAAATCGATACCTTCATCACTGCCAGAAGCAACATTGGACTCAGCATCAGACTCCACATTATCATCCACTGCCTGATGGTCTTCAATTGCTTCTTCTCTACTTTGTGCAATCAATTGTCCATGACTGGTCTTGATTGGTAGCAGTAATTTCATTCTTTTAGCTGGGCCACCCGGCATGATTGGCTTGTTGTAGACGTAGCAGCTGATTTTTTGCAAGAAAAAATAATGAATTTATTTTGTTTTTTTTTCACAAAGTTAAAAGTCATACATTTGCAAATATAATAAAAAACCTAGCTAGATAGTCAAGATATGTGGATGCTAAAGAAAGCTGTGACAACAGGAGACTTTAGTATTAGGTACTGACATCTTTCAAGTCTATCTGGAATAAACTAACTATTCAAGATGATCTTGTTCTCAGGAGATAGAATTTTTGTTCCAAAATTTCTGCATAAGTGTAATCAAGGACATTATTAAACATATTTTGGAATTGCTAGGTCAAAGTCTAGTTAGAATAGAACTCTGCTGGCCTGCTACAAACAATGATCTCAAGAAAGCAACTGGCTTGTATAAAGTTTGCTACTCTGCTAAGTCAGAGAACAGAAGTTTTTGGACATTGTGGTCTTAAGCAACTAATTTATGGGATTGAGTTCATATGGATTTTGCTATAGCCATATCCTTTTTCCCATAGCCTACTTGTATCTATATCCATATTCATAGCTAGTAAACTTTCCATAACTTCCTATAACTTTCTTGCTGTGGTTGAAATGTGCCATCAGCATCAGGCATTGGGACCTTTCACTATTGGATATTTTAGATACAGGAATACAACAATGTTTTGCAGAGTGCATTTGTGGCACTAAATGCATATCAACTTGATTGCCGTTAGAGTGTTCTCTTTCTTCTCTCTTTTATCTGTTCTTTCCTTTCTTCTCTTTTCTCTGCCCCCTTTCTTTCTTTCTGTCTCTTTTTCTTTTTCTCTTTTTCCCTCTTTCTCCTTACAAATATTCCTTCATAATGTTTAAATTAAGTAACTCAAGAAACAATCTCCACTTCAATTACTAAGATCCTCCATGAGAGCAATTGCCTGCTTATTGGTTGGTTTCCAAGAAACTTCCTTTGCTAACTAGCCTTATTTTATAGTGGCTATTGCTAGGTGGCTTCTCTATTGGCTTTGTTAATCTTAATTTAAGGCCCTACTATCCCAATTACAAATTTTCATATGATGTCAAACATGTTGTTAAAGTCCCTAACCCTAGGCTCAGAGACTTAAGAGCTCCTAGTATATTGAAAATGAAAACATTTATCTTAATTTTAGCCCCTCTCCAATCCCAATATGCATATAGTATCAAACATTTCTGACTTTATTGCTTGAGTCCCCAATTCTGAGAACTTAAGAACCCCCTTTGCATTGAAAGTGAAAACATTCATCTTAAATTTAACCTATACTATTATAGCTACAATGTGGACCTGGTATTGAAAATCTTTGTTGCTCAAGTTCAGTCTTAAATTCTAAGGACTTAAGAGTTCCTTTAACTTTAAAACTGCTTTTATCTTTATCCTTATCATATCAATAGTTCCAATTTCAATGGTATTTCAAATTTTCAAGTCTTTATTAAGCAATAGTACTATATGTATTTGCTTATATACCTACAAGAGTTTACTATACTCTGTAGCTATGAGTCTGTCTATGGGAATTCATAGATATGGAGGTTTTTAGATATAGCATATGACAGTTATGGTTATAAAAACATATTTCTTATATCTAGTTCCCATGCTATTATGTAGGCTATCTTATCTAGTAATGTAAGCCTATTACTCAACTATAAAGATTTGAAAGACCATTGGAATTAGAGCTATTAATTTGATAATGGTAAAATGAATGAACATAATAGTTTTAAAGTGAAAAGACCTCTTAATAATTTAGGATTCAAACAACATACTTTCAATAATATGTCTAATCCATATTACGGTTTAGATAGAAGAAGCAGAAGTAGCTATCTATCATAGATGTATCTATAGTTGCCATAAGCACCTATTTCACCATATTTGCCATAAGCTCCTATAGCCATAGCTTTGGTAGAATACTAATTCATGCTTCATTACATATTTTAAAAACATATTTAAGAAACTAAATAAAATTATTTATATTATTTTTTGTGCATATCATTTAGAATCCAGACACAAAAACTATAAATGTATAGAGTTTATGGTTTTCATGCAATTTCATCCTCATGCAATATTAACCACAAAAAAGCTAAGATATTCATAGGACACCTGGGTTAGAAAACATAAATTTAAAAGATTGCAATTCTATAATTGTAAATAAACTAATTTAAATAAAGCAATACTGAACCAAAATGACTTTTGCTTCTTACTAAAACAGTGTTAAAGCTAATAAATGTCCATTTTAGTAATTGCCACTTCAATTTGATAACAAAAAATGACCATTTTGGTAATAAGATAGGCCTATATTCTATAAGTTGACAATTGTAAATCTAATTTGTTATCAAACTAGCTATAACCGAAGTGGTTATTACTAAAGTAGTCATTTTTTATTATCAAAGTAGCAGATACCAAAGTGGCTTTTATCAAAGTGGATTGTATTCCCGAAGCCTAGATTCTATATTGCACTATGCTGCACTAAGCCAAATGCCATTTCCTAGAAAATGTGCACATTGTAGCCTGCAGGATCATTTTAATTGAATGGAATTTTGGCCACCTAAACCAAATCAGAATTCATAGGCCTAGGCCTATGCCTAACTTTATTACTAACTATGATACAAGTGAGCCAAGGCTGAGCTAATATAATAGTATTTGAATGACAGAGTTTATGAAAATTATGAGTATTTTATAGGCTTATAACTTAGGGTCTATAACTATGAGCCTGCCTAATTTCCAAAGAGTCCTAAATTTTTATGGCCATAAAGCTGTAAAAAGGAAGTAGTAGTAGTAGCAGCAAGTGTGCATCAGGCAAAAAAGCCTGTTTGGTCAATATGAGTCAATAGACCTATAGGCTATATTTAGGCTAAAAATTGTTTGGATAGAGTAGGGCCTACATACACACATGAAATTATGAATGATATGATGGTCTACAAACTGAAACTAGCCAGCTAGGCCTTTTCATATTGCTTGTTGCCTTGTTTCTATAGAAATAGAACCAGATCCCATTTGTAAAGTATTACTTTTTGTCTCCAAGTTCAAGACTAGAGGAATATACTATAATTTAATTTATAAAGTGGCAATAATAGGTAATGGCGACGAAGACAGTGAAAAGTTGTGCAAAGTTAAAGCAGTAAAACATTCAACAAAGTTAAAGAGCTATACTGCTTATTTTTGGAAGATCCGATTCGATTCTAGTTCTGGAATCAGTAATATGAAAAATCTATAGTTAGCTCGTGCCGTAAACGCGCGCGTTATATCGGCGCATTGCACCAATCATCAAAGTCAAATTCTACTCAAAAACAAAAACTGCTTGCTTGAACGCGATTACTTAGTATTTTTTTAACTAAATACGTAAGTTACATCAAGGTTTCCGAAAAAGATTTCTTTTACTTGACAGACAATACTGTAGAATAACTAGATTTGTTTTAAACTGCTACTTATAAATATTTAATTTTTTAAATTTCTATGAACATGTCTAAATTAGTTTTTTTTCAACTTGAAGCCTGAAGGAAAGCTTAAAGCATTCTCATTATTGTTAATTCAATGCTAATTCGATTCTAATTTGGTGGGTTAGCTGGTAGTCGAATTTATACGATTATTCTGCATGATTCATTGCTTTTAATTATTTGTGCATCTGTACTCTTAGTTTTTTTTTAATAGGCCAGGAGTAATAGGCAATTCTTATTCTTATAATATAAGTTATAGCCTATTTCAGTTACAACTACAACTGCACTATTGGTCGGTTTAACTATTTTCGTCTTATTCCACTATATAGAATTATTTTAAACGCTTTAATTAATGGCAGATGCTCCCCAGAAGACCATTACTATTCGATATACTCCTGCTCCAAGGTAAATATGTTTGTTTTGACTTAAGAATTTAAGTGTCCTGTCTACCTTGTCTCCTAATATATTATCCTCGCATGTTTTTATTATTATGACATGTTTTTATCATAAATAAATAATTATATAATTCATTAATTTTAGTTTTTAAAATCTAAAATTGAAGTGCTTTAATTAGCTCTTAATTTTATGGCAAAATCCAAAAATCAAGGGCAAGTTTTATGAAAAATCGTTTTTTGGCAATTTGAAAGCAATAAAGCTATAAAATAAATTATTTAAGTTTTTAAAAGGTAAAAAAAAGTCTATAAAAGCACAAATTTTTTAGGTATAGCTTTATTTTTAGTAAAATGATTTGTTAAAACAGTAAGTTTAATTACAACCTAAAATGACTCTAATGAAAATGATAGAAAAGCTATAAAAATGTATTTTATTAACTTTAACTACATTCTACAACATATTTAACATTATTTTCAAGGGTTTATTTGTTTATCACTTTCATTACTCTTGACAACGTGTATTTTGTAGAGTTCATTTGCAATAAATTGTATTCAATATAAGTTTATTATTTAAACATACAAATTCCCATAAGTATCAGAAAATTGCATTTTATTTAGCTTCTACCAAAGCAATTTGGAAAATTCTTTTTTTCTTGCACACGCCGCAGTGATATATGTTTTAGTGTAATTTCATTGTTCTTCATCGCTTAATAAGCATTTGATTTGGATGCCAGGTTCACATTTTGTGGACCATTTTTTACCCAAAATTTTTAAGCCTAAATATAGGCATATTACAAACACTAATACTATGCAAGTTGATATTTAAATGAAAGAAAACAACTTAAAGATTATTTTGCAACAAGGAATTAGCAATATATTTGCTTTTAGAGAAAGATGTTTGCTGGCAAACTTTGCACTTTGAATTAGTATGCATTTTTGCGAGTTTATATGGTTTTAGAAAAACTTTGAAATCCTTAAAAATACTTCATCTTTTTGAATCGAATAAAAAGTAAAACACAGATTACTTTCTGTTTTGTAAGTAATAAAAAAATTAGCCTTCTCTAAGGCCTACAAGTCTTAAAATTAATTGTTTAATAATGAAAAAAGTGAAACAAAAATTGCGAATCAGTCAACTTGGACTTTTAAAATGCTTTTTTGTGGTTTTTTCTTATTTATTCAACGATATAAAGCATGAAAACAAAAGTCTTTATCCAGAACTATTTTTTAAAGACCTATCTATCTTTCAAAAACCTTTTTTAGATACATTACTTTCCATCGAATGTCTACAGATTTGTTTTAATGTTTTATCCCACATTTTTAGATTTCGCCATATAATAACACCTTCAATTTTTTGACATAATATTCAAACAGATTAAAGTATTTTTGGATTGTTTTGATTTGATACAAGGATTTTCTAAGCCATATTCTAGATCAATTTTCAGATATAACAAAAACTTCTACTTTTAAAGTACTATACCATTTCACAATGGTATAAAAATTCATAAAAAATAATATATTTCTATAAAAAATTAGTGTTCTTCCATAAGGAGGGTTCATGTACTGTAGCCGTAGCCGTAAGCAAAACTATGGGTTATTCCAATTCTCTATATTCCATAGCGGTAAGAAACCCAATATTACCATATTCCAGTAGTTCCCATATGCTATAGCAATATGCCTAGTTTTAACAAAAAGTCTAGAAAACAAAATATTCTAAATCAAGAAGATAACCTAGTGCCTAAACAACTGCAAATTACGTTAGAAAATAAAAGAAACAGTACGTTTTTAAGTTGATAATACAGTTTACTAAAGTATCTTTTATTGCTCTACCTGTTTCTAATATTTTTTCAATATTTTTTAAATTAATAACTATGGCTATGGGAATATAGGTATGTGACAGCAATTGCCATATTTATGTAATTGTAGCTGTAAGAGCAGCTAGCTACTGTAGGCATATCCGTAGCTGCCGTAGGCACCTATTTTACCATATTTGCTGTAGGATCCCATAGCTGTAGCTACGGCTATGGGACATGGGACTTTAGACATGATCCAAACATGTCTAAAACTAAAACTAAGATTAATAGCCCTTTATAAAAATTGTAGCTTTAGAATTTTCATTTTTAGTATATAGTACTAGCAATCTTCGCCCCCCGATGGGGGACATCTAAATAGAATATCTGTTCTCTAAAAGTAACAAAAAGACAGCGAAATAAAGCTTTCACAAAGACAACAGACATTCCATCTGTAAAGAAAACATCCCCAGACAGCATGCAAGCATCTCCCAGATAGCATGCAAGCATCTCCCAGATAGCAAGCATCCCCCAAATAGCAAGAATCCCCCAGATAGCAAGCATCCCCAGATAGCATGCAAGCATCTTCCAGATAGCAAGCATCCCCCAGATAGCAAGCATCCCCAGACAGCATGCAAGCATCTCCCAGATAGCACGAATCCCCCAGATATAGCAAGCATCCCCAGACAGCACGCAAGCATCTCCCAGATAGCAAGAATCGCCCAGATAGCAAGCATCCCCAGGCAGCATGCAAGCATCCCCAGACAGCATGCAAGCATCCCCAGACAGCATGCAAGCATCCCCAGACAGCATGCAAGCATCCCCAGACAGCATGCAAGCATCCCCAGACAGCATGCAAGCATCCCCAGACAGCATGCAACCATCCCCCAGATAGCAAGCATCCCTGGATACAAAGAATCCTTATAGATAGCTAGCAACCCCCTCTCAGATAGCAAGTACCCTCCACTCCCCAAGAGCAAGCATCCCCAATAGCAAGTTACCCCAGATAGCAAGCATTCTTCCGATAGCAAGCATCCCTCCCCCCAATAGCAAGCATCACTCAGATACCAAGCATCCCCCTGATAGCAAGTATCCATCCTTAAATAGCAAGCATCCACCAGACATCAAGTAGCTAGTGCAATAATTTCCTTAGCTTTATAGTGGCTCCATTTTGTTTGGCATGACACTTCTTTTTATGTTTGACATGATGGCTCTTCTATGTTTGACATGGACACATGGTGTCTCTTCTATGTTTGACATGGTGGCTCTTCTATGTTTGACATGGTAGCTCTTTAATGTTTGACATGGAGTCACGTATATGTTTGACATAGTGGCTCTTTAATGATTGACATCGTGGTTCTTTAATGTTTGACATGGTGGCTCTTTAATGTTTGACATGGTGTCTCTGTTATGTTTGACATGGTGGCTCAGTTGTTCGACATGGTGTCTCTTCTATGTTTGACATGGTAGCACTTTAATCTTCGACATGGTGGCTCTTTTATGTTTGGCATGGTGGCTCTTTAATGTCTGACATGGTGGCTCAATAATGTTCGACATGGTGGCTCTTTTATGTTTGACATGCTGGCCCTTTAGTGTTTGACATGCCTGCTCTTTAATGTTTGGCATGGTGGATCTTTAATGTTTGACATGGAGTAATGTATATGCTTGACGTGGTGGTTCTTTTATGGTTGACATGGTAGCTTTTTTATGTTCGACATGGCGGCTCTTTTATGTTTGGCATGGTGGCTCTTTTATGTTCGACATGGTGGCTCAATAATGTTCGACATGGTGGCTCTTTGATGTTTGACATGGTAGTTCTTTTATGTTTGATTTGGTGGCTCTCTTATGTTTGGCATGGTGGCTCTTTAATGTCTGACATGGTGGCTCAATAATGTTCGACATGGTGGCTCTTTTATGTTTGACATGCTGGCTCTTTAATGTTTGACATGGTGGCTCTTTAATGTTTGGCATGGTGGCTCTTTAATGTTTGACATGGTGACTCTTTTATGTTTGACATGGAGTAATGTATATGCTTGACGTGGTGGTTCTTTTATGGTTGACATGGTGGCTCTTTTATGTTCGACATGGTGGCTCTTTAATGTTTGACATGGTGGCTCTTTCATGTTTGACATGGTGGCTCTTTAATGTTTGACATGGTGGCTCTTTAATATTTGACATGGTGGCCCTTTTATGTTCGACATGGTGGCTCTTCAATGTTTGACATGGTACCTCTTTTATGTTCGACATAGTGGCTCTTTAATGTTTTACATGGTGGCTCTTTAATGTTTGACATGGTGACTCTTTTATGTTCTTCATGGTAGATCTTTTATGTTTGACATGGTGGCTCTTTAATGTTCGACATGGTGGCTCTTTACTTTACTTTTCGAAATGGTGGCTCTGTTTTATGTTTGACATGGTGGCTCTTTAATGTTCGACATAGTGGCTGTTTTATGTTTGATATGATGGCTCTTTAATGTTCGACATGGTGGATCTTTAATGTTTTTATTGGTGTCTGTTTTATGTTTGACATGGTGGCTCTTTAATGTTCGACATGGTGGCTCTTTAATGTTTGACATGGTAGTTCTTTTATGTTTGATATGGTGTCTGTTTTATGTTTGACATGGTGGCTCTTTAATGTTCGACATGGTGGCTCTTTAATGTTTGACATGGTAGTTCTTTTATGTTTGATATGGTGGCTCTTTAATGTTTGACATGGTAGTTCTTTTATGTTTGATATGGTGGCTCTTTTATGTTCGACATGGTGGCTCTTTAATGTTCGACATTGTGGCTCTTTAATGTTTGACATGGTGGCTCTTCTATGTTTGACATGGGAGCACTTTAATCTTCGACATGGTGGCTCTTTAAGTTTTGACATTGTGGCTCTTTAATGTTTGATATGGTGGCTCTTTTATGTTTGACATTGTGGCTCTTTAATGTTTGATATGGTGGTTCTTTTATGGTTGACATGGTGGCTTTTTTATGTTTGACATGTTGGCTCTTTTATGTTTGGCATGGTGGCTCTTTTATGTTCGACATGGTGGCTCTTTTATGTTTGACATGGTGGCTCTTTTATGTTCGACATGTTGGCTCTTTTATGTTTGGCATGGTGGCTCTTTAATGTCTGACATGGTGGCTCAATAATGTTCGACATGGTGGCTCTTTTATGTTTGACATGCTGGCTCTTTAGTGTTTGACATGCTGGCTCTTTAATGTTTGACATGGGGGCACTTTTATGTTTGACCTGGTGGCTCTTTAATGTTTTACATGGTGGCTCTTTAATATTTGACATGGTGGCCCTTTTATGTTCGACATGGTGGCTCTTCAATGTTTGACATGGTACCTCTTTTATGTTCGACATAGTGGCTCTTTAATGTTTTACATGGTGGCTCTTTAATGTTTGACATGGTGACTCTTTTATGTTCTACATGGTAGATCTTTTATGTTCGACATGGTGGCTCTTTAATGTTTGATATGGTGGCTCTTTAATGTTCGACATGGTGGCTTTTTAATGTTCGACATGGTGGCTCTTTAATGTTCTTAATGGTGTCTGTTTTATGTTTGACATGGTGGCTCTTTAATGTTTCGACATGGTGGCTCTTTAATGTTCTTAATGGTGTCTGTTTTATGTTTGACATGGTGGCTTTTTAATGTTCGACATGGTGGCTCTTTAATGTTCTTAATGGTAACTCTTTTTTGTTGTTCGAAATGGTGGCTCTTTTATGTTTGACATGGTGGCTCTTTAATGTTTTACATGGTGGCTCTTTAATGTTTCGACATGGTGGCTCTTTAATGTTCGACATGGTGGCTCTTTAATGTTTGATAAGGTGGCTCTTTAATGTTCGACACGGTGGCTCTTTAATGTTCTTAATGGTAACTCTTTTTTGTTGTCCGAAATGGTGGCTCTTTTATGTTTGACATGGTGGCTCTTGTATGTTTGACATTGCGCTTCTTTTATGTTTAGCAGTTTTTTGTTTTTAAGGTGTTTTAATAAAAAAATCATTTTGCGCTACCAAGATTCGAACCCAGGTCGCTGCATTAGCAGTCCAGTCTGTTCGCATCTAGGCTATCTTTTTTCAATTGGAGCACATGAATTGTGGCCCTTATAATTCAATCTTTACAGCAAGTCGGTTAGAGTAAAAATTTATGACATAATCAATTTCTCAGTCAGCCAGTATCAGTCTTAATTTAAGTTAGCAATATTGTTACGCAATTTTAATCAAGTCTTGTGTGCGTTTCTGTGGCACTGTTTTCACCTTGTTGTGATGCAATCTTTATCACAATTGAAATTCAGCCAGTCAGTTTTTTCTTAGCATTCTTACAATGCATTTCAAGTCGAAATTTTTGCTTGACCTTTGCAAAAAAGCATGTTTTTCGAATATTTAATCCCTTTAAAATTGAGCAATTTCTTAGCCAAGATGCATGTACCGTCCCAGGAAAATTTCTGATCAAATGGTGCAAGTTTAAAGAAAATCGGTTGAGCCATTTTTTCCGAAATCTATCGCATACCTACCCACATACAGACAACTCATTTTTAGTATATATACTAGCAATCTTTGCCCCCCGATGGGGGACATCTGGATAGAATCCTTGTTCTTTACAAATAACAAATAGACAGCGAAATAAAGCCTTCAGAAAAAACAACAGACATTCCCTCTTAAAAACAAAACATCCCAAGACAGCAAGCATCCTCAGACGGCATTCAAGCATCGATCCCCAAATAGCAAGCATCCCCCAGACTGCAAGCATCCCCCAGATAGCAAGCATCCCCCCATAGCAAGCAACCCCAGATAGCATGCATCCTCAGATAGCAAGCATTCCCCCAGACCCCAGATAGCAAGCATCCCCAGATAGCAAGCATCCCCCAGATAGCAAGCATCCCCCAGATCGCAAGCATCCCCAGATAGCAAGCATTCCCCCAGATCCCAGATAGCAAGCATCCCCCAGATAGCAAGCATCCCCAGATAGCAAGCATTCCCCCAGACCCCAGATAGCAAGCATCCCCCAGATAGCAAGCATCCCGCAGATAGCAAGCATCCCTCAGATAGCAAGCATCCCCCCCCCCAGATAGCAAGCATCCCCCAGATCGCAAGCATCCCCCAGACAGCAAGCAACCCCTGATAGCAAGCATAACCTGGATACAAAGAGACCTTATAGATATCTAGCAACCCCCTCTCAGATAGCAAGTACTCTCCACCCCCAAGAGCAAGCCTCCCCCTGATAGCAAGTATCCATCCTTAAATAGCAAGCATCCACCAGAGAACAAGTAGCTAGTGCAACAATATCCTAGGCTTTATAATGGTTCCATTTTGTTTGGCATGACACTTCTTTTATGTTTGAAATGGTGTCTCTTTTTTGTTTAAAAAAGTGGCTCTTTAATGTTTGACATGGTAGCTCTTCTATGTTTGACATGGTAGCTCTTTTGTGTTTGACATGATAGCTCTTTAATGTTTGACGTGGTGGCTCTTTTGTGTTTGACATGATAGCTCTTTAATGTTTAACATTGTGGCTCTTCTATGTTTGCCATGGTAGCTCTTTAATGTTTGACATGGTGGCTCTTGTATGTTTGCCATGGCGGCCCTTTTACGTTTGAAATGGTGTCTCTGTTATGTTTGACATGGTGGCTTAGTTGTTTGACATGGTGGCTCTTCTATGTTTGACATGGTGGCTCTTCTATGTTTGACATGGTGGCTCCCTTATGTGTGACATGGTGTCTTTTTTATGTTTAATGTTTGACATGGAGTCATATATGTTTGACATGGAGTCATATATGTTTGACATGGTGGCTCTTTAATGTTTGACATGGAGTCACGTATATGTTTGACATGGTGGCTCTTTTATGTTTGACATTGAGTCACGTATATGTTTCACATGATGGCTCTTTTATGTTTGACATGGTAGCTCTTTTATATTTTACATGGTGGCTCTTTTATGTTCGACATGGTGGCTCTTGAATGTTTGACATGGTGGCTCTTTAATGTTCAACATGGTGGCTCTTTAATGTTCGACATGGTGGCTCATTTATGTTTAACATGATGGCTCTTTTATGTTTGAAATGTTGTCTCTGTTATGTTCGACATGGTGGCTCTTGAATGTTTGACATGGTGGCTCTTTAATGTTTGACATGGTGGCTCTTTTATGTTCGACATGGTGGCTCTTTTATGTTCGACATGGTGGCTCTTTTATGTTTGACATGGTGGCTCTTAAATGTTTGACATGGTGGCTCTTTTATGTTCGACATAGTGGCTCTTTTATGTTTGACATTAAGTCACGTATATGTTTCACATGATGGCTCTTTTATGTTTGACATGATGGCTCTTTTATGTTTGACATGGTAGATCTTTTATATTTTACTTGGTGGCTCTTTAATGTTTGACATGGTGGCTCTTTAATGTTTGACATGGTGGCTCTTTAATGTTCAACATGGTGGCTCTTTAATGTTCGACATGGTGGCTCTTTTATGTTTAACATGATGGCTCTTTTATGTTTGAAATGTTGTCTCTGTTATGTTCGACATGGTGGCTCTTAAATGTTTGACATGGTGGCTCTTTAATGTTTGACATGGTGGCTCTTTTATGTTCGACATGGTGGCTCTTTTATGTTCGACATGGTGGCTCTTTTATGTTTGACATGGTGGCTCTTAAATGTTTGACATGGTGGCTATTTAATGTTCGACATGGTGGCTCTTTAATGCTCGACATATGGTGTCTCTTTTATGTCTGACATGGTGGCTCTTTAATGTTTACCATGGCGGCCCTTTTACGTTTGAAATGTTGTCTCTGTTATGTTTGACATGGTGGCTCTTTAATGTTTGACATGGAGTCACGTATATTTTTGACATGATGGCTCTTTTATGTTCGACATGGTGGCTCTTTTATGTTTGACATGGTGGCTCTTAAATGTTTGACATGGTGGCTCTTTAATGTTCGACATGGTGGCTCTTTAATGCTCGACATATGGTGTCTCTTTTATGTTTGACATGGTGGCTCTTTAATGTTTACCATGGCGGCCCTTTTACGTTTGAAATGTTGTCTCTGTTATGTTTGACATGGTGGCTCTTTAATGTTTGACATGGAGTCACGTATATTTTTGACATGATGGCTCTTTTATGTTTGACATGGTGGCTCTTTTATGTCTGATATGGTGGCTCTTTTATGTCTGATATGGTGGCTCTTTTATGTTTGACATGGTGGCTCTTAAATGTTTGGCATGGTGGCTCTTTTATATTTGGCATGGTGGCTCTTTTATATTTGGCATGGTGGCTCTTCTATGTTCGACATGGTGGCCCTTTAATGTTTGACATGGTGGCTCTTTAATTTTTGACATGGTGGCTCTTTAATGTTCGACATGGTGGCTCTTTAATGTTTGACATGGTGGCTCTTGTATGTTTGCCATGGCGGCCCTTTTACGTTTGAAATGGTGTCTCTGTTATGTTTGACATGGTGGCTTAGTTGTTTGACATGGTGGCTCTTCTATGTTTGACATGGTGGCTCTTCTATGTTTGACATGGTGGCTCCCTTATGTGTGACATGGTGTGTTTTTTATGTTTAATGTTTGACATGGAGTCATATATGTTTGACATGGAGTCGTATATGTTTGACATGGTGGCTCTTTAATGTTTGACATGGAGTCACGTATATGTTTCACATGGTGGCTCTTTTATGTTTGACATGATGGCTCTTTTATGTTTGACATGGTAGATCTTTTATGTTTAAAATGATGGCTCTTTTATGTTTGAAATGTTGTCTCTGTTATGTTCGACATGGTGGCTCTTAAATGTTTGACATGGTGGCTCTTAAATGTTTGACATGGTGGCTCTTTAATGTTTGACATGGTGGCTCTTTTATGTTCGACATGGTGGCTCTTTTATGTTTGACATGGTGGCTCTTAAATGTTTGACATGGTGGCTCTTTAATGTTCGACATGGTGGCTCTTTAATGTTCGACATATGGTGTCTCTTTTTGTTTGACATGGTGGCTCTTTAATGTTTGCCATGGCGGCCCTTTTACGTTTGAAATGTTTTCTCTGTTATGTTTGACATGGTGGCTCTTTAATGTTTGACATGGAGTCACGTATATTTTTGACATGATGGCTCTTTTATGTTTGACATGGTGGCTCTTTTATGTTTGACATCGTTGCTCTTTTATGTCTGATATGGTGGCTCTTTTATGTTTGACATGGTGGCTCTTAAATGATTGACATGGTGGCTCTTTAATGTTTGGCATGGTGGCTCTTTTTATTTGGCATGGTGGCTCTTCTATGTTCGACATGGTGGCCCTTTAATGTTTGACATGGTGGCTCTTTAATTTTTGACATGGTGGCTCTTTAATGTTCGACATGGTGGCTCTTTAATGTTTGACATGAAGTCACATATATGTTTGACATGAAGTCACGTATATGGAGTCACGTATATGTTTGACATGGCAGCTCTTTAATGTTCGACATGGTGGTCTTTTATGTTTGGCAAGGTGGCTCTTTAATGTTTGACATGGAGTCACATATATGTTTGACATCGAGTCACGTATATGTTTGACATGGTGGTTCTTTTATGTTTGACATCGTGGTTCTTTTATGTTTGACATGGTGGCTCTTTTATGTTTGACATTGAGCTTCTTTTATGTTTAGCATTTTGTGTCTTTAATGTTTTATAAAAAAATTATTTTGCACAACTAAGATTCGAACCCAGGTCGCTACATTAGCATTCCAGTCTGTTCGCATCAGGGCTATCTCTTTTCAATTGGAGAACATGAATTGTGGCCCTTATAATTCAATTCTTACAGCAAGTCCATTGGAGTAAAAAGTTATGACATAATCAATTTCTCAGTCAGCCAGTATCAGTCCCAATTTAAGTTAGCAATATGGTTACGCAATTTCAATCAAGTCGTGTGTGCATTTCTTTGACACTGTTTTCAACTTGTTGTGATGCAATCTTTAACATAATCGGAATTCAGCCAGTCAGTTTTTTCTCTAGCATTCTTTCAATGCATTTAAAGTCGAAAATTTTGCTTGACCTTTGCAAAAAAGCATGTTTTTCGAATATTTAATCCCTTTAAAATTGAGCAATTTCTTAGCCAAGATGCATGTACCGTCCCAGGAAAATTTCTGATCAAATGGTGCAAGTTTGAAGAAAATCGGTTGAGCCATTTTTTCTGAAATCAATCCCATACCCATATACAGACAACTCATTTTTAGTATATAGGAAGACTAGCAATCTTCGCCCCCCGTTGGGGGACATCTGTATAGAACCTCTGTTCTCTACAAGTAACAAAAAGATAGCCAAAAAAGGCCTTCACAAAAAAAACAGACAAAATACTCAAAGGAAGCAAAAAGAAATCATCCCAAGACAGCAAGCATCCCCCAGATAGCAAGCATCTTCCAGATTACAAGCAACCCCCAGATAGCAAGCATCCCCCAGATAGCAAGCATCCCCCAGATAGCAAGCATCCCCCAGATAGCAAGCATCCGCCAGATAGCAAGCATCTTCCAGATAGCAAGCATCCGCCAGATAGCAAGCATCTTCCAGATTACAAGCAACCCCCAGATAGCAAGCATCCCCCAGATAGCAAGCATCCCCAGATAGCAAGCATCCCCCAGATAGCAAGCATCCGCCAGATAGCAGGCATCTTCCAGATTACAAGCAACCCCCAGATAGCAAGCATCCCCCAGATAGCAAGCATCCCCAGATAGCAAGCATCCGCCAGATAGCAAGCATCCCCTACATAGATAGCATCCCCAAATAGCAAGCATCCACCAGACAATAAGTAGCTAGTGCGATAATTTCCTTAGCATTATAGTGGCTCCTTTAAAATTCGCTTACTTTTATGTTTGAAATTGTGTAAATTTTATGTTTGACATGGTGGCTGTTTTAAGTTCTACATGGCAACTGTTTTATGTTTGAAACGATGGCTTTTTAATGTCAGACATGGTGGCTCTTTTATGTTTGACATGGTGCCTCTTTATTGTTTGACATGGTGGCTCTTTAATGTTTAACCTGGTGGCTCTTTTATGTTTGAAACAGTGGCTCTTTTATGTTTGACACAGTGACTCTTTAATGTTCGACAAAGTGGCTATTTAATGTTTGACAAGGTGGCTTTTAAATGTTTGACATGGTGGCTCCTTAATGTTCGAGAAAGTGGCTCTTTAATGTTTTTCATGGTATAGCTCTTTTATGTTCGACATGGTGGCTCTTTTAGGTTTGACATGGTGGCTCTTTTATGTTCGACATGGTGGCTCTTTTAGGTTTGACATGGTGGCTCTTTTAGGTTTGACATGGTGGCTCTTAAATGTTTGACATGGTGGCTCTTAAATGTTTGACATGGTGACTCTTTAATGTTTCAAATGGTGGCTCTTTAATGTTTTACGTGGTGGCTCTTAAATGTTTGACATGGTGGCTCTTAAATGTTTGACATGGTAGCTCTTTAATATTCTACATTGTGGCTCTTAAGTGTTCGAAATTGTGGATCTTTTAGGTTTGACATGATGGCTGTTTAATGTTCAACATAGTGGCTCTTTTATGTTTAACATGGTGGCTCTTAAATGTTTGACATGGTGGCTCTTTAATGTTCGAAATGGTGGCTCTTTTGTTTTACATGGTGGCTCTTTAATGTTTGACATGGTGGCTCTTTAATGTTTGACATAAAGTCACTTATATGTTCGAAATGGTGGCTCTTTTAGGTTTGACATGGTGGCTCTTTTAGGTTTAACATGGTGGCTCTTTTAGGTTTAACATGGTGGCTCTTTTAGGTTTAACATGGTGGCTCTTTTAGGTTTAACATGGTGGCTCTTAAATGTTCGACATGGTGGCTCTTTAATGTTCGACATGGTGGCTCTTTAATATTCTTCATGTTATAGCTCTTTCATGTTTGACATGGTGGCTCTTTTATGGTCGACATGGTGGCTCTTTAATGTTCGAAATGGTGGCTCTTTAATGTTCGAAATAGTGGCTCTTTCATTTTCGACATGGTGGCTCTTTATGTTTGACATGTTGGCTCTTTTATGATTGACATGTTGGCTCTTTTATGTTTGACATGGTGGATATTTAATGTTCGAAATAGTGGCTCTTTTATGGTCGACATGGTGGCTCTTTAATGTTCGAAATGGTGGCTCTTTAATGTTCGAAATAGTGGCTCTTTTATTTTCGACATGGTGGCTCTTTTAGGTTTGACATGGTGGCTCTTTTATGTTCGACATGGTGGCTCTTTAATGTTTGACATGGTGGCTCTTTAATGTTTTACATGGTAGCTCTGTTATGTCCGAAATGGTGGCTCTTTAATGTTTGACATAAAGTCACATATATGTTTGACATGGTGGCTCTTAAATGTTTGACATGGTGGCTCTTTATGTTTGACATGTTGGCTCTTTTATGTTCGAAATGGTGGCTCTTTTTTGTTCTACATGTTAACTCTTTTTATTTGATACGGTGGCTTTTTTAATGTCTGACATGTTGGCTCTTTAATGTTCGACAAAGTGGCTCCTAAATGTTTGACATAGTGGCTCTTCAATGTTTGACAATGTAACTTTTGAATGTTTGACATGGTGGCTCTTTAATGTTTGACATGGTAGCTCTGTTATGTTCGACATGGTGGCTCTTCTAGGTTTGACAATGTGGCTCTTTAATGTTTCACATGGTGGCTCTTTAATGTTTTACATGGTGGCTCTTTTATGTTTAACTTGGTAGCTCTTTGTTATTTTACATGGCAGCTCTTTTATGTTCGACATGGTGGCTCTTTAATATTCTTCATGTTATAGCTCTTTCATGTTTGACATGGTGGCTCTTTAATGTTCGAAATGGTGGCTCTTTAATGTTTAACACAAAGTCACATATATGTTTGACATGGTGGCTCTTAAATGTTTGACATGGTGGCTCTTTATGTTTGACATGTTGGCTCTTTTATGTTTGACATGTTGGCTCTTTTATGTTTGACATGGTGGCTCTTTAATGTTCGAAAAAGTGGCTCCTAAATGTTTGACATAGTGGCTCTTTGATGTTCGAAATAGTGACTCTTTTATTTTCGACATGGTGGCTCTTTAATTTTCGAAATGGTGGCTGTTTAATGTTAGAAATGGTGGCTCTTTTATGTTTGACATAAAGTCACTTATATGTTTTATATGGTGCCTCTTAAATATTTGACATGGTGGCTCGTTTAGGTTTGACATGGTGGCTCTTTAATATTCGATATGTTAGCTCTTTTATGTTCGACATGGTGCCACTGATATGTTTGACATTGTGCTTCTTTTATGTTTAGCAGTTTCATGTTTTCAAGGTGTTTTAATAAAAAAATTATTTTGCACTACTAAGATTCGAACCCAGGTCGCTACATTAGCATTCCAGTCTGTTCGCATCTGGGCTATCTCTTTTCAATTGGAGTACATCAATTGTGGCCCTTATAATTCAATTCTTACAGCAAGTCAATTAGAGTAAAAAGTTATGACAAAATCAATTTCTCAGTCAGCCAGTATCAGTTTCAATTCAAGTTAGCAATATTGGTTACGCAATTTAAATCAAGTCGTGTGTGCATTTCTTCGGCACTGTTTTCTACTTGTTGTGATGCAATCTTTATCAGAATTGAAATTCAGCCAGTCAGTTTTTTCTCTAGCATTCTTACAATGCATTTCAAGTCGAAAATTTTGCTTGACCTTTGCAAAAAAGCATGTTTTTCGAATATTTAATCCCTTTAATATATAGCAATTTCTTAGCCAAGATGCATGTACCGTCCCAGGAGAATTTCTGATCGAATGGTGCAAGTTTGAAGAAAATCGGTTGAGCCATTTTTTCTGAAATCTATCGCATACCCACAGACAACTCATTTTTAGTATATAGGATTTAGTATATTTAATTAATATTAATAAGATTTTTTATAATTTAGTAGCAAAGAATTGATGTTTTTATCATTTCTATAATATATTATATTGGTATTAAATCATAAGTATCTTCACTTGCTCTCTGTCTACAAACTGATATGTAGGACTTCATTTAGACACTAACCAACTATCATAACTCAAACTGAACTCAAAGCTTCTTATTCAAGAACTATTCAAGAAAAGCTGATGTTTGCATCTCTATAGTGTATAATATTGATATCCAATTTCAAGTACTTTTGCCTGCTCTTTTTTTGCTAAAAACTGACCTATAAGACTATTGGAACCAATGTGGGAAAATTTGCTCGCATCACTCTAGATGGTCTTGGCCAAGTTGTATGGTGTCTAACTTATATGCTGCTTTGCCCAGTTCAGGTCCCATTTCCAATTTTTGTTAGAGATAAATGGCTTCTTCCTAGTAATGTGGCCATGCAGTTTGGCAGCAACCAGATAGTGGCAGACAGTCATAAGATGCAGCTGGACACCACTAGACACCAAAAGTTCATAGCTGATGTCCATAGCAATGAGCCAATAGTTGGACTTGTGCATTTGTATAATGTGGCAACCTAGTTCCAGTTGATCTAGAACTGGTTCGTAGTCAGGTCCATCTATGGTGGCAGCAATCTCATCAAGTGGGTTGCAGGATGCAGGCTGCGGCAGTTTGTAATCAAGTTCACTAAGAAAGCTGCTGAAATCCATTTTGGTAGGTACAGATGCAGATGCAGCAGTCATTGTCCTCCTCTTTTGCACAAGTTGCAGGTGGCTTGGAAAGGCAAGAAAGGCCTTCTCAACAGATAGCTGCAATCCATTTTTGCTTTAACTGATCATCCTTTTGAAAAGAGTGAAATGATACTCTACTTGCCATCAAGGACTTGTTTAATCTGCCAAAAGCACAGAAATAGTTGTCAATTGGAATGGGGCATGAATGGCAAGAATACCATTTTTGTATTGTTTTTTGTCCCACAATGTGCCTAGACAGGCCCTGGAAATTTGCAGTCTATGTTCTATATGGTCTATAGCAAAAATATTGCATATATACATTATATATTCAATTTTAGAGGAGGCTCTTGCTGTCATTTGAGCTCCAGGGTACCAGCCAGTGCTGCATAGCCATGGTCTTGCCCTCAGCTACAGTGATGCTAGTCTTGCTGATGCAGTGTCCTAGGAATATCATGCTGGTGGTATTAGCAAATTGGCACTTTGATGGCTTGAGGTGCAGATTGAACTTGTGCAGTTGCACTAGAACTGATTCCAACCAATCATTGTGCTAGCTAATGGTTTAGTCCATCATCATGATGATTGTCAATGAACATAAGATAGGCCTGCCATGCATAAGCCACTGAAAGGTGGTTAATGCATTCCATAATCCATAATCTAAACGGCATCATTTTGAACTCAAACAAGCCTTCATAGCACACAAACACTGTCTTCTCCTTATTCCTATTGTCCATCTTGACTTTAAAAGTGGCAATAGTCATCAATGTGGGGCATTGGGAAGGCATTGGGTTTGATCACTGGGTTTGGGTTTGTCCACACTACTGTTTATCAGGGGGTAGTCCATGCACAATCTGGCCGACCTTTCCTTCTTGCCAATCAGAACAATCTGATAGAGCCCAAGGTGACAATGATTCCCTTTGCCAGCATCTCATTGACTAGGTCCTTCTACTGAGCAATTGCTTTAGGGGCTGGATGCCACAGTCCTTGGTAAATCGGCCTGGTGCTGACTGTGTCAATCTCATGCTTTAACAACTAAGTGCAGCCTAGGTTTCTAGGGCCTGCGAAGATGCCACTGAACTCTAGCAGAAGGTGTTCAACTTGCTGTCATCCTAGTTGGGATGTCATCAGTAATTTGCATTTCATCTTATCAAGATGTTGCAATATTCAGATCTGTCTAGCTGCTATTGCCAGATCTAGCTTGCAGGTGCCTGGCTTGGCCAGACAGCAGTCTGAAGTTACCAACAATATCGCTCTCCTTTGTCTTGAATGCCTTATTGCTGGACATTGATGACTGCAACCTGCATTCTGTGATCAGCTAGCTTGGGTATGCTGCGGCCAATCAACACTTTGTCTGTCTTGCTGCTGCAGCCTGCCGCCTGGTGACTCCAAGTTTGTCCACACTACTGCACTCGCTGGCTGCACTGGGATGATTCAGCCATTGCCTGGCTGCAGTTGAACTATGGCCGCTACTGCCAGCTTGCACATCTGGGCCGCCTGCCTGGATGTCCACATTGTCAAGGTGACACCAAGGCCATTAAACTCAAGGATGCCTGATCTCGGGTGAATTAAAATGTCAGATTTGTTGAGGAAGTCATATCTCAGGATAACTGGTATATGCCTAGCATAGTTGCTTGATTGCCAATCATGCCATAAATAGTTGTTGAGCTAGGCCTCAGCTACCACTTAAGCCTGGCCAAGTGCACAATGTTGTTAATAATGTAGGAGATCTTGGCACTGGTGTCAATCATGCACAGCTGGCATCTTCTAAGCATGTACAATGTAATAAAGTGCACTTCGTCAGGCTGGCAGCTAGGGTGTGGAGGTGGAGGCTGGGCTGAACTGCTTAGTGCTAGTACTGACCAATTGGACCAGCCCCCCCCCCACTGGCATTTGGGCACCTCTGGTGGATGTGGCCAGTCTGATGGTAGCCATCTATAGCAAATAGGCACTGCTGCCCTGGGCTACTTCTGTTGATGTGGCTGTGTCAGCTCAGCTGGTCTTCATGATGACACTAGGGCTGCCTACACTCAATGGGCCTATGGTTGATAATGCTATATTGGTTGTGTCCTATGCTGCAACTGTGTTCCTGTCAGTGTTGACTGTAACTAGTGCCACTGCAGCTGATAAATTAGTGCTACAGTGCTGCAACTGAGAATTCATGATCTGCCAGGTCTTGTGCACTTGTTGGGCATAGTACAGGGCCTGATTCGGTATAGTAAGAGGCAATTGCACATTAAATAGCCACTCTGTCATGCAGTTATCATTCAGCTCTTGAACAAACCACTCAGGCACAGTCTGCTGGCATCAAGAGTTTTAATGAAAGTGATTAAAACAAAAAGTTGTAATCAAGATTGAAGGTTTTATACTTAAAACATGTTTTGGTCAACATAGACAATCTTGTAAAAAAAAGCAAATAAAGCTTATAGAGCAAAATAATTTTAAAACTATTGTATTTTTTGTTTTTTAATTGATTTTACATATTTTACATAACAAATATTAATCAAGTAAGAATTAAATAATTGAAATATATTTATGTATATTTTATATCCTCTCATTGACTTATAACAAATGTAGGATTGCTATTATTCCTGTTTTAAATTTTTTTATACATGAAAATATAAACACTTAACATTTTAGAACAATTGTCTACGATAACCTCAAGCACTCATTGACCCCAAGTGAGGCTGCAAAAATACTTAGAACAGTTGATCGAACTAAGATTTCGACCAAGACGCCTCAGAGACCAAAAGGTGGCGAGGTTTACATATATCGAGCAAAAATTATTGGAAAAGGTAAATTATTTTTTAAGCTGCTATATATAAATCAAGATCCTATTTTTGTCTGCCTATATGGTGGGGTAAGCACTGGTAATGGTACAGTTGTAGCTGTCAATGTGAGCTGGTATTGGGTATAGCCTTGAGATAACCTGGTGGGAGGGAGATGAGGTGCGCTAAGAGAGAATCTCACGTGCCCGTTTAGATTAAGACCCGTGCTGAGAGAGAGAATCTCACTGAGTGATTAAGACCCGTGCTGAGAGAGAATCTCACTGAGTGATTAAGACCCGTGCTGAGAGAGAATCTCACTGAGTGATTAAGACCCGTGCTGAGAGAGAATCTCACTGAGTGATTGAGACCCGTGCTGAGAGAGAATCTCACTGAGTGATTAAGACCCCTGCTGAGAGAGAATCTCACTGAGTGATTAAGACCCGTGCTGAGAGAGAGAATCTCACTGAGTGATTGAGACCCGTGCTGAGAGAGAATCTCACTGAGTGATTGAGACCCGTGCTGAGAGAGAATCTCACTGAGTGATTGAGACCCGTGCTGAGAGAGAATCTCACTGAGTGATTAAGACCCCTGCTGAGAGAGAATCTCACTGAGTGATTAAGACCCGTGCTGAGAGAGAGAATCTCACTGAGTGATTGAGACCCGTGCTGAGAGAGAATCTCACTGAGTGATTGAGACCCGTGCTGAGAGAGAATCTCACTGAGTGATTAAGACCCCTGCTGAGAGAGAATCTCACTGAGTGATTAAGACCCGTGCTGAGAGAGAGAATCTCACTGAGTGATTAAGACCCGTGCTGAGAGAGAGAATCTCACTGAGTGATTGAGACCCGTGCTGAGAGAGAATCTCACTGAGTGATTAAGACCCCTGCTGAGAGAGAATCTCACTGAGTGATTAAGACCCGTGCTGAGAGAGAGAATCTCACTGAGTGATTGAGACCCGTGCTGAGAGAGAATCTCACTGAGTGATTAAGACCCCTGCTGAGAGAGAATCTCACTGAGTGATTAAGACCCCTGCTGAGAGAGAATCTCACTGAGTGATTAAGACCCGTGCTGAGAGAGAGAATCTCACTGAGTGATTGAGACCCGTGCTGAGAGAGAATCTCACTGAGTGATTGAGACCCGTGCTGAGAGAGAATCTCACTGAGTGATTAAGACCCCTGCTGAGAGAGAATCTCACTGAGTGATTAAGACCCGTGCTGAGAGAGAGAATCTCACTGAGTGATTAAGACCCGTGCTGAGAGAGAATCTTTGTGAAAAAGATTTGAACAAGCATGTTAATTTTCTCAAATGACTTTTAGCCTGGCGATATGACGGCTACGAAAGATGCTGGCGTTCGAACGGAACGCATTATTACCCAAAATTTCACAATCTGGACGCGTCGAAAGAGAACGCTGTCTTTAAAATTATCCGACACGCCGCTTTCGACAAAACAACTAATGCAAAGTTCAAATTTAGCCGCGTGACCTATGTGGAATTGTCGCGCAACGATAGAGACAATCCCCTGGTGATTGTTCAATACTTTGGCGACGAGACTGCTATCGCAGTGCCCGACCCTTTAACACAACGTCGTATTAGCTTACCAAAGTCGCACAATAGCAGGTGCACCCTGCGCTCGAGTTCTCATCGCAGGCGGGTTACGACTTCAGAACCAACTCGTTTAACGGCTCAAATTAGCGAAAGTCGTCTAATTAAGGCTTCGCAGTGGTGAGTTTTTTGGCATGAATTCTGTTATCGCGTATGCATTTTACCTAATGTGCATCAATTGCATCTCCACTTAATTCACATAAAATTTCCTCTTTCTCAATTAAGTTATATTTCAGTTTGTCCTTTCTCTATCAACGTACATCAAGTTTCGTCTCTCCCCAATCAACGTACATCAAGTTTCGTCTCTCCCCAATCAATGTACATCAAGTTTTGTCTCTCCCCAATCAACGTACATCAAGTTTCGTCTCTCCCCAATCAACGTACATCAAGTTTCGTCTCTCCCCAATCAATGTACATCAAGTTTTGTCTCTCCCCAATCAACGTACATCAAGTTTCGTCTCTCCCCAATCAACGTACATCAAGTTTCGTCTCTCCCCAATCAATGTACATCAAGTTTGTCTCCCCAATCAATGTACATCAAGTTTCGTCTCTCCCCAATCAATGTACATCAAGTTTCGTCTCTCCCCAATCAATGTACATCAAGTTTCGTCTCTCCCCAATCAACGTACATTAAGTTTCGTCTCTCCCCAATCAACGTACATCAAGTTTCGTCTCTCCCCAATCAACGTACATCAAGTTTCGTCTCTCCCCAATCAACGTACATCAAGTTTCGTCTCTCCCCAATCAACGTACATCAAGTTTCGTCTCTCCCCAATCGATGTACATCAAGTTTCGTCTCTCCCCAATCAATGTACATCAAGTTTCGTCTCTCCCCAATCAATGTACATCAAGTTTCGTCTCTCCCCAATCAATGTACATCAAGTTTCGTCTCTCCCCAATCAATGTACATCAAGTTTCGTCTCTCCCAATCAACGTACATCAAGTTTCGTCTCTCCCCAATCAACGTACATCAAGTTTCGTCTCTCCCCAATCAATGTACATCAAGTTTCGTCTCTCCCCAATCAATATACGTCAAGCCTGGTCTCTCATTAATCATTGTACATCGAATTTTACCTCCGCCCATTGTAAAAAAATTGTTGTCTCTATCAATATAGATTTGTACTAATTAGACTTTAGCTTAGGTATGTTTTAAAACGGAGCGATTTTTTTTCAATGACTATACAATTTAGAGAAAATCAAAAAGGTAAAATACAGGTTTGTTTAACATTTCTAATCGATCGTATATATGTAAATATTTATTTTTAAGCAAATCATTTACTAGAGTATGCAGCGTTAGTTAGTACACTAAAAGTGTTAAAGAGGCATACAGTTTGGCAATCAATTTGTTTAAAATCAAAGTTTTTTCTTTCTAAGCATCGTAGCTACTGTGCTATTTAGCATCCTAGATGCGAACTCTGGATAACAAATCAAATAAAATACATCTCTACCATACCCTTTACATTTTTGAGCCACTCTGACCTACAGAAATTTCAGTCTGCATAATCAAAGTCTTGAAAATCCCAAGAAACATACTAATAGCAACTGAAAATAACATAATTATTAAAGTTTATAGATGTGTCGTTACAACACGTGAAACGCTAAACCCAGTTGCTGGATATTCTAGGAGGTAAGCAAGAAAGTTAGTAGCAGTATACAATATTTCAGTGCAATATAATATTTATTAATCGGCTACATCTTAAATAGTGGTCTTCAAGTTCTACCTGTAGCATAAGTAACTATATAAGCACAAGGATATCAGTCTCCACTTACTTGAAATTAGTAAAGGTCAAATCAGGTCATGTCAAAGCGCAGCAACCTTTTGGCGAAAGCTTCCGCTACAAACAGTCGGTCGCTATTCGGATCAAAAGCGACTCCGTGCAAATAGTTTTGCAATTTCTCCGAGTCCGAATCGATAGCGGAACCAATGTCGAATGTATTAATACAGTGCGTTACTGTGGAATCATATATTCGAATCTTTCGCTCTCTAGTTAACGATACGATCATGTTATCGAATCGGTCTGTACAAGCGTCAAATGGTTCACCACCGGCTGGTAGTTTTTTTAAATAGCGCTTGCTGACTCGGTCAAAAACTATGAGACTGTCGCTGCCGCGATCGCAAATCACTATGCTGGCTGGGCCTACGAACACGGCCTGTAAGGGGAGGGGAGAGAAATGCATGTACGCTTGGAGACTTGACACTTGTACCTGGATACTCTATAATATTCTGTCGTCTGTGGGTTTTATACACACTTGGAGTCAGTTTGTCTGTGGGTTTTATTTGCACTTGGAGTCAGTGTGTCTGTGGGTTTTATTTGCACTTGGAGTCAGTGTGTCTGTGGGTTTTATTTGCACTTGGAGTCAGTGTGTCTGTGGGTTTTATTTGTACTTCGAGTCAGTGTGTCTGTGGGTTTTATTTGCACTTGGAGTCAGTGTGTCTGTGGTTTTATTTGTACTTGGAGTCAGTGTGTCTGTGGGTTTTATTTGCACTTGGAGTCAGTGTGTCTGTGGGTTTTATTTGTACTTCGAGTCAGTGTGTCTGTGGGTTTTATTTGCACTTGGAGTCAGTGTGTCTGTGGGTTTTATTTGCACTTGGAGTCAGTGTGTCTGTGGGTTTTATTTACACTTGGAGTCAGTGTGTCTGTGGGTTTTATTTGCACTTGAGTCAGTGTGTCTGGGTTTTATTTGTACTTGGAGTCAGTGTGTCTGTGGGTTTTATTTGTACTTGGAGTCAGTGTGTCTGTGGGTTTTATTTGGGTTTTATTTGCACCTGAAGTCTGCGTGTCTGTGGGTTTTATACGCACTGTATGCATCAGCAATAGCCAATAGTTACTTTCTATAGTTGGTTCAAGTGTCAGATCTCACCTGGATACTTGTGCTAATGCTATCGTGTTCAACACTGCCCACGTTCTTATAGTCTTGCTCCATATCGAACAACTGTATACGTTTGTTCTTGCTGTCAACCACGTACAGAATGTTTTCGTAGATATACATTCCTTTCGGGTGTGCAGCTGACCTGGCTCCGAGCCTTTGCTGCCAAATTGGCCAGTCATTCGGCCCTGGATGACAGTGTGAAAATGGATAGCTTATTTGATGTGAAATAAAGAAAAATTAATTTTCGTAGGATTATGGACTTCCTGGTGTAGCGGTCAGGGAATTCTGCCCATTTTGCCGGTAATACTGTATGCAGACACGCACTTATATGCAAGCTCACACATGATGTACAGGGGGATTGTGTCGAAATACATAGATAGAAAGCAATGGTAACTAACGGTACGCAAAAAGGGCTAATGTAACCAAATGAGCATTCACTAACTCACCCCGTAGTTAAACTCGTACACGCAGTGATTCTTAGGATCGGAGGCTAAAATTTTTTCTCTCTGTCTGCAGACGCAAATTTGTCCTGGAAATTGGCCCTGATTGAGTTGCAGTTCAATCATGTCGGTCTCTTTTAATGTCCCGGCATTAAATATATGCAGACGTCGTGTTGGAAAGCCTTTGTAGTTCACCAACAGTTTATCGTCTTGCAATAGACGCACCTCCCATGGCTCGCCTCGTTTAGTCTTTTTAATCACCATTGGCTTGAACTTTTCCGATCTCTCAGCGTATGGTCGTTTTAGAATTCTCACTGATACGGCTTGGAGCACTGTATCTTGCTCCGTGGTCATCTTGTCATTGTCAAAGCCAACCTGTAGACAACTTGACGGGTATTTACTGTTTATCGATTGTAAATTCTCTTTAAGTTGGTCGCGCTGATTCAGAACCTAGTAAAGCAAGTAATCGATTTGAAAATAAATTTATGAATTTTGTTGTTGCAACTTTGAAGCTAATGATCAATGGTGCGTTGAATACTGTAGCTTATTAAAAAAAATAAACCAAAAATGTGAATTACCTCTGGTCCAATGTGACCAGTTTCATTTTCCAACAACTGTCGTAGCTTTTTGGCTTCCTCGTTCAACTCGGCGCCGATATTTGTCCTCTCATTCTGTTCCTGTTCTGTTCGCTGTCTGACGGCCGCTAGCTGATCGCTGCACATTGAAAATCGCTCTTGTTGTGATTTTAGCATTGCTTGTTGAAGCTCTTCAAGTTTCGTTTCCGCGTCAGTTAGTTGACTCTGAAAGTGTCGAACAGTTTTTTTAATTAGATTAAAACATGGTACCTTTTTAGCTCCTATCTGAAATAAAAGATACGAGAAAACTGATCGAGGTAGCTTTAATCTGTCCAACCCTCGCACACCACTCCCACTTCATTCCTCAACTCAAGTCTGCTGTGGCGTAGCTGAGTTGCGTCACTGGCAAAGATTGAGAGACTTTACCTGCACTCTCAAAAATGGCGAAAACAGACGGAATCTTCTGTGATGGCGACTTTTCGATGTTGCTGAGTATATATTCCCACAATTACTTTTTGTTGGAAACAAAAATGTTGACTATCGTTACTTTAGGATATTTAACGTTACCAAACAACCGTTTCCTTAAAATTCTCTAAAAATATTCAGTAGATATAACTAAACATAAAACTGTCTTCTGCAGTGCAGATAGAAAGTTTTTGTAACAATTATACAAACGGTAAAACTTTAAACCTTACAACAGTCATTAGCAAAATTGACAAGTTTTGTTCGTTTTTATACAAAATACAGCTTCTTTTCTTTGTGTTGCTATGTTGTCAATAACAATCGATGCTGAAAGAAAAATGTGAATTTTAACCTACCTGCATCTTCTCGAACTCCTCCGATTTGGCTAACAAGAATTTCTCAGCCTCTTGAGCTAATTCGTCGCATCCCGAACGAATGGATTCCATCTTAGCTTTGTGATGCTCCGCGCACAGGCCGCAGGCGCATTGGGTGCAACAAACTTGGCGCTTATTCCAACAATCGGACTCTTGACAACAGCCAGCTTTGACAGTTTTCAATGTGTGCAATAAAGACCGGACAGTTTGATCGGGTTTCAATGGTCGATGCGGGTCGACACTTGTACGACAAACTGGACATTGCAGCGGGTCTGAATCGCCGCTTCTGCCAGCCACGGAAGAAGAAAATTGAAGCAACATCTGCCCGAGACTGAGCATTTCGCCATCGCTGCCACTGCCTCCGCCACCACCTCCGCCACCGCCATTTGTTGTTCGTTTCTCCCATTTTCGTTTTAGCTTATCAAAGCATTTCAAGCAGAAAGTGTGACCGCATGCTAGCTGATGTGGATTAGTATAAACCTCTTGACAAATTGGACAGGTACAATCGCCTACGAGTTCTTTGAGCGCGTCTGTTGCCGGCGAGGCTGCGTCTGAAGCTCGCTCTGTGACCAGTGTTGCCGCGTACATTCTGTCCTTTTAATTGATTTTGCACTGCGATTTTAATGAGTTGCTGGATTCGAAAAAAATGATTTGCTTCTTATGTCATAGTTCCTTGTTCAGCGTGTTCAGAGTTTCAGGCTATGACGCCACGAAATGATTTTGATTTTAAATTGTACCTTTAAATTTAAATTTTAACGAATGTACAACTAGAACTTATGTCATCCGTGTTGCTTAATATTGCAGCATCCGCGTCAGAATGTAAAATTTCTTATCTTTATTCGAGCTAAGATTATTCCGCTTTTTCAGAAAGTGTAATTCATATTCTTAAATCTTATTGATTTTTACCCTACACTATTGCGAAAAGTACACTGTAACTATTTAATATTAGTTTAGTATTTAATATTTAATATACATGAAACACCATGTGAGTAATTTAATGACTTACCTCACCTTTATTTGTTACAATTTGCTCTTTAAAGAGTGTGTATGACTTGATAGAGTCTCACTTTTTTGTCTTGAGAAATCGAGACTCTTTGTCTAGTTTATCTACATCTACATACAACCTATGTCCGTAGCTAGGGGTTACTGTTGTCGAGTTGTTTTGCCTTATTATTCAGTTCTATTTTTTATTCAATAGAAACAGCCAAAGTAGGGCTTTTTGCTGTGCGCCAAGCTTTGCTTTTACCGTGCAGGAGATAAGGTTTTATATTCGCTGCTTTCTGGCCTTCACTCCCTTCAGCATTTTCACTCTCTACCCCCTCCCTCCCGCCCAGTTCTTTCTGTACAGTTTTGGGAGGGGGCTCACTGAATGTACACCCCGTTCTATTAGCCCAACCACCCCATTTCTCACTCCCTCACTTAACTGATAAAGTGGCGGCGGCTGATGCACTGTACAGTGATTAGAAAATTTTGTCCGTTCGCGGGTGACAGGGCTGAGGCGTGTACGTACATTGAATTCTGTCTCTTTACTGTGTAGGAGCGCCAACCCCCCACCCCCTTACCCCCGCTGTTTTCTTTTCTAATCGACGCGTAGAGGCCCTCTCTCTCTACAATGTTCTACACTCTTAATGTAAAGTGTGCTGTGTTAAACTGCTGTTTAAATGAACGACTACGACAGTCAGTCTTCGGTTGGTTCTTTATTTTATTAAACCTGTCTTAGGAATTTGCGTGTACAACATGTACATGCTCTTTCAGCTGTGCGGTACATAAACCGATTATAGACAGGAGCAGGGGCAGAGGGACATTTATAACGGCTGGAAGAAATTTCTTTTTAATAAAATTCTCTTGAGGCAGAATTTCTTTTAATAAAACTCGGATTTTAATTTTAATTTCCTCTAAAACGCTGCTGTTATTTTTCAATTTTTTTCATCAAGCAAAGTAATCGTCGATCATCCGCATCACCAGTCGATGGACATTCAAGACAGCAACGTCGCTTCAGAAGTCTCCGTTACTAGCCCTTCTAGCTCCGCTTTGGACGAAGATCTACGCGAGGCCAGTGCTCAAGGTGACGAGGAGCGAGTTGCTAGTCTGCTAGCCGCTGGAGCTGGCGTGAACTCTGTTAATCGGGTCAACGGTTGGACAGCGCTGCATTGGGCCGCTAAGCGAGATCATGCGCATATTGTCAGCTTGTTGCTTGGTATGGGATGTGCCAATGTTGGCCTTTGCTCACCATTGTGGCATTTGAAGCTGCTTGCCCACTCTTCTCTGTCGTCTTTTCTGTCTGTCTCCTTTCCGCCCCCCCCCCCCTGTGTCCCCTTCTTTCCCCCCTCCGTGTCCCCTACCTTCCGCCCCCTCCGTGTCCCCTACCTTCCGCCCCCTCCGTGTCCCCTACCTTCCGCCCCCTCCGTGTCCCCTACCTTCCGCCCCTCCGTGTCCCCTACCTTCCGCCCCCTCCGTGTCCCCTACATTCCGCCCCCTCCGTGTCCCCTACCTTCCGCCCCTCCGTGTCCCCTACATTCCGCCCCCTCCGTTTCCCCTACCTTCCGCCCCTCCGTGTCCCCTACATACATTCCGCCCCCTCCGTGTCCCCTACATTCCGCCCCTCCGTGTCCCCTACCTTCCGCCCCTCCGTGTCCCCTACATTCCGCCCCCTCCGTGTCCCCTACCTTCCGCCCCCTCCGTGTCCCCTACCTTCCGCCCCCTCCGTGTCCCCTACCTTCCGCCCCCTCCGTGTCCCCTACCTTCCGCCCCCTCCGTGTCCTCTACATTCCGCCCCCTCCGTGTCCCCTACCTTCCACCCCCTCCGTGTCCCCTACCTTCCACCCCCTCCGTGTCCCCTACCTTCCACCCCCTCCGTGTCCCCTACCTTCCACCCCCTCCGTGTCCCCTACCTTCCGCCCCTCCGTGTCCCCTACCTTCCGCCCCCTCCGTGTCCCCTACCTTCCACCCCCTCCGTGTCCCTACCTTCCGCCCCCTCCGTGTCCCCTACCTTCCGCCCCCTCCGTGTCCCCTACCTTCCGCTCCCTCTGTGATCTACCTTTCACCACTTTATGTATCCTTCTTTCCGCCCCCTATGTGTCCTCTGCCGTCCGCCCCCTCCGTGTCCCTTTTTGTCCGCTCCCTCGATCTATGTCCCCTTCTTTCCACCCCCTCTGCCCCCTCTCCACTCGCCTATCCCATTATTTCCGTCTTTCCCGCTTCCTTATCTCCACCTAATCTTTCTAATATCTCTGTAACCCTTTTCCTGTCTTTTGCTCTTTTCAATTTTCATGGACCCGATTTTTTAATCTTATTTTCCGCTCCCCTCGACATCATCCAGGCTCCGGCGCCAATGCGTCAATCAAAAGCGCCGCAGGAAAATCCCCAGCTGACGTGTGCACGTCGCCTAAACTGGCCAAGCTATTGAACTCGGTTGGAAATTCTCCTAGTGCTACTAAAAGTAGTAGCTCTCCAGCTGATGAAGATTCAGCCGCTAGATCTGAGACTGCCCCAGCTGCCGCCAGGGCCTCAACAACAGGTTTTGTGCCGAATTATTTGCGAAATCCAGAATTTCACTACGCCAGACGGACGGCTGGATCTGCTTCTGCTGCTGCTGCTGCTGCTGCTTCTGGCGGCGGAACTCTGCCGGGGTCTCGACTACCGCTGCTTCTGCTAGCCAGAGTGGCCAAGTCCAGGTGAGAGGTGCTTTGTTTATTTTAATTGGTGTGATGTGTATGTTTGCCTTTGTCAAATCATACAGTGGGCTGCGTTTTTAGTTTCTAAGGCTCTTATTGAATCCACTATTTTGCATCGCCTATCGTATCTTCCCTTCCCCCTCCTCTCCCTATCTTCCCTTCCCCCTCCTCTCCCTATCTTCCCTTCCCCTCTCCTCTCCCTATCTTCCCTTCCCCTCTCCTCTCCCTATCTTCCCTTCCCCTCGCCTCTCCCTATCTTCCCTTCCCCTCTCCTCTCCCTATCTTCCCTTCCCCTCTCCTCTCCCTATCTTCCCTTCCCCTCTCCTCTCCCTATCTTCCCTTCCCCTCTCCTCTCCCTATCTTCCCTTCCCCTCTCCTCTCCCTATCTTCCCTTCCCCTCTCCTCTCCCTATCTTCCCTTCCCCTCTCCTCTCCCTATCTTCCCTTCCTCTCCTCTCCCTGTCTTCCCTTCCCCTCTCCTCTCCCTATCTTCCCTTCCCCTTTCCTCTCCCTATCTTCCCTTCCCCTCTCCTCTCCCTATCTTCCCTTCACCTCTCCTCTCCCTATCTTCCCTTCCCCTCTCCTCTCCCTATCTTCCCTTCCTCTCCTCTCCCTATCTTCCTTTCCCCTCTCCTCTCCCTATCTTCCCTTCACCTCTCCTCTCCCTATCTTCCTTTCCCCTCTCCTCTCCCTATCTTCCCTTCCCCTCTCCTCTCCCTATCTTCCCTTCCCTCCCTCTCCTCTCCCTATCTTCCCTTCCCCTCTCCTCTCCCTATCTTCCTTTCACCTCTCCTCTCCCTATCTTCCTTTCCCCTCTCCTCTCCATATCTTCCCTTCCCCTCTCCTCTCCCTATCTTCCCTTCCCCTCTCCTCTCCCTATCTTCCTTTCACCTCTCCTCTCCCTATCTTCCTTTCACCTCTCCTCTCCCTATCTTCCTTTCCCCTCTCCTCTCCATATCTTCCCTTCACCTCTCCTCTCCCTATCTTCCTTTCCCCTCTCCTCTCCCTATCTTCCCTTCCCCTCTCCTCTCCCTATCTTCCCTTCCCTCCCTCTCCTCTCCCTATCTTCCCTTCCTCTCCTCTCCCTATCTTCCCTTCCCCTCTCCTCTCCCTATCTTCCCTTCCCTCCCTCTCCTCTCCCTATCTTCCCTTCCTCTCCTCTCCCTATCTTCCCTTCCCCTCTCCTCTCCCTATCTTCCCTTCCCCTCTCCTCTCCCTATCTTCCCTTCCCCTCTCCTCTCCCTATCTTCCCTTCCCCTCTCCTCTCCCTATCTTCCCTTCCCTCTCCTCTCCCTATCTTCCCTTCCCCTCTCCTCTCCCTATCTTCCCTTCCCTCTCCTCTCCCTATCTTCCCTTCCCCTCTCCTCTCCCTATCTTCCTTTCACCTCTCCTCTCCCTATCTTCCCTTCCCCTCTCCTCTCCCTATCTTCCCTTCCCCTCTCCTCTCCCTATCTTCCCTTCCCCTCTCCTCTCCCTATCTTCCCTTCCCCTCTCCTCTCCCTATCTTCCCTTCCCTCTCCTCTCCCCGCCTTTCCCATTTCTGTTCCTCTCATTCTCTCTATCTCCACGTGCCACTTCCCATCGCACTAACTCTCTCTTCCTCTCGTTTTTACAGTATAGCCAACAATACTCAATTGTAGTTCATTGTAGTTCATACTCTCCTTCCCAAACAATATCCCAGAGACCCCGACTTCATCGAAGTGGAACTAGCCAATCGATCATACGACGGATTAATGGACCTGCTCTGCCAAGAGCTCGGCCAGGACCCAGTCTCTGTTGAACGAATTCGCAAACTGCCGAATGTTCGACTGCGCAACGATGCGGATGTTGGCCGATTGGAGCATGGCCAGCAGTTGGAGCTGGTGCTGCAAACCATCTGATCATGTATAATTATTGCTCCTAATCCTGTTCAATTTCATGTTGGCCTTTTCTACTGTGTATCATGCGACTTGTTGAGCATTTTTGTGTTCTTTTAAATATTTTTACATTCTTACTAATGTATACGAGCATATATAAGACCTTTTTGAGGTAAAGGACACAGCTAGATCTTCCTGTGTGTCTATTAATAATTGTGTACATCAAACTGTTCAAATGCATTCAAAGTTCATGCTAATAAAAATATATTATTGTTTTTCAATCAGCCATTCTAGCGATTAAAAATTGTGTCAAACATCTGTTGTTCTGACTTTTTGGTGCATTGAATATCACAAGTCTGAGACACAGACAGACAGGGACAGGCAGACAGACAGACAGGCAGACAGACAGACAGGCAGACAGACAGACGGGCAGGCAGACAGACACACAGACAGCAAGCCAGCAGCTCATCAGCGTCACCCCATCCCACGCCAGCCGCAGCCGCCACTGAAGCGCCCCCGCCGCGGCGGCAGTTGGCAGCCGGAGCTGTCCCTGCAGCCGTGCGACCAGCAGCTGCTGTTGGCCGTCCGCCGCTGCAGCCGCGACGTGCAGAACGTCCTACAGGGTGCCCGCCTGCGCGTCGATCGCAGCTGCGGCGTGACGGATGTCGCCAAAGCCGACCTGCAGCTCATCGGCCAGGTAGTTTCGGATGCGTTCAAGCGATGGCGCGAGGCCTATGCTGAGCTGCTGAGTCAACTGCGTGTTGTTGCCTCCATGTTGGCCTGCTCTGCTGGGTGAGACACAGTTCCCGCTTTTTTTGGGAATTTTTCAGTTCCAACCAGAATTTTTGGGAGCTGGGAATTTGAGGAGCAGCATCCTCAAGTTTGGGATCAGAATAAAATTAGGAATAAAAATCCTGATTTGGGATCAGAATATCCAGAATTGGGATCAGACTCCCCCGATTGACAATCAGAACCCCACGACTTAGGATCAAAATCCCATGATTTGGAATCAGAATCCTGTTATTTGGGATCAGAATCCCCTGATTTAAGATCAGAATCTCCAGATTTGGGATCAGAATCCCACGATTTGGGATCAGAATCCTCTGATTTGGGATCGTAATCCACAGATTTGGGATCATAATCTTCTTATTTGGGATCAGAATCCTTTGATTTGGGATCAGAATCCTCTGATTTGGGATCAGAATCCTTTGATTTAGGATCAGAATCCTCTGATTTGGGATCAGAATCCTTTGATTTGGGATCAGAATCCTCTGATTTGGGATCAGAATCCTTTGATTTAGGATCAGAATCCTCTGATTGAGATCAGAATCCTCTGATTGAGATCAGAATCCTCTGATTTGGGATGAGAATCGTCTGACTTGTTGAGCCGATATTGTTTCTTTTTTAAAGTTTGCTATTTTGCATTTCTATTTTAATCATAGTCGCATCTCTTCTCCTCTCATTTCTCAGCAACGCCCCAGCAACAGCGGCTCCCCTATTCGGACGTGCCGAGCTCGACGCCCGCCTGTTTGAACTGCAGCGCCTGCCTGAAGCCTCGGACGCTGCCGACGATCTGGCAGAAACCGAGGCCTGCGCTGGAGACTTCCTTGATCAGCTGGACGACAAACTGGCCAAACTGGGCTCAACTGCACCCATAGATGTCAAATCTTCTGTTTTACAAGCCGACAGCCAATTCCAACCCGAACGGGACCTGGGATCGATAGTTGAACTGATCAAATCTACTGCCGGGACTTGCAAATGTGCCAGGCCGGTTCAGCTGCGAGACTTGCTGCTCGGGCAGGGAGAAAAAGCAGAAAAGAAACAGGAAGCAAAAGAAGCGGCTGTGTCAGAAAGAGCACAGGAATCTGTTGATAATGAGTGAGCAGTCAGTTTACAGTTCATTCTTTTGTTCTTATTCCAGCCTGAATTCTCATGATAGGATATTTTAGAGCTGGGATTATCCTGATGGGATATTTTAGAGCTGGGATTATCCTGATGGGATATTTTAGAGCTGGGATTATCCTGATGGGATATTTTAGAGCTGGGATTATCCTGATGGGATATTTTAGAGCTGGGATTATCCTGATGGGATATTTTAGAGCTGGGATTATCCTGATGGGATATTTTAGAGCTGGGATTATCCTGATGGGATATTTTAGAGCTGGGATTATCCTGATGGGATATTTTAGAGCTGGGATTATCCTGATGGGATATTTTAGAGCTGGGATTGTCCTGGTGGGATATTTAAGAGCTGGGATTATCCTGATGGGATATTTTAGAGCTGGGATTATCCTGATGGGATATTTAAGAGCTGGGATTATCCTGATGGGATATTTAAGAGCTGGGATTATCTTGATGGGATATTTAAAAGCAGGGATTATCTTGATGGGATATTTAAAAGCAGGGATTATCTTGATGGGATATTTAAGAGCTGGGATTATCCTGATGGGATATTTAAGAGCTGGGATTGTCTTGATGGGATATTTAAGAGCTGGGATTATCCTGATGGGATATTTAAGAGCTGGGTTTATCCTGATGGGATATTTAAGAGCTGGGATTGTCTTGATGGGATATTTAAGAGCTGGGATTATCCTGATGGGATATTTAAGAGCTGGGATTATCTTGATGGGATATTTAAAAGCAGGGATTATCTTGATGGGATATTTAAGAGCTGGGATTATCCTGATGGGATATTTTAGAGCTGGGATTATCCTGATGGGATATTTTAGAGCTGGGATTATCCTGATGGGATATTTTAGAGCTGGGATTATCCTGATGGGATATTTTAGAGCTGGGATTATCCTGATGGGATATTTTAGAGCTGGGATTGTCCTGGTGGGATATTTAAGAGCTGGGATTATCCTGATGGGATATTTTAGAGCTGGGATTATCCTGATGGGATATTTAAGAGCTGGGATTATCCTGATGGGATATTTAAGAGCTGGGATTATCTTGATGGGATATTTAAAAGCAGGGATTATCTTGATGGGATATTTAAAAGCAGGGATTATCTTGATGGGATATTTAAGAGCTGGGATTATCCTGATGGGATATTTAAGAGCTGGGATTGTCTTGATGGGATATTTAAGAGCTGGGATTATCCTGATGGGATATTTAAGAGCTGGGTTTATCCTGATGGGATATTTAAGAGCTGGGATTGTCTTGATGGGATTTTTAAGAGCTGGGATTATCCTGATGGGATATTTAAGAGCTGGGATTATCTTGATGGGATATTTAAAAGCAGGGATTATCTTGATGGGATATTTAAGAGCTGGGATTATCTTGATGGGATATTTTAGAGCTGGGATTATCCTGATGGGATATTTTAGAGCTGGGATTATCCTGATGGGATATTTTAGAGCTGGAATTATCTTGATGGGATATTTTAGAGCTGGGATTATCCTGATAGGATATTTTAGAGCTGGGATTATCCTGATGGGATATTTAAGAGCTGGGATTATCCTGATGGGATATTTTAGAGCTGGGATTATCTTGATGGGATATTTTAGAGCTGGGATTATCCTGATATATTGGGATATTTTAGAGCTGGGATTATCGGTGTGGTATATTTTGGAGTTGGGATTATCCTGATGGGATATTTTCTAGCTGGGATTATCCTGATGGGATATTTTAAACAAATGTTCATTTACATGAAAATGAATTTGAATTTGAATGAATTTCAAATTGAAAATGAAAATGAATTTGAATGAATGAATTTGAAAAAAATTATTTTCAGCCATTCACAATCCGAAGCGAATTCCAACTTGCTACTCATAGTAGCTCATCACGTCAGCCTGCCAGCTGCAGTTCTGCTATCCAGTTTGCCATCTCTGGCAGAAGCCTCCAAAACGATTCGCGCCCAACTTGTCGTCTGCCTGTTCGGCTGCGGAATCGTCTCTACGAAGCCAACAAAAGCTGCAAGTAGTTTAGCCAGTGCCGTTTACAAAATTTTGGATAACACCAACGGTTCTGTAGGTGTTGTAGTCGCTTCATCTGACAGTAGATTAGCTAGGAGAGCTGGTTTTACTAACGGCCTGCGTCGGGTCTGGTCGCCAGAATCGGCTCAGTGTCTGGCTCAAGCGACTGTCGATCAGGAGGACGAGAAAGAAGCGTCCTCCACGAGTTCTTCGTCGACGAAGCACTTGGTGCGACAGCACCTGAATCCGCCTGTGATGGAGGAAGACATTCGCGAAGTGTTAGTGAATCTTTTAGTTATATTGCGTCATTTTCTATCTGTATTCATATAAAGTTCTAGCCATATTTATTACTTTCTACTTATTGAGGAGTTTTGGTAGTATCATTAGGACATTTCGATTTAAATATAGTAATTTGCTAAAACAAACGAATTTTCAATAACATTTTTTTTCAGATGCCGCCATCTTGGCGGAGCAGTGCTGCTCTCGGCGGCAGCGGACAGCTCAACCCTGTCTGTGCTTCGTCTCTATCGCTGCTCAGATTTTTCGGATCTGCCCACAGCTGCCTGGCTTATAGAAAGCTCGGGTAACAGGCAGCAGACTCGGGTTGCTCTTGAGCACAGTGAGCTGTCTCTGCCAGCTTCAACAGCGCCACCAGAGATGTCCAGACTGCAGTACGAGCCCAGCTCTGGACTGTACTATGACCCGGTCACAGGCCTGTACTATAGCTCATCTAGCAGGCTGTTTTACGACGCCAGTAACTGCCGCTATCTGTTCTGGGACGATTCTACCATGAGGTATTGGTCAACTAGCGACTCGGATAGGTATTCCAGGTGGCTGGCTGCCTGGGCCGCCGCTGAGACTGGTTGACTGATACTGCATGTACATACTGCATAGTTAAATATCCTATTTGGGCGTTTTATACAGTAGGTTAAAATATCCTATTTTGTGATTTTAAGGGATGAAAAATCCCATTTTGGGTTTTAGGAGATGAAATATCCCATTTTAGGATTTTAGGGGTTGAATTATCCCATTTTGAGATTTTAGGGTTTCAATTATCCCATTTTAGGATTTTAAAGGTTGAATGATCCCATTTTAGGATTTTAGGGGATGAAATATCTCATTATGAGATTTTAGGGTTGAATTATCCCCTTTTGGAATTTTAGGAGTTGAAATATCCCATTATGTGATTATAGGGGTTGAATTATCCCATTTTGAGCTTTTAGGGGTTGAATTATCCCATTTCTGGGTTTTACGGGTTGAAATATCCCATTTTTGGATTTTAGGGGTTGAAATATCCCATTTTAGGGCTTTACGGGTTAAAATATCCCACTTTGGGATTTTAGGGGATGAAATATCCCATTTTTTATTTTAGAGGTTGAAATATCCCATTTGGGATATTAGTAGATGAAATATTCCAATTTGTGATTTTAGTGGATAAAATATCACATTTTGGGATTTTATACGGATGAAATATAAGATAAAAACAGTAGAAGGGGATGTATTACATAAAACATCCAAATTAAGGGTTTTAAATTGGGTATAACGTGTCACAGATTGGATATTATATCAATGAAAAATTTTCTGGTAGCTACATGTATGCAGAATGTTGTTAAGTCAACCCATGTGTTTTTTCGTTTTGTTGTGCTTATAAGTTGTATAGTAAATATCAGAGTTGGAGAAATTCCTATTGAATTGTAATCTCTCCTGCCGCAGAACTTAACCTGTTTTTATTGCCAAAATATCAGCATCAATCACCCAGCCATTGGCATTTGTGTGCAAGTTAGATTTTAAATTTACATTTCTCACTTCTTTTTATTTTATTTTGTGTGTCTGTCTGTCTGTCTGTCTGTCTGTCTGAGTGCCTCTGTCTGTCTGTCTGTCTGTCTGTCTGTCTGTCTGTCTGTCTGTCTGTTTGAGTGCCTCTGTCTGTCTGTCTGTCTGTCTGTCTGTCTGTTTGAGTGCCTCTGTCTGTCTGTCTGTCTGTCTGTCTGTTTTAGTGCCTCTGTCTGTCTGTCTGTTTGAGTGCCTCTGTCTGTCCGTCTGTCTGTCTGTCTGTCTGTCTGTTTTAGTGCCTCTGGCTGTCTGTCTGTCCGTCTGTCTGTCTGTCTGTCTGTCTGTCTGTTTGAGTGCCTCTGTCTGTCCGTCTGTCTGTCTGTCTGTCTGTTTGAGTGCCTCTGTCTGTCTGTTTGAGTGCCTCTGTCTGTCTGTCTGTCTGTCTGTCTGTCTGTCTGTCTGTCTGTCTGTCTGTCTGTCTGTCTGTCTGTTTGAGTGCCTCTGTCTGTCTGTCTGTCTGTCTGTCTGTCTGTCTGTCTGTCTGTCTGTCTGTCTGTCTGTCTGTTTTAGTGCCTCTGTCTGTCTGTCTGTCTGTCTGCCTGTCTGTCTTGTGCTTCTCCGGAATAATAAATTTGAAGGCAGTTTGCAAAAGCAGCATAATATGATGAGTAGAAAAGCAGCATTTAATTATTTAATCACTGTGTAGTTTTAATCCCTAGTCCCTCCCTACTTATAGTACTAGACACCGGTTATTAACTTAAACAAACTGAGCGATGTATTTTTATAACAACTAAAAAACAAATTCATCAACGCAAGAATCTCTGGTCCCTGAACAGACAATTGCTTAGTAAATAAATAAAGCAATAATATTTATATTTGCTTTCACGTTCCGGTACAAAAAACTTTCAAAATTAAAAAACTGTAGGGAATAAGTTTCAGGTACAAATTTATATGGGCCCCGTATGCTGCTAAAAGTATTATATAAGAAAGTGAAAAGAAAATAACAAAAAATGTGGTTAAGCGGCAGGACCAACTAATACACTTATCACATAGCACATAGGTACGCTTATCGCACATGAAATGGTCTTAACTAACTACTGCCAATACCTAGAGTGAACAAAGACTACTGCCATTGCCCATTAATGCAGTGTGAACAAAGACTACAGCCCTTTCTCATTGATGCGCAGGGAACAAAGACTACTGTCATTCCCATCATTAATGCAGTATGAACAAAGACTACAGCCATTTCTCATTGATGCGCAGGGAACAAAGACTACTGTCATTCCCCATCATTAATGCAGTGTGAACAAAGACTACAGCCATTTCTCATTGATGCGCAGGGAACAAAGACTACTGTCATTCCCCATCATTGATGCAGTGTGAACAAAGACGACTGCCATTGCCCATTAATGCAGTGTGAACAAAGACTACAGCCATTTCTCATTGATGCGCAGGGAACAAAGACTACTGTCATTCCCCAGTAATTCAGACTGAACAAAGACCCTCATTTCACCGTCAATAAAAGCCGCCGACTCTCACTCTGCCGCTGCAGTCTTCGTACAGCAGTTTCTCCATCACCGCTTCTGCCCGCCCGTCGTCCCCCGTAGACGCCAGTCGGGCCGCCTCTGCAGCTGCCGCAGCGCGCGCCTCTCTCGACGCTTTTAGGCGGCGTCGGACGGCGCGACGTCGGGCTTCGAACGCCGACTGAGGCGACGGCGACGCCGGTGGAGGCGTCGGCGGGGGCGGCGGTGGCGTCGAACGCTGCGACGGAGTTGGCGATGGAGTCTGGAATGGGTTTGAGTGAGATTGAGAAGTAGACTGGGTAAGATTGAGAAGTAGACTGGGTGAGATTGAGAAGTAGACTGGGTAAGATTGAGAAGTAGACTAAGTGAGATTGAGAAGTAGACTGGGTAAGATTGAGAAGTAGACTGGGTAAGATTGAGAAGTAGACTAAGTGAGATTGAGAAGTAGACTGGGTAAGATTGAGAAGTAGACTGGGTGAGATTGAGAAGTAGACTGGGTGAGATTGAGAAGTAGACTGGGTGAGATTGAGAAGTAGACTGGGTGAGATTGAGAAGTAGACTGGGTAAGATTGAGAAGTAGACTAAGTGAGATTGAGAAGTAGACTGGGTAAGATTGAAAAGTATACTGGGTAAGATTGAGAAGTAGACTAAGTGAGATTGAGAAGTAGACTGGGTAAGATTGAGAAGTAGACTGGGTGAGATTGAGAAGTAGACTGGGTAAGATTGAGAAGTAGAATAAGTGAGATTGAGAAGTAGACTGGGTAAGATTGAGAAGTAGACTGGGTAAGATTGAGAAGTAGACTAAGTGAGATTGAGAAGTAGACTGGGTAAGATTGAGAAGTAGACTGGGTGAGATTGAGAAGTAGACTGGGTAAGATTGAGAAGTAGACTGGGTAAGATTGAGAAGTAGACTGGATGAGATTGAGAAGTATACTGGGTAAGATTGAGAAGTAGACTGGGTAAGATTGAGAAGTAGACTGGGTGAGATTGAGAAGTAGACTGGGTAAGATTGAGAAGTAGACTGGGTGAGATTGAGAAGTAGACTGGGTGAGATTGAGAAGTAGACTGGGTGAGATTGAGAAGTAGACTGGGTGAGATTGAGAAGTCGACGGTGAGATTGAGAATTAGACTGGATGAGATTGAGAAGTAGACTGGCTGAGATTGAGTAGACTGGGTGAGATTGAGTAAACTGGGTAAGATTGAGAAGTAGACTGGGTAAGATTAAGAAGTAGACTGGGTGAGATTGAGAAGTAGACTGGGTGAGATTGAGAAGTCGACGGTGAGATTGAGAATTAGACTGGATGAGATTGAGAAGTAGACTGGGTGAGATTGAGAAGTCGACGGTGAGATTGAGAATTAGACTGGATGAGATTGAGAAGTAGACTGGGTGAGATTGAGTAGACTGGGTGAGATTGAGTAAACTGGGTAAGATTGAGAAGTAGACTGGGTAAGATTAAGAAGTAGACTGGGTGAGATTGAGAAGTAGACTGGGTGAGATTGAGAAGTCGACGGTGAGATTGAGAATTAGACTGGATGAGATTGAGAAGTAGACTGGGTGAGATTGAGTAGACTGGGTGAGATTGAGTAAACTGGGTAAGATTGAGAAGTAGACTGGGTAAGATTAAGAAGTAGACTGGGTGAGATTGAGAAGTAGACTGGGTGAGATTGAGAAGTAGACTGGGTGAGATTGAGTAAACTGGGTGAGATTGAGAAGTAGACTGGATGAGATTGAGAAGTAGACTGGATGAGATGGAGAAGTAGACTGGATGAGATTGAGAAGTAGACTGGGTGAGGAGCAGATCGTGAGAGTTGGAGGGTTATTCAAGCGGAGTCCTCATCGGCACTTACGGGACACCCTCCGCCTTCAGCCTTCAGCCTCCTCTGCTGCTCCACCTCCTCAAACAGGCGCCTGCGGGTGTTGCACTCCGCAATGCGTTTCAGCCTGCCGTAGTTGTTCAACAGAAACGCCGTCCGCTCCTCGATGGCAGCCTCCCTGGCGGCCCGTTCCCGTTGCTTCTCCGCCCGGTTCATGTCGTCCAGAATGCCGCGCACCCGACCGACCATCAGGTCGACTGCGGCTTGACATTTTTCGGCCTCATCGACGCGAGGTCGAGACTGACTGAGCAGAACTCGGTAGGAGCGCGAGCGACGCCTGCTGGAGCTGCTGCTGATGTAGTTGACCTGTGGCTGCTGGTCTGGCATGATAACGCGCAATGTTGTAGCAATTTAAAAGCTCAAGATTTACATGTAGCCTATAGTCTGGATCGAAATAAATGTTTAGTAACACAGAGTATCGAGCGCAGATATACTCATGTGCGTAGATGAAGGAAATGATTGCTCACTGTTGAACTATCTGTGGCCAAGGCTAATTCCCTCATGAATTTTTAATTCTGAAAGATAAGCCTGCATAGATATCGCTGAGGGGAGCCAATTATCTACTAACAGCATGAACTACACTTTTTTACTTGCGATTTTGAAAAATCTGCACTCAATATTGACATCTTTGCATTCAATTTTGAGTCTGTGGTATCGCTTGTTGAAATGTTCAACCTATTTTGACAAACTCAAATGCAATAATGACGATTTTCAACCAAAAATGACAAACACCAATCTTTATTAACAATTTGCATTCACACAATTGTTAATCACACAATTTTGACACCGGGGTACAAAACAGTGCCTTTGCTTCGCTGTCTATGGAAAAAACTTGCATTTGTGCATCCATTTTTGACAGACTTAATCAAAATTGTGCACTTGAAAGCTGTGCACTTGATTGGCTATGGCCGAGCGCAGTGTAATGGTTGCTAATCTAGTAAATCACAGATCAATTGGAATAGAATGGATTGCTAATCTAGCCAATCACAAATCAATTGGAATAGAATGGATTGCTAATCTAGCCAATCACAGATCAATTAGAATAGAATGGATTGCTAATCTAGCAAATCACACACCAATTGGAATAGAATGGATTGCTAATCTAGCCAATCACACATCAATTGGAATAGAATGGATTGCTAATCTAGCCAATCACACATCAATTAGAATAGAATGGATTGCTAATCTAGCAAATCACACACCAATTGGAATAGAATGGATTGCTAATCTAGCCAATCACACATCAATTGGAATAGAATGGATTGCTAATCTAGCCAATCACACATCAATTGGAATAGAATGGATTGCTAATCTAGCCAATCACAGATCAATTGGAATAGAATGGATTGCTAATCTAGCCAATCACTGATCAATTGGAATAGAATGGATTGCTAATCTAGCCAATCACAAATCAATTGGAATAGAATGCATTGCTAATCTAGCCAATCACAGATCAATTGGAATAGAATGGATTGCTAATCTAGCCAATCACTGATCAATTGGAATAGAATGGATTGCTAATCTAGCCAATCACAAATCAATTGGAATAGAATGCATTGCTAATCTAGCCAATCACAAATCAATTGGAATAGAATGGATTGCTAATCTAGCCAATCACAAATCAATTGGAATAGAATGGATTGCTAACTTAGCCAATCACAAATCAATTGGAATATAATGGATTGCTAATCTAGCCAATCACAAATCAATTGGAATAGAATGGATTGCTAATCTAGCCAATCACAAATCAATTGGAATAGAATGCATTGCTAATCTAGCCAATCACAGATCAATTGGAATAGAATGGATTGCTAATCTAGCCAATCACAAATCAATTGGAATAGAATGGATTGCTAACTTAGCCAATCACAAATCAATTAGAATAGAATGGATTGCTAATCTAGCCAATCACAAATCATTTGGAATAGAATGGATTGCTAATCTAGCCAATCACAGATCAATTGGAATAGAATGGATTGCTAATCTAGCCAATCACAGATCAATTGTAATAGAATGGATTGCTAATCTAGCCAATCACAGATCAATCGGAATAGAATGGATTGCTAATCTAGCCAATCACAAATCAATTGGAATAGAATGGATTGCTAATCTAGCCAATCACACATCAATTGGAATAGAATGGATTGCTAATCTAGCCAATCACAAATCAATTGGAATAGAATGCATTGCTAATCTAGCCAATCACAAATCAATTGGAATAGAATGGATTGCTAATCTAGCCAATCACAAATCAATTGGAATAGAATGGATTGCTAACTTAGCCAATCACAAATCAATTGGAATATAATGGATTGCTAATCTAGCCAATCACAAATCAATTGGAATAGAATGGATTGCTAATCTAGCCAATCACAAATCAATTGGAATAGAATGCATTGCTAATCTAGCCAATCACAAATCAATTGGAATAGAATGGATTGCTAACTTAGCCAATCACAAATCAATTGGAATAGAATGGATTGCTAATCTAGCCAATCACAAATCATTTGGAATAGAATGGATTGCTAATCTAGCCAATCACAGATCAATTGGAATAGAATGGATTGCTAATCTAGCCAATCACAGATCAATTGTAATAGAATGGATTGCTAATCTAGCCAATCACAGATCAATCGGAATAGAATGGATTGCTAATCTAGCCAATCACAAATCAATTGGAATAGAATGGATTGCTAATCTAGCCAATCACAAATCAATTGGAATAGAATGCATTGCTAATCTAGCCAATCACAAATCAATTGGAATAGAATGGATTGCTAATCTAGCCAATCACAAATCAATTGGAATATAATGGATTGCTAATCTAGCCAATCACACATCAATTGGAATAGAATGAATTGCTAATCTAGCCAATCACTGATCAATTGGAATAGAATGGATTGCTAATCTAGCCAATCACAAATCAATTGGAATAGAATGGATTGCTAATCTAGCCAATCACAGATCAATTGGAATAGAATGGATTGCTAATCTAGCCAATCACAGATCAATTGGAATAGAATGGATTGCTAATCTAGCCAATCACAGATCAATTGGAATAGAATGGATTGCTAACCTAGCCAATCACAAATCAATTGGAATAGAATGGATTGCTAACCTAGCCAATCACAAATCAATTGGAATAGAATGGATTGCTAATCTAGCCAATCACAGATCAATTGGAATAGAATGGATTGCTAACCTAGCCAATCACAGATCAATTGGAATAGAATGGATTGCTAATCTAGCCAATCACAAATCAATTGGAATAGAATGGATTGCTAACCTAGCCAATCACAAATCAATTGGAATAGAATGGATTGCTAACCTAGCCAATCACAAATCAATTGGAATAGAATGGATTGCTAACCTAGCCAATCACAAATCAATTGGAATAGAATGGATTGCTAACCTAGCCAATCACAAATCAATTGAAATATAATGGATTGCTAATCTAGCCAATATTTAGTTAGCAACTAAACTGTTGCAAGGTGCACAAAGTGCTGGTAGAAGTAAATAGCAGTAATCATGTATTTCAAGTAATTATTAAAACAGAAACATGAAAATAGATATGTATATATACAATTGGAGAAGAGAGTCATCAGCTGACACAGACTCTAAAAGAAACTGCTAATTAGTTAATGCTGAATTGAAACCGAAAAGCACCAATATTTTTAATGAATTAAAACTTGCTTACTGTTTAATAAGTAGGTTTTACAATTTTAATCCAAGACTTATGAAACGTTAAATAATGAATACATACTAACGATACTTGCTAACTGCAAGTAGTAACGTTGAGAAACTACTAATGTAATGATGCAATATTACAATGCAGTATAAACATGGAAAGTGAATATTTGTAAACATTTACCGGCCTTCCCTCATTAAAAGCATAGGAAAGTTATAAATATGCAATATGTTTAAAATGCTTTCACAAAATTGACCGACAGTGTAAATTATAACACTTCACACAGTTACAGCCACTTACAGCCAGATACAGTCACTTACAGCCAGATACAGTCAATTACGGCCAGATACAGTCAATTACAGCAAGATACAGCCAATCACAGCCAAGATACAGTCACTTACGGCCAGATACAGACAATTACAGCCAAGATAGTCAATTACAGCCAAGATACAGTCACTTACGACCAGATACAGACAATTACAGCCAAGATACAGTAAATTACAGCCAAGATACAGCCAATTACAGCCAAGATACAGTCACTTACAGCCAAGATACAGTCACTTACAGCCAAGATACAGTCACTTACAGCCAGGATACAGTCACTTACAGCCAAGATACAGTCACTTACAGCCAAGATACAGTCACTTACGGCCAGATACAGACAATTACAGCCAAGATACAGTAAATTACAGCCAAGATACAGCCAATTACAGCCAAGATACAGTCACTTACAGCCAAGATACAGTCACTTACAGCCAAGATACAGTCACTTACAGCCAAGATACAGTCACTTACAGCCAGGATACAGTCACTTACAGCCAAGATACAGTCACTTACAGCCAAGATACAGTCACTTACAACAGCCAGAAACAATCGCTTACAGCCAAGATACATACAATCATTAGAGACAGATAATAAGTTACAGCCAAATACAGACAAAGGTGACAGTAAGCTACAGAAAAAAGACGGCAACTCAGCAGTCACTGCAGACAAGCCGAAGTCAAGACTGCTCTTCAACAGCAGCAGCGGCCGCAGCCGCAGCAGCCGCGGCAGCCGCATTGTTAACGGCATAGAAATTCGACAAAATCGACGACCTCCGCTGCTGCACCGGAGATGCCGCCAAGCCGCCGCTGCCGGCAGTCTGTCGAAGTTTTTTAGCCGCCGGCTGGTTGCCATTAGCAACGGGCCCAGTCAAGCCACTGACGCGTTTCCTGCCGCTACTATCAGTAGTATTAGTGTTATTATTGCTGGCAGACTTGCGACTCTGCACAGAGAAGCAGGCCACTCCGGTTGAAGACTTCACTTTGCTTTCAGCGGCCGCCGCCACGGCTGCCTTGAGGCCGCTGTCGCCGCCGCCGCCGCTGCCGGCTGACTTGGCAACCAGCTGACGCAGCGAGGCGGAACTGTCTCGACTTCTGGTTAGAAACGAGCCGCTGCGCTTTATTGGAGCAAAATTTTTGCGTTTGTTAAGCGACGCGGAACAATCTGGTTGCTGCTGTTGTTGCTTTTGCTGTTGCTGCTTCTGCTGAACAACAGGTCGGGTCTTGGGCGGCAGCATCTGACCAGCAATGCTTTTGCTGGCGCTGTTTGAAGTCTCTTTCAGCACCCGAGCGTGCATGTCGCGAAAGAACTGCGATTGCTGCGAACTGCTGTCTTCTAGGAGATGCTGATGATGCTGATTGGGATGCTGAGCAGTGATGGACAGGCCGCTCTGGGACTCCTGGGCGGCCAGCTGCAGCATGAGCCGGTGCTGCTGTTGCTGCTCCTGCTCTTCCAGAAATTTCTCGCGTTTGTGCCGCTCAATTCGAAGGGCCTGGCGAAGCGGATTAGCGGATTAACGGATATAGGGAACGGAGTCTTAATCTAGAACAAAAAATACCCCATCTAATGACAGAAAGACCCTATCTAATGGCAGAAATACCCCATCTAATGACAGAAATACCTCATCTAATGACAAAAATACCTCATCTAATGACAAAAATACCCCATCTAATGACAAAAATACCTCATCTAATTACAGAAATACCCCATTTGATGACAAAAATACCCCATCTAATGACAGATAGACCCTATCTAATGACAGAAATACCACCCATCTAATGACAAAAATACCCTATCTAATGACAGATAGACCCTATCTAATGACAGAAATACCACCCACCTAATTACAGAAATACCCTATCTAATGACAAAAATACACAATCTAATGACAGAAATACCCCATCTAATGACAGAAATACCCATCTAATGACAGAAATACCCATCTAATGACAGTAATATCCCATCTAATGACAGAAATACCACCCATCTAATGACAGAAATACCACCCATCTAATGACAGAAATACCCCATCTAATGACAGAAAGACCCTATCTAATGACAGAAATACCCCATCTAATGACAGAAATACCCCATCTAACCGCGAATCATCACCTGCTCGGCCCTGGCCTCGGCCTCCTGTTCCTCCTCCTCTCGCCTTCGCTGCTCCTCGTCCTCGCCGTCGCCCCAGCAGGCGTCCTCCAGGCCGGCTCTGGCCGCAGCCTCAGCGGCGTCGCGCCGCTCCTGCAGCTCCTTCCACCGGTTGAATCGCCACTTCCTGACGCCGCCATCGGCGTCGGATTCGTCGGCGAGCTCGCCGTCTGGCAGCAGCAGCTCCTTCAGCTGGTCCAGCCGGCGACGATCCTCGTCGGTCTCCATGGCGTGCTGGATTCGAGCGACCTGACGTCGAACCTTCGACCTGCCGCCCAGCGCATCTTCATCGTCGTCGATCATGCCTTCGAGCTCGGCGGCCAGAGCTTGATCCAGCGAGTCGCCATCTTCGGGATTGTCAACATCGTCAGCCCCGCCGTCATCTGAGCCGCTCAGTTCGGCTTCTTCTTCAAGAAAGTCGCGCTGGCGAAGCCGACGCTTGCGAGAATCGGACTTGATATTGTCATCGGCGCTGTCTGCCGCTCTCTCTTCATCTTCATCGCCCTCATTGTTGTCTTCGCTTTCTTCTTCTTCTTCATTATCAGAAGATTTGGCATCTCCGTCATCATCGGATTCCTCATCAGCTTCGTCGCTTCCTTCATCTTCGTCTTCCTCATCGCTGCCAACTATGAACTGACGCGTCTGGATTTTATTGCGCAGCTTCTGAATGCCGATTTCTTCGTCAGCTTCGTCCTCGTTTACGTCGTCATTATTATCGGATATCTTAGATTTATCCTTTGAATCTTTTCCGGATTTATCGTTGGATGTTTCTTCGAAATTATCGTTAAAATGACTGGCAGCTTCTTCATTGGAACTTTCGTCCGGCTTTTGTCCGGAATTATTGTCGGATTTATCTTCGGAATTAACGTCGTGTTTACTCGTCATTGCCGAAAACGAGGAAGATTTTGCAGACCTAACAGCTGCTGGCATCTCTTGCAAAGCGTCATCTTGACTATCTGGATTAACAACTCCGCTAAGCATCAAGGCTTTAGCTAAATCATCGTCAGCCGAATTGTCAACGCTTTCATCAACAATGCCATAGGCTGCTACATCGATACCGTCTTCATTCTGGGTGAGTCTGGCCTGTTCAGTCTGTGTGATGCAGTCGGGAAACTCATTCTGCGGTTTAACCGCTTTAGCAGCTACTAACGGTGCCTGGGTGATGAAGTCCGGAAAGGCGTTACTAGAATTATTGTTATTACAAGTTCCACCCTTATCGCCCTCTGCGGCTAGCGGTGTGAAACTGGGAAATGCTCCCACAGACGATGAAGGCAAGCCTGATGCGCCCCCCGTAGCTGATTGGGAATTGTCGAAATGAAGCTGCGATTGAACCAATGCGTCCTGCTGAAGCTCCTGGGTGCTGGAACGAATTCACAAATGGGTTTTACAGATTAAAAGAAAAAAGATTTCATTAATCAAATCAACAAATGGTCAGCAGTTACCTGAACCAATCGTCGCTGGTGGATAGTTCCTGCAAGATAGACGGAGGGACAAAGGAGAGTGGTTTAAATCTTTGTTCTAAGATGAAGACAACAGATACACAATTATTAAATAGTATAATTGTTACAGAGGTGACTAAGGATATGGTGATTAAAAAATCTACGCGATAAGGATTAAACAGGGATGTGTGGAAACAAAGGTGCAGGAAAAAGTGTACATTAGTAAATAAGGGACATGGGTCGATAAAAAGACATGGCTAGACACATGTCCGTATCTACCCACGGACACATGGATAGATACGGACACATGGGTAGATACGGACACATGGGTAGATACGGACACATGGGTAGATACGGACACATGGGTAGATACGGACACATGGGTAGATACGGACACATGGGTAGATACGGACACCTGGGTAGATACGGACACATGGGTAGATACGGACACATGGGTAGATACGGACACATGGGTAGATACGGACACATGGGTAGACACGGAAACATGGGTAGATACGGACACATGGGTAGATACGGACACATGGGTAGATACGGACACATGGGTAGACACGGAAACATGGGTAGATACGGACACATGGGTAGATACGGACACATGGGTAGATACGGACACATGGGTAGATACGGAAACATGGGTAGATACGGACACATGGGTAGATACGGACACATGGGTAGATACGGACACATGGGTAGATACGGACACCTGGGTAGATACGGACACATGGGTAGACACGGACACATGGGTAGATACGGACACCTGGGTAGATACGGACACACGGGTAGATACGGACACATGGGTAGACACGGACACATGGGTAGACACGGACACATGGGTAGATACGGACACATGGGTAGATACGGACACATGGGTAGATACGGACACCTGGGTAGATACGGACACATGGGTAGATAAAGACACATGGGTAGATACGGACACATGGGTAGATACGGACACCTGGGTAGATACGGACACACGGGTAGATAGACACATGGGTAGATAAAGACACATGGGTAGATAAAGACACATGGGTAGATAAAGACACATGGGTAGATAAAGACACATGGGTAGATAAAGACACATGGGTAGATACGGACACCTGGGTAGATAAAGACACATGGGTAGATACGGACACCTGGGTAGATAAAGACACATGGGTAGATAAAGACACATGGGTAGATAAAGACACATGGGTAGATAAAGACACATGGGTAGATACGGACACATGGGTAGATACGGACACATGGGTAGATACGGACACATGGGTAGATAAAGACACATGGGTAGATACGGACACATGGGTAGATACGGACACACGGGTAGATAAAGACACATGGGTAGATAAAGACACATGGGTAGATAAAGACACATGGGTAGATAAAGACACATGGGTAGATACGGACACATGGGTAGATACGGACACATGGGTAGATACGGACACATGGGTAGATAAAGACACATGGGTAGATAAAGACACATGGGTAGATAAAGACACATGGGTAGATACGGACACATGGGTAGATACGGACACATGGGTAGATACGGACACATGGGTAGATACGGATACACACGGACACCAAACAAGCCAGCAGAAATCGCAGAGCACATCAATAGCATTACCCGCTGGTACTGGGTGGGCTGCGGTGTGTCAGGCAGCTGACTGGGCAGCCGCTGACCGCCCAGCAGCGCGGCACCCGCGGCACTAGCAGCGGTCATTGAAGTGGCCGACCGTCCAAAGATCGAAGCCGATCCGGCCGTATTGCTATTAGAAAACAGATCGACCTGAGAGTCCTGTGAGAATACCACTGCCGGATTTGTGTCTTGGTTAGAAGTTTCTTCTGCTTCTTCTAGGAGACAGTCAGGCTCTTCAGTTTTATTATCGTCCACAGCCTCTTCAGCCTCAGAATCTGACGAATCCGAACCACTACTCGAATCTGAATTGCTCGGCTCGTATTCTTCATCACTTTCATCCTCGTCATTGACTACGCCAGATTTCGAATGTCTACTTTTGTCGACGTCTTTCTCCGAATTTTTCTGTTCATTCTCTTTTTTAAATTCTTCATATCGTCTGTAGCGCTCCTCGAGGCTCTGCACACCCTGCCGGACCGCCTTCTTCATTAGGTTTGCGCGAAATTCATTGAAAGCCTGCCGACTGCAGGCGCTTGGCAACGAGTCCCTGTCAGCCGCCTGGTGGTACTTCACCGTCTGACATTCAACTCGCAGTGGAGCTGGCTTTGTCACAGCTGACGAAGTGCTGCTGGCTTCTGTTGCTGCACCGACAGCTTTCTGACTGTCCGGCTGCTGCTCGCTGTCGTCTTGCGACACCAGGCGCATGATTGACAGCTGTTGGTTAGGAGGGGAAGGGTGTGACATAAGTGACACTGGGGGAGATCGGGCACTGACTTGGTGTGACATACTATCAGATTGTCACACTGTCAGATTGTCACACTGTCAGATTGTCACACTGCCAGATTGTCACACTGCCAGATTGTCACACTGTCAGATTGTCACACTGTCAGATTGTCACACTGTCAGATTGTCACACTGTCAGATTGTCACACTGTCAGATTGTCACACTGTCAGATTGTCACACTGCCAGATTGTCACACTGTCAGATTGTCACACTGTCAGATTGTCACACTGTCAGATTGTCACACTGTCAGATTGTCACACTGTCAGATTGTCACACTGCCAGATTGTCACACTGGCGATTATCACACTGTCAGATTGTCCCACTGCCAGGTTGTCACACTGCCAGGTTGTCACACCAACAGATTGTCACACTGCCAGGTTGTCACACCAACAGATTGTCACACTGCCGATTGTCACACTGTCAGATTGTTCCACTGCCAGGTTGTCACACCAACAGATTGTCACACTGCCGATTGTCACACTGTCAGATTGTTCCACTGCCAGGTTGTCACACTGCCAGATTGTCACACTAACAGATTTTCACACTGCCAGATTGTCACACTGACAGATTGTCACACTGACAGATTGTCACACTGCCAGATTGTCACACTGTCACACGGTCACACCGACACTGACAGGTCACACCGACAGATTGTCACACCGACAGATTCTAACAATACCAGACTGTCACACTGCCAGGTTGTCACACAGACAGATTGTCACACCGACAGATTGTCACACCGACAGATTGTCACACTGCCAGGTTGTCACACTGACAGATTGTCACACTACCAGACTGTCACACTCTGACAGATTGTCACACTGCCAGGTTGTCACACTGACAGATTGTCACACTACCAGACTGTCACACTCTGACAGATTGTCACACTGCCAGGTTGTCACACAGACAGATTGTCACACTGCCAGGTTTTCACACTACCAGACTGTCACACTGCCAGATTGTCACACTGCCAGATTGTCACACTGCCAGATTGTCACATTACCAGATTGTCACACTGCCAGATTGTCACATTACTAGATTGTCACATTACCAGATTGTCACACTGCCAGATTGTCACATTACTAGATTGTCACATTACCAGATTGTCACACTGCCAGATTGTCACACTGCCAGATTGTCACACTGATTTGTTTGTTTTGTTGTTGGCAGAATTTCTGAATATCACAATGTCACACTACCAAGATATTACCACAATCAAAGAAGCATCCATGACAACAAGCTCACTTCAAAATCCTTAGACTGCGAGTGCATCAGTTTCCTTGGGTCGTTGGGCACAGCCGCATGCCTTTCAAACCGGCGCTTAAACTCAGCCTTAGCCATGGCTTCGGGGTCTGCTATTGGCGCTACTCCAGAAGATTTTGTCGACTCCTTCGACGGAGAAGTCAGATCAATGAAGCCATCAGCATCGCCTGCGCTGAGCTTAGGAGGCGGCATTTTAGCTGCTAAATTGGCTAGCAAAGCGCGCCGGCGAGATAAAGCAGCCTCGGTACCTTTTGGTTTTGTAGTCTCCTCAGTCTCCTTTGATTCAGTAGCAGTGGTGTCAATGCCAGCATCAAAATGCTCAGTTGATGGATTGTCCATTTTGATTAACAGCAATGATTGATGATATGTCTGCATGAATTCATTTAACTAGGCTTGAATTCAAGCTTATAGCTAAAGATATAAGATGATATTGTTGAGAATCGAGATACTGTTGAGCTAGCATCAATGATAAATTTCTTAGTATATTTAAGCAAGCTTAACAATATTCTAAGTCTCTAAAACCTCCATTAAAGCTATACATATTATACTTAAATGACTTATGACTTTGCTATATTAATCAACATTGGCAGTCTAAGATAAAAGCTAATAATCCCCAAGGACTAAGATCTAGCTTAATATGGCATTTTTGACAGAGGTAGACTATTATATAGGGTAATAACCATTCATTTGCTAATTTCATATGCTACTTTAAAATCCAATTTATTCATTAATTGTTGATTTCCTATTGGTTAAAAATTCAATTAGAATTCTATTTAACTTTATCTATGACTAACAATAGACAAATACTTAGTTTTACCCAATTGAGTTCCATAACTTAAGGCATACCAATATGAATATACAATTCAAATTTATACAAAAGGTTTTTGGCAAAGAAATAGGGCTAAAAGTTTCAATGAAATTGTAAAGAATAAGAAGCAAATATAAATTTGGAAAAGGTAAAAAGTTTTCATAAGATATATCTGGCATTTGTTTGGATAATAACAAGCTTATATTGTTATTCAAAGGCTTACTAAAATATAAAATTGCTTAAAAAAGATTTTTTAATTGAAGATGGTACATTCTAACACTAAAATAAAAACTATAGAACTTTTTCTCAGTTTTTATATATTAGATATATTTCAATCTTAGCCAACTTTATTAATTTTTCAACTTTTTCGACAGGTTAGCTTTTTAAGCTTTGTTGCTCTCAATTGAGAAACAAATTTTAATATGTTGAATTTTGTCTAGGGCTTATGTTAAAGAAAAATTTTACTCTTTAACTTTAAAGAACTTTAACTCTCTTTAACTATATAGTAGAGAGCCTACTGATATGTCTATAAAGGTTTTAGTCACTTTGTTTGCCACTAACTTGTCTGCCAAAAATACATGTAATAAGTCTATAAGCTAATCTACTAGTAATCTGTCTGCTACCAACTTGTTCACCAATAGCATTAAATTAGACATGCATTTCTATAATCTAAACTACAAATTTTGTGATTATTTACCTTATATTATATATATATTAAAAAACTACTTATACTAGGCCTATTAATATTATAGATGGACTGATTTTTAATAAAACTTTAATTTTGCAAAATAATAATAAAAGCCATTATAAATGACATGACATTTCTATTTTATCATTTTGATAATATTTCTAAATTTGAAGCTATTTTATTTCATTCTTTTACAAAAAACTTTTTATTTCTTTTGAATTACTGAAAAAGTATACATAGGCCTGTACATTAATCAATATACAATCCATAAAAAAAACCTAGTTAGTAAAAGAAATTCATTTAATAAAGAGCAAAATGAATGTCCCTATCTATAAAAAACAAAATATATCCATTGCTTACAAATATTTGAATAATTTTATAATTATTTGATAAACTATATTAACTTATTTTCTTTACTTTTTAGATGGAATCAACTTAGCCTACTTGTGAGTTAAAAAATGGATTGCAAATGCAATGACTAGGCCTAGATTCTAGAATTCTGTCTATGATAGGGCTTACATTTTATGTGTGAGGTTTATTTTGGATATTTTTAAGTTTTTTGCTGTTTTAGCTATATTAGATATAGGCCTAATTAATCAATATAATAAATAAAAATAGCCTAAAAAGTAGCAAATTTAGGGGAGAGGTGCATAGGGCAGGTCTTATAAAGTTAGAATTTTTTATGGAAAACACATGTACATGATAGACTATGGCTATACATAGGCCTATTTATATACCTTAGCAATTGGTACCCATGCCTCTACCCCATTTAAATTTTCTGGATTTATTGTGGATAAAAATAAAAAAACTAAAAATAATATATGACAATAATTTATTGAACAAAGTTATATGGAAATATTTATTAAAAAATAGTTTTTAAGAAAAAATATTATTACATGAATACAGCAGTCAGACAATACTTAACAGCTTAGGCTAGGCCCTATTACTACTAGAGAGTAGAGCTTAGACAAAATTTTACAAATATGAAAGTTGATGAAACATTTAGAAGAATTGAGATAAAGTGTTACAACTTTTTATTACTTGACCACTTCTTAAGAGCAAGGTGTCTTTCCACTCAAGACAAATGAGAATTATTAAATGGGATAAAAATAGGTTAAAAAAACTAGCCCTCGTACTAAAAAATTAAACTTTTAAAATCTTGTTGCAACATATGAGTATGACTTTATTTACACTTCAGGTTATTTTTATTAACCTAAAACTTTATTAGGGGTTGTTACTCTTTAGGCAATTAGGCTTATTATTATTAGGTAATCAGACAAAATTTCTTGATGTGCAATGATTTTATCTATTGCCTTTTTGTCTGCAGGCAGACGAAACAACTTATTCTAGGCTCTAGCAGACAAATTGGATGCAGGTCCTAGAATTTTCTTAGATGAAACATTTTCTGGGTTAGGAAAAATATCCACATCTGGATCCTACTTGGAATATTTACAACTTTAATTATAATAGGCTATAACTTTATCTTCTGTATCCTGTGATCTTCATGCTTTAGGGTCTACTACTTGCTGTCTTCACTCTTCAACTAAGCCTAATCCTGCGTTATCCTGTAAGCAATAAAGAAAGAATAGAGTGGGAAAATTGCCTTTGATATATTGCTACTTTCCGTACTTTTTACTAGCACTAGCTAACCAGTAGGGCCTAACAGCTCCCGATTACACACGTGATGTCACGTGGACTGCCGTTGAATTAACTTTCTTTTTTAGCGACTTTAAACTGTTTTTCCAGGAAAACAAAAACTACACTTTAACAAAAACCTGGCATGAGTAATTGCATGAATCACTTCCTCAAAAAATCCAATTACGAATCTTTGAGGACAGAATAAAACTTCCAAGCTATCTAGCCGAAACTATAAACTCTACAATCACAAAGTTTCAGTAGCAAGGATTTCATAATTCACAATTGCTTCCAAAATGTGAAAGATCGAAAACTTCAAACTAGAGGGATGGTGTTTTTACGACGATGTACGAAGCTTCACCCGTGTCGCAATTATATGGTGGCTTTACAAGCATTTTTCTGCACGAAAAAAAACGGCATAGTAAGCTAACTTCTGCATGCAGATATGCATTTTCTACATGCATTTTCTAGCCTGACTGGAAAGCGTGGCGGCAATTTAAAATCGTTTATTTGCGTCGCGTGCACGCCTGCTAGCTAGCTCAGCTCATTATGGATGGGGGCTGAAGTGAAGCGTAACACAACACAAATGGCCGTACACAGAGAAGGGCAGCACGCTCTGTGCTACGCTCCCAAACGAGCTAGTAGTATGTTTAATACGCTTTACGTTTAATACACATACACATGAAATCTTGACAATTAGTGACGAATGAAAATAGTCATTCCTACTTTCTTCTAGGCCTAGTATTTCGCGCCGTAGTCATGTGATCTTATTAGCCTATACAGTTTTAAATCTATTTTCTTTTCTTTTATATTATATTATAGCTTCATGTTGTACCTATAAATTCTCCCTAAATATGGTTCTTTTCGATCTTAAGACTACAATTCATTTAATTTTAGACCAACTTTAGTCCCTTTTTAATTAGCTTTATTTTTGACTAGTTCTAAGGCTAAGGGCTAAGGCCAAGAATATTAATGTAAGCTTAAGCCTAAGAAGGCTTATTAGCCTCTATTGTCTTTTAATTTATTTGCTCTATAGACTATAGTTAAATACCATGCACATTTCAATAAACATTTTTGATAAATAAGATTTGACCATATATTTATAATTTAAAAAATATATATTTTAGTCTAGGCTAGGCCTAGCTACATATAATAAAAGTTAAGTTATAAACAAACATATTCAATAGAATACAATTATGAATATCAAAAACTAGTATAAACTGACTAGCTAGGCCACTTATTACACAGGCTACTAGCTATTTATTAATAGGTCTACTATATATTATATAATATGAGTCATAGTATTTTTGGCTTAACTTTCTTCTTTTTTGCCTTAGCCTCTAGCCTCCACCTTCCCTTCCTCTCTAGCACTTGCCACTTACCCTAAGTTGCAAATCTAGAAAATTTTTAAGGAGGGGCCAAGCTATACCAAGCACTATAAACCCTATATTGGAAAATAGACCTGGCATAGTTAGCAGTCCAAAAAAGTATGGTCAAAATTTCTTTGGCTGCAACTGAAGGGATCCGCCCTTGTTACCCTTTCTTTTTTCCAGCCGTACCTTTTAGCCCTACCCTCTCCTTCCTTCTAGCCCCTAGCTTCTCTCCTCTAGCCTTATCCTCTTCTCTCCTCTAGACTTCACCCTCTTCTCCCCTCTAGCCCTCACCCTCTTCTCTTCTCTAGCCCCTACCCTCTTCTCCCCTTCAGACTCCACCTCTCCTCCCCTTCCGACCTCACCCTCTCCTCCCCTTTAGATCCCATTCCCTTCTCCCTTCCAGACCCCACCCTCTCCTCCCCTTTAGACCCCACCCTCTCCTCCCCTTCAGTCCTCACCCTCTTCTCCCCCTCAGACCCCACCCTCTCCTCCCCTTCAGTCCTCACCCTCTTCTCCCCTCTAGAATCCACCCTCTTCTCCCCTCTAGCACCCACCCTCTTCTCCCCTTCAGATCCCACTCTCTCCTCCCCTTCAGACCCCACCCTCTCCTCCCCTTCAGATCCCACTCTCTCCTCCCTTCCAGACCCCACCCTCTCCTCCTCTTCAGACCCCACCCTCTCCACCCCTTCAGACTCCACCCTCTTCTCCCCTTCCAACCCCACCCTCTCCTCCCCTTCAGATGCCACTCTCTCTTTCCTCCCTCTCAGACCCCACCCTCTTCTCCCCTTCAGATCCCACTCTCTCCTCCCCTTCAGACCCCACCCTCTCCTCCCCTTCAGACCCCACCCTCTTCTCTCCTCTAGCCCCTACCCTCTCCTCCCCTTCAGTCCTCACCCTCTTCTCCCCTCTAGCCCCCACCCTCTTCTCCCCTTCAGATCCCACTCTCTCCTCCCTTCCAGACCCCACCCTCTCCTCCCCTTCAGATCCCACTCTCTCCTCCCTTCCAGACCCCACCCTCTCCTCCTCTTCAGACCCCACCCTCTCCACCCCTTCAGACTCCACCCTCTTCTCCCCTTCCAACCCCACCCTCTCCTCCCCTTCAGTCCTCACCCTCTTCTCTCCTCTAGAATCCTCTTCTCCCCTTCTTCTCCCCTTTATCACCCTCTTCTCCCCTTCAGACCCCACCCTCTTCTCCCCTCTAGAATCCACCCTCTTCTCCCCTCTAGAATCCACCCTCTTCTCTCCTCTAGCCCCCACCCTCTTCTCCCCTTCAGATCCCACTCTCTCCTCCCTTCCAGACCCCACCCTCTCCTCCCCTTCAGACCCCACCCTCTCCACCCCTTCAGACTCCACCCTCTTCTCCCCTTCAAACCCCACCCTCTTCTCCCCTTCCAACCCCACCCTCTTCTCCCCTTCCAACCCCACCCTCTTCTCCCCTTCAGATCCCACTCTCTCCTCCCTTCCAGACCCCACCCTCTCCACCCCTTCAGACCCCACCCTCTCCACCCCTTCAGACTCCACCCTCTCCACCCCTTCAAACCCCACCCTCTCCACCCCTTCAGACTCCACCCTCTTCTCCCCTTCCAACCCCACCCTCTTCTCCCCTTCAGATCCCACCCTCTCCTCCCTTCCAGACCCCACCCTCTCCACCCCTTCGGACCCCACCCTCTCCACCCCTTCAGACTCCACCCTCTCCACCCCTTCAGACCCCACCCTCTTCTCCCCTTCAGAACCCACCGTCATCCCTTTAGATCCCACCCTCTTCTCCCTACCCTTCTCGCCAACACTTCCACTCCTTACCCTCCTCCCTATACCCTCATTCCCTTACCCTCATTCACTTGCCCTCCTACTTTCGCCCTCCTTCGCTATCCTTCACACCTACCGTCCTCTACTCTTCCCCCCTATCCCCTCCTCTACCCACCTTCCCTCTACCTCCTCCCCTTACCCTTTACCCTCTTCCCCATTTGACCCTACCCTCAACCCGGGCTGTCTTACCCTACCATAATCGCTGCCCTCTACCGTCTTTATGATCTACCCCTCTAGTGTTCTCTGCGGTCTACTGTCTTCCAGGCCTCCTCTACCCTTCTCCCTTACCCCTTCTTACCCCTACTTATTACCCTCTGCCTTACCATCTTTTCGTTGCCCTATTCCCCTACCCTTCTCTCCTACCCTCTCCCTACCCTAGAGCAATCTTCTCCCCTACCCCTTTCCCCTTACTCTCCTCCCCTACCCTCTTCCCTCCACTCCCGATAACCTTAAGCCCTCTTTTCCTACCCTCCATCCCTATCACCCTCCCCTACCCTCCTCCCCTAGAGGCTTACCTGTACCACTCCCCCACCCTCCTTCCCTAGCTTCCTCCTCTTACCTTCCCTACCCTCCCCCGACCATATCCTTATCCTTATCCTTACCCTATTCCTTTACCCTTCTTCCCTACTCTCCCTACCTTCTTCCCTCTAACCCCACACCTCCTCTACCCTCTACTTCTTACCAACCGCTCTACTTACTCCTTGCCCTCTTTCCCTACTCTCTCCCTCCACCATAACCGCAACCCCTTTTTCTAATCGTCCTTTTCTATCCTCCTTCCCTACCTCCTCCTACCCTCCTTCCCTATCCTCTTCCCCTACTCTTTCCCTCACTCACTGCTGGAAGAAGCTCTCTCTACCCCTCCCCTGCCCTTAACCCCTCTTCCCCTATCCTTTTTCCCTAGCTTCCTCTTACCCCCCCCTTTCCTAAGATCCCAACCCTCCCCCGACCTCTACTCCTTGCCCTATTCCTCTACCCTTTCTCCTGCCCTCCCTACTCTCTTCCTTCTATCCCTCCCTCTACCTCCTCCTCTACCATCTACTTCTTACCCTTCGTCCTAACCTCCATTCCTTGCCCTCCTTCCCTACTCTGTCCCCTATTCTCAACCTCCTTTTCCCCTACCCTCCTTACCCTTCTCTTCTACCCCGTACCCTCTCCCTCTATCTCCTCTCTACCCTGCTCCCCTAGCCTTCTTTTCTACCCTTCTCCTCTCCCTTTTCCCCATCCTCTTTCCCAACCTCCACCTCTACTATTTGAAACCATAATGACATAAAACTTCCAGATTGTCGTAGCTACCTGTACCCACTCTATAATATATATTTACTTCCCTGATTTCAGGAGCCGGAACTGACGAGTTCCGCTGTAATGAAACCCTGGCAGGGTTTCATTTCGCACACAGTCGGTAGCAATAGGGATTTCAGCAGTGAGTTCATCCGTATTATATTATTTCACTCTTGTCTTTTTAATTTTCCCATTTGTACACATGCTTACTGATTTTGCCGCGCTTCCAATCATCGATAATTTTCTCTTCAGAGGCTAGAATTTCCAGAAGAAAAAGTTAGCTGAAAAATATTCAATGGGACGTTGTCATTGACCTTAGTAGACCCTATGTGCATGTACACTTACTGCATTTTCATTTCATTCAAAATTTTGTTTCTTTAGAGAACGTGAAGGAGGCATCCCGCGTTTTCAGCAGGCTCTCAGATGAGGAGAAGAAAAAATTCGGCAAACCGATACCTCTACGCGAGCTACAATCGCGTGCCGTGAAAAGGCTTAAACTTACAGTAAGCCGTCTGTCGCTCCATTTCATAGTCAATGCTTTTTTGTGGTGCCAATATTATTTTATTCTTTATTTTAAGCTGGAAGAATGTGAAAGTGCGCAAATTAGAGTGTGCGGCTGCGCTTCAGCCTCGACTATAAAGGACGTCATCGTATTGGAGACGTCACGCGAACAAGGGCTCGTGGCGGAATCCGGTATTGTTGATGTAAGCATATGCATACCGTTTATAGTCTGTGCTAATTTGTTGATTTATTGAAACTAAATGTAAACTTTGAAATCTTTTATCTTTATCGTTTATCCCTTTGCAGTGTTTGATCGCTCGAACCCGCAGTAATTCTTCAAAATCAAAATTTACCGTTTCTGAATTGCGTCAACTCATCCCACCAATTCTGAGCGAGAAGTACCGTAAGTGCACAACATTCAACTTATTTTACGGGCGAAGAGCGTATTATGATGAAGCGGGGTAGAGACCGTACGGTGTACTGATTTTGTCGCATTTCGACAATTCCTTGTCGACAATTCCTAACCTCCATTCCTTGCCCTCCTTCCCTACTCTCTCCCCTATTCTCAACCTCCTTTTCCCCTACCCTCCTTACCCTTCTCTTCTACGTACCCCGTACCCTCTCCCTCTATCTCCTCTCTACCCTGCTCCCCTAGCCTTCTTTTCTACCCTTTTCGATTCTATGTAAAATTTTGCTGATAGAAGCACAAAATACAGCACAGTGCCGATTCGGCTAGCAGAACGTATGCTAAATTGCAACATGATTGCAGGAATTTGTAATAGCCATTGCTCAGTTCAATTACAATGAGACATATGAATGATTTGGAACACAAATGCAGAATCTGATTGTTCATTTTGCATTTCAGGAAAAGGTGGAGGTATTGGAAAATTTTCATATGCAAGCGTTGGCGCTGGCGGAGCATGGGTAGGTTGGCCGGTCGGTGCTCCTCGCGAAAAGCCGCTAAACGCGATGTCGAAGGACGAATTGATGTCATTGTGGATTTCGAAAGAAAATTTGGCATTTGTTGCCAACAAAGGCGAACGAAAGCGTTGCCGTCGACCTCACGTGGCTGAAACTGTTGACATCGCAAGTTCCACTGACGCTGTGGCTGACCCTGAAGTTCATGTGATTCTCGACTAAAAGACTAGTCTATCAAACATACAGGGGCTAACCCTTGCACTAAGGTTGACTACCCTAATCCGGTCTAGAAGTCTAGAGACATGAAATATGATATGCTTATTACTATTATGCTTATCACCGGCACTCCCAAGAATTGGCCCCTAACTCTCAAAATATCGCCCTTGACCGCTTCCAATAATCACACCTGGACCCTCAAGAATCGCCTTTTAACTTCAATAACCGCCCCCTTACCCCAACAATCGCCCCCTGACCCCAAAAATCGCCCCCTGACCCCAAAACTCGCCCCCTGACCCCAACAATCGCCCCTTACCCCAAAAATCGTTTCCTACAAGCGTAACCCCCACCAAGTTGCTGATTATTGCTTTTTTAGTTTTCTTAATTTTTACATCGTTAGAGAGGCCTTTTTTTGACTTACTTAGAATGCTCAGGCACTCTGGCTCCAGCTGCTGTGCAGTACTGTTGAATTTCTTGGTACTTCTTTAATGGTTCTTATTCGTTAAATATAAAAGTTGAAACAGCGCGCCAAACGCATCGATGCACGTGCCTATTAAATTGTTATAGTACTGTTCTATGGCAATTGCGGTTTGAAGTTTTTGTTTTAACAGTTAGCTAAATTCCTTGTGTTACAGTCAAACGATGCATATCGAAATTTTTTATTCAGCTATTTAACATCATGCGTTTCGGACCTTTCTTGCGTTGACACCTCAAGCTTCAGAGTACTTTGAGACCCGCCTATTCAGTACTCAAGTCCCCACTCCTGAGCTCGTAGACAGCCCCATGGTAGCATATTGATGTGAACGAGTGGCAAGGTTCTACAGCCAACAAGAGAAGACGGCTATCTAAAGTCTATAGCCGATAAGGGATACTGCATAGACAAGATCGCACGGTTATTCAAGTCGTAGTGTTCCCACCGCAGCGAATTTTAATCGCTGAGCGATTTTAAATAGATGAGGGGTTTTTTGTCGTAGTTTTCAATTTTCAGCGACTTTTTATTCTGGAGTAAGAATCGTTAGATTCTGGAGTAAGAATCGTTAGAGTAAGCAGTAAGGGTCTGTAAAACTGCATTAACCCTCTAACGATTCTCTCCCCAACATTGACGAACCCCCAGCCAGTTCCCCCAGTGTAAAATGGCTGATAGATATCAAAGATACATGCATGCCCAATGTAGCAATAGCTTAGAATTCTTAGTTTTTATAGGCTAGCCATTTATACCAAACCCGGCCCATTCTAGCTGCAGATCGAGCGGCCACCAATAGACAGAATTGCGTAGAAGTCATCTATGGTTAATTTGAAATTTTTTGCATACATGTAGACGGGCGGATTTAGGGGGGGGGCGGCCGCCTCCCCCCCCCCCAAATAGCTTGACCGAACATATTGCGCCCCCAAAAACCTAAATTTGCGCCCCTAAACTTGATTTTTCGCCCCCTATATGCATTTTTTGCGCCCCGTAGCTTAAAATTGGCGCCCCTTACACTCGTGTTGGCGCCCCAAACTTGGACCGCCCCCCCCCTAAAATGAAACTCTGGATCCGCCACTGCATGTAGATTCAATACAGGTCAAGTGGATCCACACGCAGCCGTGGAGTGGATTGAGCTGGACTAAAAAACGTATTTACGCTGATTTGAAGAGCACTGGAAATTCACTGAAATTGAAGCATCGATATCTCAGCAACTACTCAATATTTTGACAAGCAGTAAAGTACAGCTGGTGCAGAATTTCTATACCTATATTATGAAGTAAAATTTCATGCCCCAGATCCATCGTTTTGGGGTACACTAGCTCGTATGTCTCGGAAAGAAGTGCATTTTGGCATAACTCTAGTAGTGGAATAGGCATCTTTACGCTCCAATGCTGGAGTTTCCTTTATGCTCCAATGCTGGAGTTATATCAGCTCCAGTATTGGAGTTTCGGTTTTGGAACCGGAAAAGTGCAGATAACTCCACCGGACAACCTTCTGGCGCTCTGGGACCGCCGCCAATCGACTCAGGGAGCCGAAATCTCTCAGAAAATGTATCCCCCGGCCTAGGTGCACTTGTCAAATACACCTGATCAACCTGCTGTCAGTATAATGATTCTCCAAGTAAGCCGGCTGTCCTGCAACTAATCAAAACTACGCCAGCCACTGAGCAGTGTCGCACTAAACTGCACGCTAAAATCGACCATCAATCTAGTATGGAGTCTACAAGGCTCCAATTCTGGATTCCTTTATATATTCCACTACTGGAGTTATGCCAAAATGCACTTCTTTCCGAGCTAAAGCAGTTATATATGTCTAAGGTTAATCGTGACTTCGGAATTCCTTCCTCGTACAAACTTCAGCCATTAAGAATATAGGAGGACTATTATTAAATTACAGCAGCCAATAAAAATTAATGGGGAGAACATCGCTCATTCAGATTGAGCGATCCTTTCTATTCCTTCATCCGTTGGGCCGACTCGTATGCAGAAAGCCTAGTCCAGACTAGCTAGTCCGGACTTGGGTAGTTCAGTCTATAGTCTATGGTCTAGCTAGCCTAGTTCTGCTATAGTAGACTGGTCTAACTTTGTGTTTCTGCATACCAAATCCAAGTCTAGGTACTAGCTTTTCAAGACCGGACTACCCTAGACAGAGCTTTCTGCATACGGCCCATGGTCATAGCTAGCTCGTGCATGCTGCCTATTCTGATATACATGCAGCAATAATTCACTCTTTGTAACGCAGTTTGCAGGGCGACTCTTTGTAAGACTCAGCAACAGTCAAAAGTTCCACCCTCCAAGCGAGATGGAATTTTTCTCACTTATTGTGAGTTACGCAACTTGCGGCACGCAGCGAAGCTTGTCACTTGGGGGGCTTGGGTCTGTGTAATGGTACAAAACTGCGTAACTTTAAGAGGACAAATGTTCAGTCTAATCCATGCACACACGATTTCAAAAATGGTCCGGCAAATGACTAATGCTGAACGATGGCGTGCTGTTGGAATTCTGGAAGTCGGTGTGTTCATCAGTGAAGTTGCTCGCAGATTTGGAAGATCGCGAGCGGCAATTCGAAAACTGCTGACAAAGTCCCGTGAGACTGGCAGCGTGGAGCACGCTGCGAAAGGCAGTCAGCGCCTGCCTTTTATGGGGTGAGAAAAGCAGAGCAGGAAACATCCTGAGCGCCTAAGACAGTTCGACGTCGAATTCGTGAGAGTGGCTTCCGCTCTCGCAAGATTCGCAAGCGGCCTCGACTCAGTAGAGTCCTGCCCATGTGCACATCGCCAGCCGAGAACAGTGGGCGATGCAGCGCGTCCACTGGAGGCAGCAGCAGTGGCGACGCGTTGTTTTCACTGACGAGAGCCGGTTCCAACTTTTCCAAGCAGATGGTCGCTGCACCCGCGTTTGACGAGAACCGCGGCGGGAGATGCTGCAGCAGCATGTACAGTGCGCTGAGAGCCAGGCTGCCTCAGTTCACGTTTGGGCCGGCATCTCGCTACTTTCAAGGACGGATATCGTCTTCCTGGATGCCAACGTGAACGCTAATAGCTACGCAGATTTTCTGCAGACTCGGTTCCTACCGTTTGCCGACGCTGCTTTCGGAGGAGGTGGCAACTGCATTCTCCAGGATGATAACGCGCCGCTACACCGAGCCGATGCTGTTGGTCAAGTGAAAGAGCAGCTACAGATCCGCACTCTGCGCTGGCCTTCCCGGTCCCCAGACATGAATCCAATCGAGCATGTCTGGGACTTTCTAAATCGCAGCATTCGAAAAGAGAATGCACCACAGAATGTTGCGGAGCTACGTCACGCCATTGAAAACGCTTGGCAGCAACTTCCCCAGGACTTTCTGCGCCGCCTCATCTTGGGGATGCCCGCAGAGTCGCCGCTCTTCTGCGTGCGAGGGGATCTCACACGCGGTATTAAGCATTGCAATTCTAACTGCATATTGCATAGAAAATAAACTTGTGATTTTGTGCAACTGGCATTTATTATTGATTCAATCACTCTTCCCTCCTCGCGGCGTACTGTACCTGGTAGTTGCGTAACTCGCGGGTTGAAGTGTGAGCGATAAGAATTATCTCTGGCTAGTAGGCGCGATAGGGGTGGAACTTTTTAATGTTGCTGAGTATACTTCAGACGAGCAATCCATTACTCAGCAACATTGAAAAGTCGCCACTCTATGCGCCAGTGAGCAGTTTCTTTTGGACTATTCGGAAATAAAAGATACGAGAAAACTGATCGGGTGGCTTTAATCCGTCCAACCCTCGCACACCGCACACCACAGACGGAATCTTCTGCAGGTGATGGCGACTTTTCGATGTTGCTGAGTATAGTAATATATTATTCATCTACATGTATGGCTGAGCTGAGATACAGTCAGCACATTGAAAAGTCGCCATGCGACATTAAGCAATTTCTCTTGGATTATAATACAAAATAAAAACGAGAAAAATGATCGGGGTATACATGTAGCTTTATCCGTCAAACCCTCGCACACCGCTCCCCCACTTCATTCCTCAACTCGTCTGCCGCGGCGTAGCTAATTAGTTGCGTCACTCGCAGGGGCGGATGAAGACGGGGGCCATGGCCCCCCTCCACCCGCGGCCAAAAAATATTTGGTCATACTTTTTTAGACTGCTACTATGCCAGGTCTATTTTCCAATATGGGGTTTGTAGTTCGTAATGCTTGGTATACGAGTAGCTTGGCCCTGGCCTCCTCAAAAATTTTCTGGATCCGCGCCTGGTCACTCGCAAAGGTTGAGATACATGTACTTTACCTGCACTCTCAAAAGTGGCGACCACAGACGGAATCTTGTGATGGCGATGTTGCCGAGTGTAGGTTGAGAAATTCTATATTGAGATCGCCTTGTACATGTATAGAGTACCAAGGCCAAAAGTTTAAGCCACGATTTTCGAGCTCCTACCCATCCCCTCCGGTCGCCGAGATTTATGTCTGAAATTGACGCCTCGATCTAGACATACGTTCAGTGCAGCATACGGTGTCCGCGCTGTCGAGTCTGATGAAAGACTTGATTGGTGACATGCATTGCGACAAGTTGATAAAGCCAATCCATGTTACGAGTGTTTCTGTTTAAAGTCGGCAGACGATCGATATTTGTAGTCCCAATATGCAGTCGGAAATCCAATCACCCAACGAATTCCATCGTAGCGTACATGCATAACAAAGAAATAAGGCAGTACAAAGAGCACTAGCAGACATGTCTCAACAAGTTTCATTTCTTCTTTTGAATCAGATATACTAATTTTTTTTTTGACTAAATTTATTCAGATTCGCAACAGGGGCGTAGGGAGCTGGGGGGATAGGGGGATGTACCTGGTATCCCCCCACCGAAGAGCCTGGCCAAAACTTTTTCTGTTGCCCCTTGTTGCTATACATGCTACCATGTGACTCTGTCATAACACTTTTACCTTGGTGTATCCCCCCGTAGAAAATTCACCTTGGTGTATCCCCCCGTAGGAAATTCACCTTGGTGTATCCCCCCGTAGGAAATTCACCTTGGTGTATCCCCCCCGTAGGAAATTCACCTTGGTGTATCCCCCCGTAGGAAATTCACCTTGGTGTATCCCTCCCGTAGGAAATTCACCTTGGTGTATCCCCCCGTAGGAAATTCACCTTGGTGTATCCCCCCGTAGGAAATTCACCTTGGTGTATCCCCCCGTAGGAAATTCACCTTGGTGTATCCCCCCGTAGGAAATTCACCTTGGTGTATCCCCCCCGTAGGAAATTCACCTTGGTGTATCCCCCCCGTAGAAAATTCACCTTGGTGTATCCCCCCCGTAGAAAATTCCTGGCTACGCCCCTGATTCGCAATGGGATAAACAGTCTCCTCTGAGTGCAGTTCGTACAAGGTAAGCCGTAAGGTATTACATGTATAAATGCTGAAGGCAATAAAGCAATTAATGAATGTACCAAAAATTTAACTGAATATACTAATGCAAAGGGCTTGTCAACTTGAGCTCATAAAGTGGAGCCCGAGTAACCTAATATTACACAAATTATATGCCATTCAAACAAATTAGTCCAATTTTCATCACTTTTTCGCCAAACCCTGCTTTTTGGTGTCACTGCGAGCAAAATGACACATAACTTTTGTACATGATTTACTCGGGCTCCACTTTATGAGCTTAAGTTGACAGAGCCTTTGAATTACTGGACAATAAAACGCACAAATACAAAGAGCGGCAAAATACAAATGAAAATTCAGAGTAGAAAAATCGAAAAAACAATTAAATCCACAATATAAGTCAAACTACATGTAATATTACGAGCGTAATTGTGCCACTCAGTCAATATACGAAGCACGAGCTTGAGTTCACTGAATATTCAGCAATCATCGTTGAGACAAGAGACAATAGAAGACTGAATTATTCAATGGAATCGACAAAGCACTGCTGATCCGGAAAATTTTTTAAATGGTTTTGAATAAGCAGACGAAGACCATCAACTCGGACAGCCATTAGCGCCTCGACAGGTTCACCAGCAGAGGACGTTAGCGCAGACTGCATGCGGACAAGGGCGTCTGATAAAAAGCGAGTCACACGAGCAATTTCCATCTGGACGATTCGAGGCTCCTCTTGCAGTCGTTGAATCAGGTTATTAAGTCGGATTGCCTCAATGTGCTTTCCTCGGTCAAGGCATCCGAAATCAGAGAACCCTTTCGACTGGGGAAGATTGAAATCTTCAAAGCGGAGCATTTGCGCTCGAGAAGAACGCGAGTTAAATTCCCGAATGATTCTATTCGCTTTCCTTTCGGAAGCCCTGATGGCATTGCGAAGGCGTTTGGATAACTTCTGTCCTCGTTCAGTAGCAGTGCGCCGCACTAAAAAGTCACGCTCACAGGCCAGTCGATGGAGTCTTTCAATTGTCTTCCTTCGTCTAGTGGGTCTTCGGCGAGTGGTGCTATACATGATCCGCAATTCGGCCTCCCACTGAGCAGCCAAGTCATGAAATCCGTCGATATCATCTGATAAGGTTGGTAGTGGCGCAAAATGCATTGCATGAATTAGGGAATGAAATAAGCTTCGTGCTGAGCTCCAAATTGCAGTTAAGCTTAGAAGGAAAAATTATTTGAATTTACCGTTGAGTCCATTATTCAGCATGAATTGTTGGACATCCTTTTCGAGGCTATTGCGGAACGTTTCTATATAACTGATTCGTCTCTTTAGCCAGGAAGCTGTAATTTAAAGGTGTGGAGCATTGAAGACGGCGTAATACTATAAGAACCACAACTACAGAAAATATGGAAAGTACCTACAAATAGTAAGGAGCTTGTGAAAGTTTAGAGAACAGGCAATGTGGCAAAGAAACTGCCTGCGATGTTTGTGGCTCATTTCTTTTAGCTGAGGACCGTAGCGTCGCAGATTTGACCACAGCGATTCGCAGCTTTCGCCATCTGTCAGGCCGGCACCATTGGTGAAGCGAATTCCAGCTGTCATCTGGCAACCAAAATTGTGGCCGTAAGCATGCATAGCAGGAATCGCGAATTTCAAGCGATCATTTTTAAAATGTCCGGACAGCTTGCACGCAATGTCATATACGACAGTAATCGGTACTGACGACGGCACCTCTTCAAGCATCTGAGTGACCATGGCGTACGAGTAGTTCAACCTAAAAAGGACAATTCAAAGTTCGCTGTTGTTTCGCTTGCAAATAATTTAATATGAATTGCAACAAAAACGAGTATTTACCTTTCACCAGCAGTGATAATGTCAGCTAGATAGCGAATACACCCGTGTCTACATGAGCCACAGAAACAACCGAAAACATCCAAGTTCTTAGCGTCGGAAGCGGATACAAGCGCCTGTCCACGACCACCTGCATTCCAGTTTGCGCAGTGGTCCTCACTGGGCTCCTTATCGTCCTCAATGTTCACGTTGACAAAAAAAGGTCCTTCTGTTGAAGGTAAGCATTCCTTTCCAGCACTGCTACGATGCCGAATTCCAAAACACCCGTCCAAGATAAGGAATACTGGAGCTGCTTGCTCACTCTCATTTGCCTGACCCAGTGATGGAGGCTCGTGACTCGACGCGGGAGGCTCGTGACTCGGCGAGGGAGGCTCGTGACTCGGCGAGGGAGGCTCGTGACTCGGCGAGGGAGGCTCGTGACTCGGCGAGGGAGGCTCGTGACTCGGCGAGGGAGGCTCGTCACTCGGCGAGGGAGGCTCGTGACTCGGCGAGGGAGGCTCGTGACTCGACGCGGGAGGCTCGTGACTCGACGCGGGAGGCTCGTGACTCGGCGCAGGAGGCTCGTTACTCGGCGAGGGAGGCTCGTGACTCGGCGAGGGAGGCTCGTGACTCGACGCGGGAGGCTCGTGACTCGGCGCAGGAGGCTCGTTACATTGGCGTTCTTGAAGCTGAAATGGATGTATTGTAATGAATCATACAAAATATGAGGGTATCCAAAAGACATGGCATGACATCACTCGACTGGTTCCAAATTTAAGTTCAACCTCCTCTTCCCAGAAAATGGCTTACAAAGCAGGCAGCGCATTCCAATTTTCCAGACCATCGCATGTCCTGCAGCAGATGCTGAAAGGCTGTCATTGAGCCATAGGAGTTCAGCATGCGGTAGATATTCACCTAAAATATCACAATTTCTTAATTATTATTTTGCAAAGTGTAAAGGCGTATAAACAAAGCGACACACAAACGGTACTACGAGCTCTTACCGGGTTAAGACGCCACATGGAGGACTTGACGAATTGAATTGCTTGGCATATAGAATACAGCGAAGCAGTCGTATACTGCCGGAGAGATTCGATTGTCATCAAAAGCCGAATCGAAATGGCTTTGGGAACAAACGCTCTCTCTGGATTAGAATGAATGGGCCAGTAGCCTTTTCCAATAAATACCTCAGTTAGTGAAATGCAGCTGCAAAGACTAATTCGTACATCGATATCTTCACCTAGAAAGTTGCCAGCGTAGGTATGTACTAGATTGCAGTTTATAAAGTTAAATCGCAACAACCACAGCAAAAAACAGCGACAGCCAGATTTAGAAAAATGCCTACCTTCTTCGTTTATGAAGACAGCATTTCTGTTTGAGTAGCGAGACAAACCGCATTTGCAGAGACACTCAATGTCCGTCACGGTGCGGTCTCTAACGAAGTACTTGCCCTGAAATCAGTACCCATAAACTGCTATATTTACGCATGAGTTATATTTGTTTGTACGAGTTCAGAAAAAAAGGTGCATGAACTCACGTTCCATTTCTCTACAACATGCAGCGGTCTGTGTCGATGATGAAGCTGCAAACAATGGTGGCACACAGTTGACAAGTGACAAGTGGTACATCTAAAAATGTTGTCCAACTCAGATGCACCACATAGCTCACAAGAAGAGCGAGCTTTAAGTGTTTCGCCAAAAGCATTCAAAAGATAATCTCGATTTCGATTCCACATCTCATTGCTGTATTCCACACGCTTGGAATGGTTTGCTGTTGACGATGGCATGCTATGCTCTTGACGCAATTCGGTCTCCGTCTCACTCAGTGGCAGCCATTCAGCATCATCCGGAGGCTTCTCGCTAAAGAATTTTTTTTTACAAACAGAATATCATAGCATAGCATCTAATTAACATGATGCTTCTAAAGAAAATAGAAGATTGTTGTGCGACTTTAACTTACGAACAGGAAGGTTCAATTCTTGAGTGCTTCACGGGAGCAACGTTTACCGGAATTTGGGCTGTACGCTTTCCTCTACCAGCCACGAGCGACTTTACATTTCGCCGAAAAGCTCGACAAAAAACCATAACAGCTGAAATCACAAAAGAAGGAGAGTAAGAAGGCCTGGAAGACAGTAGACCGCAGAGAACACTAGAGGGGTAGATCATAAAGACGGTAGAGGGCAGCGATTATGGTAGGGTAAGACAGCCCGGGTTGAGGGTAGGGTCAAATGGGGAAGAGGGTAAAGGGTAAGGGGAGGAGGTAGAGGGAAGGTGGGTAGAGGAGGGGATAGGGGGGAAGAGTAGAGGACGGTAGGTGTGAAGGATAGCGAAGGAGGGCGAAAGTAGGAGGGCAAGTGAATGAGGGTAAGGGAATGAGGGTATAGGGAGGAGGGTAAGGAGTGGAAGTGTTGGCGAGAAGGGTAGGGAGAAGAGGGTGGGATCTAAAGGGATGACGGTGGGTTCTGAAGGGGAGAAGAGGGTGGGGTCTGAAGGGGTGGAGAGGGTGGAGTCTGAAGGGGTGGAGAGGGTGGGGTCCGAAGGGGTGGAGAGGGTGGGGTCTGGAAGGGAGGAGAGGGTGGGATCTGAAGGGGAGAAGAGGGTGGGGTTGGAAGGGGAGAAGAGGGTGGAGTCTGAAGGGGTGGAGAGGGTGGGGTTTGAAGGGGTGGAGAGGGTGGAGTCTGAAGGGGTGGAGAGGGTGGGGTCTGAAGGGGTGGAGAGGGTGGGGTCTGAAGGGGTGGAGAGGGTGGGGTCTGGAAGGGAGGAGAGAGTGGGATCTGAAGGGGAGAAGAGGGTGGGGTTGGAAGGGGAGAAGAGGGTGGGGTTGGAAGGGGAGAAGAGGGTGGGGTTTGAAGGGGAGAAGAGGGTGGAGTCTGAAGGGGTGGAGAGGGTGGGGTCTGAAGGGGAGGAGAGGGTGGGGTCTGGAAGGGAGGAGAGAGTGGGATCTGAAGGGGAGAAGAGGGTGGGGGCTAGAGGAGAGAAGAGGGTGGATTCTAGAGGGGAGAAGAGGGTGGATTCTAGAGGGGAGAAGAGGGTGGGGTCTGAAGGGGAGAAGAGGGTGATAAAGGGGAGAAGAAGGGGAGAAGAGGATTCTAGAGGAGAGAAGAGGGTGAGGACTGAAGGGGAGGAGAGGGTGGGGTTGGAAGGGGAGAAGAGGGTGGAGTCTGAAGGGGTGGAGAGGGTGGGGTCTGAAGAGGAGGAGAGGGTGGGGTCTGGAAGGGAGGAGAGAGTGGGATCTGAAGGGGAGGAGAGGGTGGGGTCTGGAAGGGAGGAGAGAGTGGGATCTGAAGGGGAGAAGAGGGTGGGGGCTAGAGGGGAGAAGAGGGTGAGGACTGAAGGGGAGGAGAGGGTAGGGGCTAGAGGAGAGAAGAGGGTGGGGTCTGAAGGGGAGGAGAGGGTGGGGTCTGAAGGGGAGGAGAGAGTGGGATCTGAAGGGGAGAAGAGGGTGGGGTCTGAGAGGGAGGAAAGAGAGAGTGGCATCTGAAGGGGAGGAGAGGGTGGGGTTGGAAGGGGAGAAGAGGGTGGAGTCTGAAGGGGTGGAGAGGGTGGGGTCTGAAGAGGAGGAGAGGGTGGGGTCTGGAAGGGAGGAGAGAGTGGGATCTGAAGGGGAGGAGAGGGTGGGGTCTGAAGGGGAGGAGAGAGTGGGATCTGAAGGGGAGAAGAGGGTGGGTGCTAGAGGGGAGAAGAGGGTGGATTCTAGAGGGGAGAAGAGGGTGAGGACTGAAGGGGAGGAGAGGGTGGGGTCTGAGGGGGAGAAGAGGGTGAGGACTGAAGGGGAGGAGAGGGTGGGGTCTAAAGGGGAGGAGAGGGTGGGGTCTGGAAGGGAGAAGGGAATGGGATCTAAAGGGGAGGAGAGGGTGAGGTCGGAAGGGGAGGAGAGGTGGAGTCTGAAGGGGAGAAGAGGGTAGGGGCTAGAGAAGAGAAGAGGGTGAGGGCTAGAGGGGAGAAGAGGGTGAAGTCTAGAGGAGAGAAGAGGATAAGGCTAGAGGAGAGAAGCTAGGGGCTAGAAGGAAGGAGAGGGTAGGGCTAAAAGGTACGGCTGGAAAAAAGAAAGGGTAACAAGGGCGGATCCCTTCAGTTGCAGCCAAAGAAATTTTGACCATACTTTTTTGGACTGCTAACTATGCCAGGTCTATTTTCCAATATAGGGTTTATAGTGCTTGGTATAGCTTGGCCCCCTCCTTAAAAATTTTCTAGATTTGCAACTTAGGGTAAGTGGCAAGTGCTAGAGAGGAAGGGAAGGTGGAGGCTAGAGGCTAAGGCAAAAAAGAAGAAAGTTAAGCCAAAAATACTATGACTCATATTATATAATATATAGTAGACCTATTAATAAATAGCTAGTAGCCTGTGTAATAAGTGGCCTAGCTAGTCAGTTTATACTAGTTTTTGATATTCATAATTGTATTCTATTGAATATGTTTGTTTATAACTTAACTTTTATTATATGTAGCTAGGCCTAGCCTAGACTAAAATATATATTTTTTAAATTATAAATATATGGTCAAATCTTATTTATCAAAAATGTTTATTGAAATGTGCATGGTATTTAACTATAGTCTATAGAGCAAATAAATTAAAAGACAATAGAGGCTAATAAGCCTTCTTAGGCTTAAGCTTACATTAATATTCTTGGCCTTAGCCCTTAGCCTTAGAACTAGTCAAAAATAAAGCTAATTAAAAAGGGACTAAAGTTGGTCTAAAATTAAATGAATTGTAGTCTTAAGATCGAAAAGAACCATATTTAGGGAGAATTTATAGGTACAACATGAAGCTATAATATAATATAAAAGAAAAGAAAATAGATTTAAAACTGTATAGGCTAATAAGATCACATGACTACGGCGCGAAATACTAGGCCTAGAAGAAAGTAGGAATGACTATTTTCATTCGTCACTAATTGTCAAGATTTCATGTGTATGTGTATTAAACGTAAAGCGTATTAAACATACTACTAGCTCGTTTGGGAGCGTAGCACAGAGCGTGCTGCCCTTCTCTGTGTACGGCCATTTGTGTTGTGTTACGCTTCACTTCAGCCCCCATCCATAATGAGCTGAGCTAGCTAGCAGGCGTGCACGCGACGCAAATAAACGATTTTAAATTGCCGCCACGCTTTCCAGTCAGGCTAGAAAATGCATGTAGAAAATGCATATCTGCATGCAGAAGTTAGCTTACTATGCCGTTTTTTTTCGTGCAGAAAAATGCTTGTAAAGCCACCGTATAATTGCGACACGGGTGGAAGCTTGCATATAGGGTCAGTTTTCCATGGTATGAATTTTCGAGACTAAGAAATCTCGAGCTTTTGACACGCCGAAAATGGATGTAGCTGTATCCTACACTATCGAAAGCGACAAATTTACCTGCAAAATTTTGAGCCATGCAGTTAACTTATTAACAGTATATCAATACCAAAGGGAGAGCTGAAATTTTTGCAGCGCCGGAACGGAGCAACACAGGCACAGGAAATTCTTTGATGTCGCTGACCAAAAGTAACAAGATCATATATGGCAACTCTTTATTAACCTCCCGTCATTCTGATCTGTATGATGTAGGACTCTCAAAACAGTCCAGCATCACCGACGCGATGACGTGCATGTAAACTTTAATGCGACGTGGTTAGTTTATTATATTGTAATCGAACCGAGTTTTTACGAAGATCAAGCTAAAATGTGATCAAAAGTAACTAAAAATAAGGCTACTATAAAATTTAGAAAATTATCTTTCAGGTGTACGGTCCAAGTCATGCATGCATGGTTTCGACTGCTGAAGGTGCCGACGACGGCTGAATGAAGATCGAATGCTGGAGAAACGCATCAGTTAATTTAGGTCTGCCAATAATCTGCCAATAAATGTATATTGCAACAGGATCTCTATAGCTACTGTAGTTACATGATGCCATCTTTTGAAGGTGCCGACGACGTCGAGGTGATGTTTGGATGCTTGAGAGCTAGACTATAGCTGAGGATTTCCAGCAGCTGAAGTTTTCCACCAGTTGCTCTCTCAAGGCTATGATCAGCGAAGAACTAGAGAGAAATTCGCATCAGTGTCCATATAGTCACCTGGTGCCCAACCTGTTGAGGGTTCAGGAGCTCCGTCTGGGTGAAGACCAGCAGGGACCAATGAGGTGAGAGCTGATGCAGACACGTGTGGAATTTGAAGGCTTGGCAAGGGTCTTTAAAATTTGCTTGCGAAAATTTGGTTGCCGAAGTCTGCTTGCCGAATTTTTCTTGTTGAATTTTTCTTGCCGAACTTTGCTTACCGAACTTTGCTTGCAGGAACTTTGCTTGCCGAACTTTGCTTCCAGGAACTTTGCTTGCAGGAACTTTGCTTGCAGGAATTTTGCTTGCCGAACTTTGCTTGCAGGAACTTTGCTTGCAGGAATTTTGCTTGCCGAACTTTGCTTGCAGGAATTTTGCTTGCCGAACTTTGCTTGCAGGAACCTTGCTTGCCGAACTTTGCTTGCAGGAATTTTGCTTGCCGAACTTTGCTTGCCGAACTTTGCTTGCCGAACTTTGCTTGCAGGAATTTTGCTTGCCGAACTTTGCTTGCCGAACTTTGCTTGCAGGAACTTTGCTTGCCGAACTTTGCTTGCAGGAATTTTGCTTGCCGAACTTTGCTTGCAGGAACTTTGCTTGCAGGAATTTTGCTTGCCGAACTTTGCAGGAACTTTGCTTGCCGAACTTTGCTTGCAGGAACTTTGCTTGCAGGAATTTTGCTTGCCGAACTTTGCTTGCAGGAATTTTGCTTGCCGAATTTTGCTTGCCGAACTTTGCTTGCAGGAATTTTGCTTGCCGAACTTTGCTTGCAGGAACTTTGCTTGCAGGAACTTTGCTTGCCGAACTTTGCTTGCCGAATTTTGCTTGCCGAGGTTTGCCAGCCAAAATTTTCATGTGGAACCTTAAAGAACCTATTTTTGAGCTCTTGTATTTCTAATTTTCATTTTCTGAGATTCGTGAAAGTCGCCTATAGTGTTATGATTTTGTATGAGGATATGGCGGATTTGAAAAGCCCTAACGCAGAAGCTTTCGAAACTCCACGGAACTTTCGGTTCTATTTTAACTTTCGTTCCTCAATGACAAGTACACGACACTGTACTCGTGAAAATCCGCCAGTCCAAGTGCGTTTACATTTTTATATACTAATTATATATTAGCATCACTACGAGGGGCACTATTAAAGTTCTGAGCCTGACCAAGATCTTATAGTGGCAAAGTGTTGAAACTTTAGGCTCTAAAAGCGCCACATGTTAATAGTCTATTGTCAACTTTTCAGAATTTTCTGCATTCCCCTGCAGGGCCCTTTCTGCAGGGCCCTGCCAACTTTCTGTCCTGCTGCGTGACCGGGGATGAGACGTGGATCCATCACCACGATCCCGAGTCCAAGCAGGAGTCCAAGCAGTGGCTGCCAGTTGGTTCACCTGCACCACTGAAGGCACGGACTGCATGCAGTGCGGGCAAGATTATGCTCACCGTCTTCTGGGATGCCAAGGGCCCGCTGCTGCTGGACTTTCTACCGCACAAGCAGACAGTCACAGGCGCCTACTACGCTGACCTGATCGCCCGTCTGTGCGAGGCAATCAAGGAAAATAGGCGAGGGATGCTGAGCCGAGGTGTTGTGCTGCTGCACGACAATGCACCGGCCCACACTAGCAGGATTGCCAAGGCTGCTGTCAGTGTCGCAGGGTTTCGAGAGCTGCCGCACCCAGCCTATTCACCAGACCTGGCCCCGAGCGACTTCCACCTGTTTCCACATCTCAAGCGGGCGCTCCGTGGACAGCGATTTGACACTGATGATGCGCTGAAGGATGCTGCAACTGCTTGGTTTGAGGGCTGCTCGGTGCAATTCTTCCAGAGTGGCATTGAGGCGCTGCGATCAAGATGCCATAAGTGCATCTTGGTTGGGGGAGACTATGTTGAGAAAAGTTGATCTCACTTTGCCCATATCTCCTCTCTTTCATATTAAGGCTCAGAACTTTAATAGTGCCCCTCGTACAAGTATCATATCTGCTCAATCGTGCTGAAATCAGGAACTACAAAAGTTTATACTGTTACCGATCCCTATCTACCTATTCTAAATCTCTAATCATTTATATATACTAAATACTTAGAATGAAACTCTATAAGCCTAGTTTGAAAGCTTAGTGTCAAGTCAGTTTACGTCGACGCTGATAAGAATCCACTTGCCACTTGCAAAGAAGCATCTGTATAGTAGGCCTAAGCTCCTAAGTAATAATTGACTGACCAACTTCACAAGCAATCAAAACAAGCAAGCAAGCAAGAAAATAATTCGGCAAGTTAAAACCTTGCAATTGTGATTGCAAACTTCTAGGAAGCAGACATCAAAGTTCCGCAAGCAAAATTCGGCAAGCAAAGCTCGGCAAGCAAAGTTCGGCAAGTAAATTTTCCGCATGCAAACGTCGTACTTCCTTGGCAAGGCTGCACTGACGCGCAGTGTTGATTAGCGCTCAGAGCTAAGTAACATATAGCTCTGCTGCATTTCCTACATTTAAAGTGCATACTTTTTGATTTAATATACAATAAAGCAGGTTTACAAGCCAATTTATTCAAGTACATGTAAAAAGCAACAAACTACAAAATTGTCTTTGAAACCTTAGGGACAGATTTATCGGGTAACTAAAATATTATGCTAATCAGTTTATTAATTACATTCAATTGATGATGCGTACATACGTACATAGACATGTACTACGATTACGAAGTACAGTACCGCGGTAATATTAGAAGCTTTAATTATTGTAGTAATGGTTAATTTTTATTGCAGCGATATACATACATGTACATGTACAATTGTACATGCAAGGGGTCACAAACTAAAATCGGATCGGTTTAAAATTAGCAGAGTTATTACGATCCGATGATCTACATTGCTAACAAAATAAAAAGCCGCTATACCATTCAAAATGTCGACAAAGAAAAAGTTTGCATGTCCAAACGGGTTTTGCATTTTCAGTACGCACTTGCGATGTGCATGTATTGTTGCCGCTTTCATAACCAAGCTGTCTGTGTCCATTTGCTAGCAGTCGCCGCCTCGGAATCCAACGCATTAAGTTTTTCCTTGACTTTGTTGATCTTCTCTTCGTCCTGACTTTCTAGAATAGTAAACTTCTCATCCTTCACTGTTTCCATCTGTCGCAGACAAACTCAACGTGCTCACGGCAGTCGCTGTAGTGAGCCAGAGTGAGCAGCTCCTCCAAGTCCGGGTCTTCTTCCAACTCTGTCTTCCAATTATCGAATGCGATTGCAGGCGAGCGATTGCGGAGCAGCTCAGCTTGGAGACTCCAGCTCAGGCAGCGGAAGTTCACGTACAGGTGGTGGGAGGAGCGAGGTTGTGACAGTCTGGCTGTGAACAGAGTCTGCGTGAACTCGGGAAGAAATGGAAATCGAGGAGGATTGCAGCAGGAAAGGCAGAACCTCAAAAACCAGTCCATTTTACATGTAGCTTGAACTTGACTGCTCTGCAACTCCTTGATGACTCTCTCAGCCTCCTCAGATTCACCAAACTTCAAATGCGCCATGACGGTCATGCACAGATAGGCGTGCTTGTACCACTGAAGCTCATTTAAAAGACTAAGCTGCTTCATCAAGGCTTCACTGGATTCTGATTGCAGCTCTCTAATGCACTGGTGCACCACGCTGTATGCGTCTGCAAATTTTCCATATCTACAAGATCGGATTTGAGAAACACTAGGTGGCGTCGTGAGCGGCAGCAGCGTGAACGGATGGAAGTAAAAACTTTCTGATTTAAGAGGTCTCACAAGTGCTCTCATCTGCTCAACCACTCTGTCGATGTCGCTTCTCAGCTCGCTCAGTCGATCTCGAACCGTCGCCTTCGTGTTGATGAAGTCGCCGCCGATTCCAGCGTTCTTGAAGTAGAGCGGTGCGTCTTGCATGAAGAAGTGCGGCATGCACTCATCGGGTGAGCTGCTTGAGTCAATGAAGTTCAGCATCATTTCGAGAGACTCTTTCAACAGAGCGATCAGATTCTCCGGTTGCCAAGTTGACGCATTTTTCACGCCGTGTTTCTCCAGCATAAAGAATAGCAGTGTCTTGGCGTGGTAGGTTTTGAGCCCGGGTGCGTCTTTAATGACTGGCAGGTGCAACTTAAATATGAACTTTATGGCCGTAAACAACTGGCCCTGAACTGTACATAAGCGCTTCATTATGCTTCTCTCATGGAAGCTGAAGCTCACTCTGAGCTCATCTTCCATTTTCGGTCTTGTCGCCCTCACCAGGTGCACGTTATAAACACTGTAGTTCAGCAGCCTCCGAACTCTATCCTCACAATAGCTGCTGCAGCACTGCATTGCGTGGCACAGATCCTGCGCTGGGCGCATTCCGCAGGCCTTCGCTTCCACTGATGGCTGGCTACCTAAAATTGAAAATGATGAAACAACCGGCTTTGATTCATTCCTTCGAAATATAGACTTAATTTTTTCGAGCCAGTCAACACCAAAAACTTCAATGAAGAGATCACTGTCTGAACAGAAATCCGACGTCTTTCGACGTTTATGATAGAGAATTATTGAATATGTGCTGTTACTATACGCCAACGTTCATCCGATGTAATGTAATGTAATGTAAAAGTACATATTTGTCGTAGACGTCAGGAACGGTTTTCGATACGTCTAATGTACATGTACCGTAAACCTGGACTCACCGGAACCCACGGGCACCTGCGCGTGACCCTTTAATACTCGCAATTTGGTGGTGGCATCTCTGCAGCCTTGAAATGTTGACACTCCATCGCAGCCGCCTTCGAGATGAAATATTTGCGTAGCAATCAGCACCGTCCAGTCAATATCTGAGTGAGCAGCTGTCCTGCCGTTCATTTGCACCAGACTGTTCGCCCAGCCCTCTGCGTAGCTGCCCGTCATCCGCCTGCCATCCTGTGTCAGCACTTGAGCTACGGCTTCTAACCATTTAGCCATTCCCTGCTGATACTCCGCTCTTTTCCTGGTGAATCCTGCCTTGCACAGCAGCCGATGCAGCTCCTCACTCAGACGTTGATCTCGGAGGCTAAATAAAATTGGATAGCATCATGCACGAAATCAGTAATTTTCATGTTGCCTTTATCAGCTCAAAATAAAAAGAAATATCAACGTTAGCACTGAAATGGAGCCCGTTTATCACTGCTCCAGACCAAAACCGATTGCGTTCGATAACTTTTTGGAATTATTGGCTAGCCTGCGCAACATTCCGACGTCAGCCGACGTCCCCGGTGTATCCGAAGTCGATGAACGTCGCTAGAAAATGGGAATTTTCACATCACACCGACGAATTTCGGTGTAATAAAAGTTTTCCAATTGCAATCGACATTGATAGAGGTCGAAAACATCGGTCGAAGCCTCTGGCATCAGATTGCTTTACCGGTAAAAACACAGAGACATTCCAACCCAGGTCCCTCCCCTTGGCCTCTGGGGGGATTATTAGGATAAGATCTAAGGATCTAGAAGAATAGCACCCATAGGATCGCACCCGAGGGGGACAGAATTGCATCAAACATTTACCGGTTTGTCTTTGGTCATCCTCAAAAAATGATCTGCACTTCGACTATGGTTTATACTAGCTGTTTCCCAGTCTAGCCACTTTATGATATTTTAGTTAAACTCGTTCGTGTATTTAGCTGCAACTGACGATCCTGAGCTTTTTAGTATTAGTAAGTAGAGACGACGCCAACTCCTCCTCTGGAGGAGAAAGGGGAAGAACTCAAATGTATTTTTAATCTTAAGTTTTCAGTTGCAGTCGCTTGTTTTACGACTTAACTTTTAGCTCCATTTTGGCGCTTGATTAGACGTATCCTTTTTCAAGTCTTGGCACAAATTGGATCTTAAACTCACGTCCTACTCGATGGCTTCAACAGCCGCAGCACCTGCGAGTGTCCGTGCCGTTCTGCCAGCTGCTCGCACGTCAGGCCCCGACCGTCTCGATGACTTGCATCCGCCCCTCTGTCTGCTAGAGTCTTGGCAGCTCGCACGTGGCCTTCTTTGCACGCTCGTGACAGAGCAGTCCGACCCTGGCTGTCTTCAGCACGCACTGACGCACCGAGATTCAACAGTTTCTCAATGACTTCATGATGACCTGCATCAGCTGCCAGCATAAGAGCAGTTGCTCCACTACTATCTGGTAGATCGACGTGTTGTCTGCTGAATCGCTTGTCATTAACCAGTGAGAGAGCTAGTGCGACATGGCTTTGAAAAATGGAGAGACAGAGCAGCTGTACGATCTGAGCTGGCTGCATTTTAGACAGTGTTACAGTAAGAACAGAGTTTCTGCCCTCAATGGCCATTGCAGCAATGAAGCTGAGGATTATGCTAGATTGGAAGAGCCAGTCGGGCTCGAGGCCAAGAAAGACAAGGACATTTTCCTGATGACGAGAACTAGCCGCGACCGCGCAATCTCGACGAAATTCGCTTCTCAGATGTTGATTTTCAACAGCTTTATAAAGAAATTGGAACACGTCTAACTGACCTTCTCTTGCAGCGAATTTGGCAGCCTCTGTGCAGCACCTGTCTCGGATATTTTTGTCACCAATCGACTGCACTAGAAACTCTGAAACTTCCAACTGACCGGAGACCGCTGCACATTTCGTAGCCTCGACGCTGCAAAGCTGTCTCACAATGGGATCATCAATTGTCGTTATCAGAAACTCAACAACATGCAGTTGACCGTCAGTTGACGCCGATTCGGCAGCCTTTACGAAGCAATGATTCTTCGTGTCCGGTCCGATTATATTCTGCAGAAGGAACTTCATCATTTCCAACTCGCCTTCGCTTGCCAGAGGCCTGGCAATTTCCATGCAGCACTGGTCTCTAACTTGTTCATTAGCAACCTGCGATAACAAGAACTTTACCACTTCAAACTGACCATCAACGGCTGCAGTCTTCGCTTCCGCAACACAGAATAAGTCCCTATCGTGGCTGTACCGTATACTTCGGATTTCTTGTTTCAAATTCTTCAAAGCTTCTTTTTCCTCTTTCTTCTTCTCAGCTGTTTTTGAGTCCGTAGGACAGAGTTTTTCTGCCATTTTAAAACGTCTTATAATTTCGGGCTTTTGAATTTAACACATTCCGTAAAATCAAAAAACGAAGTGTAACCACTTTGCAGCAAAGTATTTGATTTTAATCATTAGAAATCTCTGTTGACTGAACAAGCAATTTATATTGATGGGTGTTGAAGCTCTTGCTGTGTTCGATGCAGCCAACAGAGGGTTGATAAAAGCTTTGCTGTAGAGGTACCTGGTACATTTAGTCAAGTTTAGGCAATTTACTTGTACATTTCGCTCCAACAGGCGTAGATTAAAACAAATGATACCCTTTTTTATCACTCTTGGACGACTAAACTGCATTTGGTTTGCTCTATGTTAAACATAGGATGCTAAAATGTACATCGCATTTGTAATCAAAATGGAAGCCCGACCGCACTGTCGTTTGACTGCAAACTGTTTGAATCTTTTGGCTAAGGTTAGACAGTCCGTTTTTGGATTTTAGGATCCAGAAGCTACATGCTATTTTAAAAAATAACTATATCTTCAAATTAACGGCAATGTAACCATCAAACTTGCAATTCATTTCTCACCTCTCTGATCCATCAGATCCCACCTCTCGGATCCATTCCCCACCTCTTGGATCCATTCCCCACCTCTCGGATCCATTCCCCACCCCTCGGATCCATTCCCCACCCCTTGGATCCATTCCCCACCCCTCGGATCCATTCCCTACCTCTCGGATCCATTCCCTACCTCTCAGATCCACCTCTCAGATCCATTCCCTACCTCTTAGATCCATTCCCCACCTCTCGGATCCATTCCCTACCTCTCAGATCCACCTCTCAGATCCATTCCCTACCTCTTAGATCCATTCCCCACTTCTCAGATCCATTCCCTACCTCTCAGATCCACCTCTCAGATCCATTCCCTACCTCTTAGATCCATTCCCCACCTCTCGGATCCATTCCCTACCTCTCAGATCCACCTCTCAGATCCATTCCCTACCTCTTAGATCCATTCCCCACCTCTCAGATCCATTCCCTACCTCTCAGATCCATTCCCTACCTCTCAGATCCACCTCTCAGATCCATTCCCTACCTCTTAGATCCATTCCCAACCTCTCGGATCCATTCCCTACCTCTCAGATCCACCTCTTAGATCCATTCCCTACCTCTCAGATCCACCTTTCAGATCCATTCCCTACCTTTCAGATCCATTCCCTAGCTCTCAGATCCATTCCCTAGCTCTCAGATCCATTCCCACCCTCTAGGATCCATTCCCCACCTTTCAGATCCATTCCCTACCTCTCAGATCCATTCCCTACCTCTCAGATCCATTCCCCACCTTTCAGATCCATTCTCTACCCCTCGGATCCATTCCCTACCTCTCAGATCCATTCCCTACCTCTCAGATCCACCTCTCAGATCCATTCCCTACCTCTTAGATCCATTCCCTACCTTTCAGATCCATTCCCTACCTCTCAGATCCATTCCCACCCTCTAGGATCCATTCCCCACCTTTCAGATCCATTCCCCACCTTTCAGATCCATTCCCTACCTCTCAGATCCATTCCCTACCTCTCAGATCCATTCCCCACCTTTCAGATCCATTCTCTACCTCTCAGATCCATTCCCTACCTCTCAGATCCATTCCCCACCTTTCAGATCCATTCTCTACCTCTCAGATCCATTCCCTACCTCTCAGATCCATTCCCCACCTTTCAGATCCATTCCCTATCTCTCAAGGGTTGCCAACCCTGGGAGCGATTCCATAATCATTGGATTTAAAGGCTAACTTTCAAATTCACAATGACAAAATCAAACGGAGGCAAGTGGCTCAAAGATTGACAAATTGGTTCGTAGAAATGCAGTTTTTCCTGTCTTTAAAATAGCTCAGTACAGAATAGCAGGTTCTGATCACTTACCGCATGGCTAGGCTATAATCGAGCCATGCAACAGCTGCTTGGAGAGCACCCTTACTCACTTAGCTTCCTCCCCAACCACCGTTGAGCTCCATTTAGAATTCTTCAAACTACATAGTCTTCACTGTCAGCAGAGTAGCTACAATGGGTTTAAGCGGCTCATTGCTGCGCCGACTTTTCTATTGGCTTCTAACAACTGCTGGCAGAGACAATCGCGCAGCATGCCGGACTGTCCCAGCGCCGATCATGGCTTAAGTGTACGAAAGCTTTAGTGTGCTAGTGCATTAGTATGTGTCCAGGACAGTGGCAGATTATGGTAGCATTAAGCATTTAAATTGTTGCTCTCATATGCAAAACTCAAGATCCACTCGAAGAGATCCCAATCTAACCGATCTTATTTGTAGTTCCTAGCGCCAGAAAGTTCCTAAATTTCTTTTAGTCTACAAGACTTCAACATGGAGCGCAAGCAACAGGCGGGCTCCACATCGCCCGCGTCAGCGAAGCGGAGTCGCGGCAAGCGTATCTCGTCGGGTGTCAGAAAAGTTCTCACTGGCCAGCTGGCACAGATGGTGAATGAGCAGTCAAGCGCTGAACAACCAAGAGGAACGAGAAGCTATCAAACCGAGGTTCCAAATCCTGCAAGTCCAGTGGGTCAGCTTGAGAGCAGTGGAGATCAGGTTGGGTCGTTGTTGGGCCAGCTACGAGTACAAAGCTCCCCCATCGGTGAGGCACATAATCAGGAAGTACAACAAGTTGGTTCGCTGGTAGATCAGTCTGGAAGCTTGCCGCTTGGTCATCTCGATGTTCAACAAAGACCACAAGGCAGTTCGTTGGCTGCTCAGCTTGGAGGTTCATTAGGTAAAAAATTGGGCAAGAAAAAGAAAGCCGGCTCAAAGCTTGCTGGGTCGTTAATAAAGCAAGTTGGAGAGCAAGGAGACAGCACCGGAAGTGCTATCGCTGGTCAACTTGGTGGGTCACTGCTTGGACAGCTTGGCGGAGGACAAGGACGACAAGGCAGTGGACACGAAGGATCGCTGGCTGGAAAAATTGGCGGGTCACTTCTTGAACAGTTCAGCGGAGGACAAGGCGGAGGACAAGGAGGAGGACAAGGAGGATCGCTGGCTGGTCAACTTGGCGGGTCACTTCTTGGACAGCTTGGCGGAAGACAAGGCGGAGGACAAGGAGGACAAGGCAGTGGACACGCAGGATCGCTGGCTGGAAAAATTGGCGGGTCACTTCTTGGACAACTTGGCGGAGGACAAGGCGGTGGACAAGGAGGAGGACAAGGAGGATCGCTGGCTGGTCAACTTGGTGGGTCACTGCTTGGACAGCTCAGCGGAGGACAAGGCGGTGGACAAGGAGGAGGACAAGGAGGATCGCTGGCTGGTCAACTTGGTGGGTCACTGCTTGGACAACTCGGAGGAGGACAAGGCGGTGGACAAGGGGGTGGACAAGGGGGTGGTTCACCGTTCGGACAACTGGGTGGTTTGGCAGGAGGTGGTGGCGGCGCGAAGCCTCCAGCAGCAGGCGGTGGTAAGGCAGGTCCAGCCGCAAATCCTGTGCTTAACACTGTGGCATGCAGCGCATTTCAAGGAATACGAAGAGCTGCAGAAGCAAAGAGCATCCCGATGAAGGTGTACTGGATTCTTATGGTTTTAGTTTCTGTCGGAATGTTCATCCAAGGCGTAACCAATTTGACAACTAAGGTTCGAACTGTACAAGTAGTGAGAACGTACCAAATGGACAAGGTGCCCTTCGTGTTCCCAGATCTTTACTTCTGCCCAAAGAACGCTTATTCTGGTAGTTTTCCGTTTACACTAAATCAAAATCAGGCCGACGTGGTAAATCGAGAAGTGGCCAAGCTGAGCAAGCTTTATGATGAACAGTTGGCAACAAGCGGTCTCGATGAGTCGTCTAAAACAAAGGTTTGGTCAATTCAGCAATCCCTGCCAGTTCATATATTGCACGACTACATCTTTCATCGGCCAAAGCAGTCTTTGTTTTACCCGCCAATGATTTCATACCACGGCAAGATCAACTATGAAACAGTGTTCCTTCCAAAGGGCAGAATCTGCTTCAAAGTCGCTCTAAGTGACGAAGACAAAAGGGTGCTAATTCGCAGACAAAATCAGGAGACACTTCGACTGGCTCTATTCACGGATCCGCCATTTCGCGACTTCAAATATGCCGGGGAGCTAATCAATCCGATCTTCAATCCGAAGACCAACGAGACGATACCATTTAGAATGTGGTACCCATCTGGTATAGTTAAGACGATGGCATCTGGATACACAATGCTGGTGGTACCTGCCGGAGTCTATCCATCGCTGGAGCACGAGAGCAAGTTTCTACTGGCGCCGGGTAAATCCTACGACATCGACATTCACATGGAGGAGCACAAGTTCAGCCCCGAGTTGTGGGACACGCATTGCTCGCCGCAGCAGAAAACTGCCTACTTTGCTGACCACTTTACTGGCAAGAAAGTTGAATACAACTATAGCTACGATGCGTGCTATTACACAGAGTTTGCTCGATAACTGCACAAGATCGGCGGTTACATTCAGCAAGGTTTCCCCGTTAGTTGGGATCTTCGAGGTAGTCCAAGATGGGGTAACCTGTCAGAGAACAGCAAGATTAACCGGAGCACCATCGAATATGGGATGGACTTAACCAAAGCCGATGAATCGGCTAATCCAGTGAAATTTTGCAATAGCCAACAGGCTTGCGTGCAACAAAAGTATGTTTCATCGTTTTCGTTTCATAATTGGCCCTCAATTGGCGGATCTTATTCGGCCGCTTTTCAACAGACGGATCCGAATGAGCAACCCGCAATTTACCAGCTAGCCACCATTGCCAAGCAGTTGGACGCAGGTAAGTTTTTCAATACATGTATATGTGACGCTTAGTGCCTAATTAGTATTATGTAATTGTATTACAGTGAACAAACAAAGTACACAAAAGCACACAGACACATCAATGCTTGTATTCGTCCGTCTGTCAGGTCGGTGGTTCGATTCTCGACCCACTCGGAACAATTTGTGTCCTTGAGAAAAAAACTTAACTCTGCATTGCTTCAGCTCATGCAGCAGTAAAATATGTGCAGCATTAGCTGGGGTAATTGAGGGCGTGTGTGGCGACCCCCCAGTCCTTGGACTAAACAGCCGTACGCAGCCTTCAGATGCGCCGCGCAATAGCTGGGGCTGAGCTGTCGGTGGCACATCAGGCCCAATTGGGCAGGTATTTTCAGTTATTATTAATTATTATTACTCGCCCGGCAACATTCCAATGTCCGCCGACTTACTCGACATACCCGACGTCGTTGGAAGCCGTTGAAAAGTATGTAACATTACCTATTTTCCTGGTGATGTCGATAGATGTCAGAAACTTCAGTCGATGTAAATAGATGTCAAAAACTTCAGTCGATTTCGATAGATGTCAGAAACTTCTGTCGGTGTCAATAGATGTCGGAAAATCCATCCGATGTTGATAGGCATCGGAAACGTCGGTCGATGTCGATAAACATCGGAAATTTCGGACAATGTCGATAGATGACAGAAACTTCAGCTGAAATCCCTGACATCGGATTGCTAAACGAGGCAGTCCCACAGGGTTTTTAATATCCTGTGACTTTCTCATGCCCCTAAAATTCTAGTTAAGAAATGTCTAGCAATCAAAGAAAAAAATTGCTGAATAGCGTTTCAGACATTTTGTGAGCTTTGACAGTGACAGAAACATACGCAAATTCTCCATTAAAATTTGCAGGCCAGCACTCAACGCATTCGGAAGCGACACTGCGCCACTTCATCGCCGAGTCGATGCTTGAAGTCAGCATCCGAGTCGACAACCCGCAAGCAGCTCGAGTCCTCATGACAGCCTCATATTCAGGCACGTCGTACTTGTCCGACATTGGCGGCTTGATGGGCCTGTACCTGGGCTGCAGTGTACTGACGCTCTGCGAATTCGTTGAGATGTTCTACGCGAAGGCAACGACATTTGTCAAGACAAAGTGCCCGGGACGACCGAGCAGCGCTCAGGGTGATGAAGAAAACAATGATGATGAAAACGATGATGCTCGAAACAATGAAGCTGACGGCTTGGACAAGCCTGTTGGTGATGAGGCTGAGATGACTCCGTTGAGAACAGCTGAAACCGAAGTTTGCTCTGCAACTGGACACAGCCCGATTGAGGCAGTGGTTTAACGACAAGTTTTCCAGACAAGTTGTCCCATTTCTTACGTGTTTCTTGATCCATGCACATGTATATAATAAAATGTGAATTTCAAACTGTTTATGATTTTTAATTGGGGCCCCCAGGCCCGAAGCAGCTCCTAATAATTAATAATTAATATGTGCGAGTCTAATTATTACTATCTCATATGCAAAGTTTGTGTATTAGATGAGCATGGCTGTACGAAGTCCGGTGCCACTCGATTCAGTCTGTACATGACTCAATGATTTGCTATCTCATCTACTCGAATAATATTGTTTCCCCAAGTTTGAAGTCTTCCGACTCAGAAGATTCGGCGCCAGTAGCTACGGTGGGAGATAAAAGTACAGACAAAAAGGGAGACAGCTTGACTTTTAAGAAGCAAGTTTGCCTTACATAGCCAGAAGTTTCGTGTCGCTTTTGGAACTCCTATAACTGAGTAATTCAATGTCAAACGAAGAATACCAGTCCGCAACTTCAGAGAGTCAGCAAGATGAAGAACAATCCAGCGATGAGGCGAAACAACAAACAAAAAGCTCCAAACTCTGCAACATCAAAAAACATTCCCAAGACGCTAGCAAAACAGAAATCCGTCAGAAAGACAAACAACCAAGAGGTCAAAAAGGGCAAACAGGATCATTTTTAAACCAACAACCAATTCAGTTTTGAAATCAACAACCAATTCAGTTCGGAGACCAACAACCAATGCAGTTTGGAGACCAAAAACCAATGCAGTTCGGAGACCAACAACCAATGCAGTTCGGAGACCAACAACCAATGCAGTTCGGAGACCAACAACCAATGCAGTTCGGAGACCAACAACCAATTCAGTTCGGAGACCAACAACCAATGCAGTTCGGAGACCAGCAACCAATGCAGCTCGGAGACCAACAACCAATGCAGTTCGGAAATCAACAACCAATTCAGTTCGAAATCAACAACCAATTCAGTTCGGAGACCAACAACCAATTCAGTTCGGAGACCAAAAACCAATTCAGTTCGAAAATCAACAACCAATTCAGTTCGGAGACCAAAAACCAATGCAGTTCGAAAATTAACAACATATTCAGTTCGGAGACCAAAAACCAATTCAGTTCGGAGACCAACAACCAATTCAGTTCGGAAACCAACAACCAATTCAGTTCGGAAATCAACAACCAATTCAGTTCGGAGACCAAAAACCAATTCAGTTCGAAAATCAACAACTAATTCAGTTCGGAAGCAAGCAATCAAATAAGCTCGACAACCATCAAACAGCTTCGCTTGGATTGCCTCAAGAGGGAGAGGTCAAGTTGTCAGTCCATTTGTAAACCAGTTTGCTACCCATTATCCTGTTCAATTTGGACAACCTGGAATTTCCCGGTTGTCTGGCGTCGGTCATGTCGAACAGTCTGGAGGCAGTCCATATACTGGACAATTGCTGAGTCCGATGATGGCAATGTACCCTTATCCCGTTGCTATAAGTCCCATGACAGGACAGCTTGGTAGTACACACTTGCTACCCCCTGGAACTCAATTTTCTAATCACAATCAAGAGGATGATGACGACTTTAAGCAACAAATCCGGTGAGGCGAAGACAAAAGCACGCTGAGTCACCGGTTAGACAACGTGAAAGCTAATCCTTGAGGCAAAGCCGACAAGGAGCATCATCCGTTGGTGTTCCCTGTCGTCCTTCGTCTGAACAGCAGGAGTCAACCGTTGGATCGCTGGTGGGACAGCTAGGTGGATCACTGCTCGGTGAGGTGGCTGGCGGTGAACAAGGATCAGGTTCCGTAGTTGCAAGACTGGGCGGTTCACTGCTCCGTCACATGACACGTGGAGATCACGAGAATCAAGGAGGCTGTACATCAAATGAAGAAGTTGGCGAAGCAGTGCTTACTCAACTTGGAGGTGCACTTCAGACTAAACAAACTGATCGAGGTCAGAGACCGGGTTCATCTCTAATTGGCATGCTAGACAGTTTTGCAAATGGAGGTGACCACCACGAGGAAGACGCTAACGCCAGAGACCCTCCAGCTGGTGGAGAAGAGGCCCAGTCTCCAGAGCAGGAGCCACAAGAGGATTTTCGTGTGCAGAAGGTGCTAATAAAAATGACCGATAGCCTGCAGCGCTGTGCAAGGCATATGTAGAGCAGCTGCAGAGCAAAGCCTTCCAGTGAGGGTATTCTGGATTCTGATGGTGCTATTATCAATCGGCCTGTTCATCAGGGGTACAATGTCGCTTTCTGGACGAATAATCAATGTTCGAGTTGAAAGAACCTTTCTGCTAGGAAAGGTGCCGTTTGTCTTCCCAGATGTGTACTTTTGTCCGAAGAACACCTACTCCGGTAGTTTTCCATACACAATCGCTAAGGAGCACGCAGATCTGGTGAATCGAGAGGTTCAAAGACTTAGTCGGCTGCTTGATCAGCAGCTTCCCAACAGCGGATTCGATTCGTCCTTCGGAACGAAGGTTTGGCTGATCCAACAGTCGCTGCCGATGTATTTGCTGGAAAAGTGCATCATGCAAAGACCCGAGCAATCCTTGTTTTACAACCCAATCATATCCTATTACAATGACGTGAAATACGAGGCTGTTTCTTCACTATTTTGCCATCCTTGCCAGAAATACGGCCACTGATCGATTGGACGCTTCGATTAGACTCTAAAGCCCCTGGTGCTGGCGCCCCTGGTGCTGGCGCCCCTGGTGCTAAAGCCCCTGGTGCTGGCGCCCCTGGTGCTAAAGCCCCTGGTGCTGGCGCCCCTGGTGCTGGCGCCCCTGGTGCTGGCGCCCCTGGTGCTAAAGCCCCTGGTGCTGGCGCCCCTGGTGCTAAAGCCCCTGGTGCTGGCGCCCCTGGTGCTGGCGCCCCTGGTGCTAAAGCCCCTGGTGCTGGCGCCCCTGGTGCTAAAGCCCCTGGTGCTGGCGCCCCTGGTGCTGGCGCCCCTGGTGCTAAAGCCCCTGGTGCTGGCGCCCCTGGTGCTAAAGCCCCTGGTGCTAAAGCCCCTGGTGCTAAAGCCCCTGGTGCTGGCGCCCCTGGTGCTGGCGCCCCTGGTGCTAAAGCCCCTGGTGCTGGCGCCCCTGGTGCTGGCGCCCCTGGTGCTGGCGCCCCTGGTGCTGGCGCCCCTGGTGCTGGCGCCCCTAGTGCTGGCGCCCCTGGTGCTGGCGCCCCTGGTGCTGGCGCCCCTGGTGCTGGCGCCCCTGGTGCTGGCGCCCCTGGTGCTGGCGCCCCTGGTGCTGGCGCCCCTGGTGCTGGCGCCCCTGGTGCTGGCGCCCCTGGTGCTGGCGCCCCTGGTGCTGGCGCCCCTGGTGCTGGCGCCCCTGGTGCTGGCGCCCCTGGTGCTAAAGCCCCTGGTGCTAAAGCCCCTGGTGCTGGCGCCCCTGGTGCTGGCGCCCCTGGTGCTAAAGCCCCTGGTGCTAAAGCCCCTGGTGCTGGCGCCCCTGGTGCTAAAGCCCCTGGTGCTGGCGCCCCTGGTGCTGGCGCCCCTGGTGCTAAAGCCCCTGGTGCTGGCGCCCCTGGTGCTAAAGCCCCTGGTGCTAAAGCCCCTGGTGCTAAAGCCCCTGGTGCTGGCGCCCCTGGTGCTAAAGCCCCTGGTGCTAAAGCCCCTGGTGCTGGCGCCCCTGGTGCTGGCGCCCCTAGTGCTGGCGCCCCTGGTGCTGGCGCCCCTGCTGCTAAAGCCCCCGCTGCTAAAGCCCCTGCTGCTAAAGCCCCCGCTGCTAAAGCCCCCGCTGCTAAAGCCCCTGCTGCTAAAGCCCCCGCTGCTAAAGCCCCTGCTGCTAAAGCCCCTGCTGCTAAAGCCCCTGCTGCTAAAGCCCCCGCTGCTAAAGCCCCTGCTGCTAAAGCCCCCGCTGCTAAAGCCCCTGCTGCTAAAGCCCCCGCTGCTAAAGCCCCTGCTGCTAAAGCCCCTGCTGCTAAAGCCCCCGCTGCTAAAGCCCCCGCTGCTAAAGCCCCTGTCTCTCTTGTTTGGCGCCCCTGTCTCTCTTGTTTGGCGCCCCTGTCTCTTGGTTGGCGCCCCTAGCCCTGTTTCTCTTGTTTGGCACTCCTGTCTCTTGGTAAGCGCCCTGTCTCTTGGTGAGCGCCCCTGTCTCTTGGTAAGCGCCCCTGTCTCTTGGTAAGCGCCCCTGTCTCTTGGTAAGCGCCCCTGTCTCTTGGTTGGCGCCCCTAGCCCTGTTTCTCTTGTTTGGCACTCCTGTCTCTTGGTAAGCGCCCCTGTCTCTTGGTGAGCGCCCCTGTCTCTTGGTAAGCGCCCCTGTCTCTTGGTGAGCGCCCCTGTCTCTTGGTAAGCGCCCCTGTCTCTTGGTGAGCGCCCCTGTCTCTTGGTAAGCGCCCCTGTCTCTTGGTAAGCGCCCCTGTCTCTTGGTGAGCGCCCCTGTCTCTTGGTAAGCGCCCCTGTCTCTTGGTAAGCGCCCCTGTCTCTTGGTAAGCGCCTCTGTCTCTTGGTGAGCGCCCCTGTCTCTTGGTAAGCGCCCCTGTCTCTTGGTAAGCGCCTCTGTCTCTTGGTGAGCGCCCCTGTCTCTTGGTGAGCGCCCCTGCCTTCTGTGCCGGTGGATGCCACTTCCGAGAGCTGGCTAAAGCCGAGTTTCTGTCGATTTTGTCGAGTTTGGTCACCTCTTTTATTCCGTTTTTGGGCGAGCAAAATTTTGCTCGAATTAGTTCTACCCGATAGAGTCAGGCAAGAGTTCGCTACAAACAAGCGCCAAGAGCTGATCCTGGCAATGTTCATCGATTCGCACTTCTTTGAGTTTGATTACACTGGCGATCAAATCCGTCCGATTGTTAATCCGGTGAACAGCGAGAGTGTGTCGTTTCGAGACTGGCTGCCGCTGACTGGCGTACGCGAGAACATGTTTCGATCCGGCTGTCAGATGCTAATCATTCCCAGGGGCGCCTATCCGTTCATTGATTACGACACGAAGTTAAGCTTGGCACGGGGCAGGTCCTACACAATCTCTGTTGGCATGGAGGAGCTGGTGTACGGTGAAGAGTTGTACAGTAGTCACTGCTCACCGAATCACGCAAGTGCACTCTTTACTGACCATCTGACTAGCAAGCTGGTTAAGTACAATCACAGCTACACCGCCTGTCTGTACATTGAGTGGGACAAGAGATGCTACAAAGAGACTGGCGCCCTTCGGCACTACTATCGTAGGCCGTGGGCCCTGTGCCACGCGCCCAGATGGGACAATCTGACCGAAATGCTGGTCTTGAACCGCTCAGCTGAGCAAATGGCTCTGGATGAACAGTTGGTCACGGATCCGACCGAGTACTGCCATCGGAATCAACCGTGAGGATATTCGCGTTATTACACGCAGGGCTTTTCATTCTACAAGTGGCCGAAATTCCGGAGTTTCGCGAGTTTACGCCAGAGAAGCAGCCAGCATTGGCTAAGCTGGGCCGCTTTGCTAGAAAACTGGACGAAGAAGGTAAGAAGAATGATTGGCATTCCTGACTAATAGTCACTAGGTGTACTGTTGATGAATAAATGCTCTATAGATGCTGTATATATCTAGCGTATCTTCTTAAGTGGTATTTATTAAAATATCTTCAGCAGCGTTGATTATCTTCAGCAGCGTCTGTGCCCTAAAAGGAGCCACCTCTCTTTTATTAGAGGCAGGGGGCTGTTTAAGGCGCACTTTAAGCGACATTGTCATACAACCGGCGAGAGGCATTACTGTCCATTCCGCCGACTCCCCTGAGCAGGCACACAAGCGCGCAGATACGTAAGCAATCAAGCAGTCATACGCACAGGCGCACACTCACAGGAGCGTACAGCGGCCCTAACTTTATTTACCATTAGGCAATGTACACTTCACTGTGCCTTGGGGGTTGGCCCTCAAATGGCATTAATTGCGCGAGCAGAGCCAAGCCAAGATTACAATTAAGCCCAAAGTAGTATGACTGCCTTGGAATCGAGCCTGGGCCACTGGCATATCAGAGAACACAGGGCTACGCCCCCCTCTAATCCCAGTTATTTCTGACATCAGTTGCTTTAGTTAGTGGAATCAACGAGTTACGAAATGCTGTTTTACACACAAACATAGTAAAATTTGTGTACTGCACATGTACACACGTTTATAAACATGAAAAACATGAATTTACACAGTTCCTCTCTTTGCATCCCACACCGTTTGACTGGAAACGAGTGTGTAAGATCCAATCCTCCCCTATTTCCCCACTACCGGCTGAATGAGGCAGAGAATGGCCCGTACATGTAAATGATGCGACGGTGGGATCCTAGACCTAATACCGTACATGCAACCCTTTATATTGTTGTTGAGCACACATACATAGATTCTTTGGAGGGGGATTCTTTGGCTTTTTTGGATGGGGATTATTTGGATAGGGATGAATGGGGGGATTCTTGGATAGGGATGGATGGGGGATTCTTTGGACAGGGGATTCTTTGGATGAGGGATTCTTTGGATGGGGATTCTTTGGATGAGGGATTCTTTGGATGGGGATTCTTTGGATGGGGATTCTGTGGATGATGGATTTTTTGGATGGGGATTCTTTGGATGGGGATTCTTTGGATGGGGATTCTTTGGATAGGATAATCTGTGGATGAGAGATTCTTTGGAGGGGGATTCTTTGGCTTCTTTGGATGGGGATTATTTGGATAGGGATGAATGGGGGGATTCTTTGGATAGGGATGGATGGGGGATTCTTTGGACAGGGGATTCTGTGGATGAGGGATTCTTTGGATAGGATAATCTGTGGTTGAGGTATTCTTTGGATGGGGATTCTTTGGATGGGGATTCTTTGGATGGGGATTCTTTGGATGGGGATTCTTTGGATGGGGATTCTTTGGATGGGGATTCTTTGGATGGGGATTCTTTGGATGGGGATTCTGTGGATGATGGATTTTTTGGATGTGGGATTCTTTGGATGGGGATTCTTTGGATGGGGATTATGTGGATGATGGATTTTTTGTGATGGGGATTCTGTGGATGAGGGATTCTTTGGATGGGGATTCATTGGATGAGGGATTCTTTGGATGAGGGATTCTCTATACGGGGGATTCAGTTGGGTGAAATTTTATTGCGTGGTAAAACTGTGGTTGGAGTTTCGACCGAAATTTAACTAGTACATACACTGTATGCGTATATTGGAACAAGACATATTATACATAATTTATAGACTAGTTTCTTAGCGTAATTTCCCTATATTTCTACTGTCAGTAGAGTATCGAATAGAATGCCAGTATATATATATAATTGTAATTTGTCTGTTTTTTATCTACGCTTACATATGTATTTCTTCCAACCAAGCACATAAATATACTGCTGCGAGGCACTCATTTTGGCACCCCTGCAGGCACTCATTTTGGCGCCGCAGGCACTCATTTTAGCGCTGCAGGCACTCATTTTGGCGTGACAGTCGCGCAGGTGGAGAATCAATTCGCTCTAGAAGAATGCGATTTCTTGAGAGCGTATCACGTGTAAATGTTCTAGCTATGTGACGCATACACCGTACATACGTGTACATGTACATACTGTTGCAAGTACTGCGTTCCTTCAGCTCACCGACCTGTGCAGCTCACTTTCTAAGAATAAATATCGATCTATTCGAGTGATAACGTTTCGCTTCAGTTAAAATCAGTGATTGCTTGCCCATGTAAGAGAATGCATGTTGTGGTTTTATGTATATTTTTCTGGCTTCTAAAACAATTGCGCAGGTCGTTAGGGGAATAAAAATCCTATTGTAACCACAACTTGGTATTCCAAAGCTCATAATATTACGTGACATGTAGTGTTACGTGTAGGGATATGGGATAAATTAGTGATCAGCGCCTATGCTGAGTTTATGAAAGTTAGTTTTATTCAAGCCTTACCCCTTTAATTTGTAAGAGGATAATTGTATGGGAGTCAAAATATGGTCCATATTTACCTTAGACAGTATTCCTTTGTAAATTCATCTACGACTTTTAAAAACTCCTGTTAGACAGCAAACTACTGCTATGCGCTGGTTATGGCCATAAAAATTTAACACAAGAGTCTTACATACTAACTATACAAGTTGTTGAAACTTTTTGAAGTTGGATTTCCTAAATTCCTAACACATTCCTAAATCTGACGACATAACTCAAACAAAAACTTGTTACAGTAATAGTTAGGATAGCGGTAAATAAAAATTGGGTAAATTTATGATGAAATCCTTGAAGAATTTGAGACAAGCTAGTAGCATTGATCTTGCTGGTTGGGATTGCCACAGGAATATAGTACAGCAGGTAACATCTGTCTAAAAGCATGCATTGGCAGACTCTCTGATCTCTGGCTTCTGCCTCCTCCGTCCTCTTGGGTCCTTTGAAACTTTCTCCTCTTTTCTCCCCCTCTGGCATCTGTCATCTCTACTCTTATATCTCTCCTCTCCTCTTTCCCTTTTTCCGCTCCTCTCTTCTCATTTCCCCTCTTTTCTCTCTGCTTTCTCCTCTCATCCCTCTCCTCTCTTAACTGTTCTCTCTTTTCTCTCCCCTCCTTTTACTCCTCTTCTCTTCTATCATCTCTCGTCTCCCGTCTGCATGCTCTCTCTCCTCTCTCATTTCTACTCACTTTCTTTCTCTTCCCTGTCGCCCCTCTTTCTCTCCCCTCCTCTCTCTCTCCTCTCTCTCCTCTCTCCCCATCTCATCTATTCTCGCTTCTCTCTCCCCTCTTCTCTCTCCTCGATCTCTTTCTTCTTTCCCTTTCCTGTCTCCCCTCCTTCTCTCTCTCGCCTTTCTTCTTACAGCCCTTCTTCTCCCCTCTTCTCCCTCTCCACTTGCTTCTCTCTCTCCCCTCTTTTGTTCATTCTCTCTCGCTTATCTCTTTCCTCTTCTCTCTCTCTCTTCCCTCCTCTTTCCTTCTATCCTAGCTCTCTCTCCTCACGATCCGGCCCTCTTCTCATTTATACATTCAGACGGAAAAAAGTCGATGAAGAATTGCGTCAAAGTTTGAAGTCAATCGCTTCCCGTTGAGCAAATTAACTTGTGTCAAAATAGTTTATGATAAGTAAATTGAATAGGATTTGTGAAAGTGGAGCAACGCTATTGTTGATTTAGCGAAAAAAGCGCTTTTGGCAGTTTTTTTTACTTTCTGCTGGTTGGAAGACTTGAGTTTAGGAAATTTTAAAGTATCTTAAGACATTCTCCCGGGTAAGTTTCGGGTGGTGAAAAATTTGGTAGTAATTTGGTTGAGTGGCTTGGGAGTCCAAAGTGAACAAAATTGTACATACACACACCCTTAACACACAGAAAGAGAATTTTCATTTCTATAAATGGAGATTCATAAAATATTACTAGTGAAAGCTTGAATTTATTTTTAGTATTTTTTATTAAAAGGCTGTGCCTTTTTTTGTTTTTTTCTCACATTATCTGTACAACGCATTTAGGCGCATTCAAATGAAAACTTGATTTAGTTTACGGCTTAAGATGAATAATACTTGAACATTATTATTCAGTTATTCAAATAATTTATGGGTGGGTTTCTCGACTGATATTTAGACAGACAGTCCACGTATTAAGAATAAAGTCCTAAATTCATGGATTTAAACCAGTTGTCCTCGTAGGACAGGGCCTCTGAATATATATTATAACGTCTTCTTAAGACGTGTGTGTATTGTAGTTTTGGATTTATTTTGTCCTATCTAGGCCTAGATATAAAATACACCAATTTGCTCATCTTTTGTTTGTATGATAGTGTAGTTTATTAGGCCAAGGTATAGTCTGCTATATTTTTTATAAAATGACATCAACATCATCAACATGTGATTCTGAGCAGACTGAATCAAGTATTGCACAAACATCAGACACAAAGTTTAGTTTTAAATTAGAGTCAAATTCAACAATAGTGTTAGTTGAAAAAAAGATAGAAAAAGTTCGCTTAGATATTCTTGCAAAGCAAATTTTAAAGCTGTTTGGTATAGAAGCAATTAATTTTCAAACAATAAAGACTAATTCTAATTTTCAAAAATCTTTCATCTCAAACAAAAGGTAGGCCTATGTTTCATTGGCATTATTGAAAATGTTTTTAATTTTTTGTTTGAATTACTTAAATAGTTTTTTCATTTAAATGAAATTATATCAAAATTATATTCAAAATTCAAAAATATTTTTCTGTTTTAGAATTGCCATTTAAAGATTCTATTCTATTCTTAGATTCTTATCTTATCATATGTCTATAGTTTGTATATATGAGGGTTTCATGATAGATATTCAGACATACATTCAAACGATCGTCTTTAACTTTTAACAAAATTGACCCGCTTCAACCATCTTTTTGACAAATACTTATGCAAGTGTTGGTCATCAAATAAGCTTTAATTTATTAATTGAAGTAAAAATCTTTCTGACATACATTGATTTAAAAATTGCTTAGGCCTAGCAACACTCTGATTAGATATTGCTTTAATGTTGACTGAAATTGTTTTGATCGTAGCAGCCTAAAAGCAGGTACTGGATTAAAAAATGCTTTGATTTACTCTTTATGCATGTCTTAGCTTTAAAATGACATGTCAGGCATCGCAAAAGACAGCTTTGATGCTGAGATATTCAACACTAAACATTGCTTTGCGCAAACTCACATTAAGAAATTTCACTGATTTTTTATCAATATTTGTGAATGTATAGCTACTATGTCCTTGTTTTTCATTGGAATCTTATCAAATTCTAGTCATATCTAAACTTCAATGATTTTTAATCAATATTTGTTCAGACGCTTGCCTACTTCTCCATTTATTAACCATAGCATGGATCCTTGCTAATGTACAAGTGTATTGTAAAATGCTTAAGACAATTATTTTTTTGATTTTTGTAAATTGTGTAGTATTACTGTCAAAACATTATTCTATATTATTATTATGATTATTAATAATTATTACAAGTATTAAGCAATTGTGCAACTAAGCAAATAAGATGCATTGTTAGGGCATTAGGAAAAAATTATTATAAGCACAGTGGCTTCTATGATCTGCATTTCCAAGTTTACTTGTCAATGGCACAGCACATTGTACACACTGACATTTTTGCTTCTGTTCCAGCAGATTTTGTGGTGCCAAAAGAGGCATGATGGACACTCAATCTATAGGATGCGGAAAAGTTAATGTTGCATTTTCTTAGCTACGCAAAGAGCTTTACACAAGTGTATAGGTTTACCCATTCAATCTGGCTATCCTGACCCAGTGGCTCTTCCTTTCCACTGAGCTTACAGGTGGGCTGTCGGCATGTCTTGCTAAAGTTTTGCAGTGCAGCTCTAATAATATTTCGTTCAGTCGCAAGCTTGGTTTGAGTGCAGTTTGCAATAACAGTGCACTTTTCCAGTAGCATCCATTGGCTAAGGTAATCTGTCAAAAAGTTGGATAGCCGCCATTGTTATGGCAAAAAACACCTCCCTTGACAAGACAATCCCATTGCTCCAAACTTTGGGGTGGCCATTCCATAATGAAAATGTAAATTCTACTGCATCTAGCTACTTTGCAAGACACTTTTACAGTCCAAAAAGGACAAAGTCTACATTTTCTAGATTGCGGAGTTTGAATATAGCAGTAGCCCCTCATTTTAAGAACACAAGATGACAATGTTTGCAGTGACTTACATAGGGCTTCATTTAGCGGCGCTTTGAAAAATATATACTTTGACCTATTTGAAGTCTCCGCCAATTGGACTGCTTCTACATTGGAGCTCAACATTTGAAACCGTCCTTGAACTATTTCAGAGTTAATTGAGCTAATGGTATCAAATAGAAGGCTAGTGCTCATACTCGTAAGCAAAGCAGGTTCACAATTAAAATGGTTGTATTTATGGCCATGGGATCTAAACTGATCTGTTTCACTTTCACTCGCTTCAGTCTCAGAAGGAGCAGCAGTTGATGGACTGAGGAGAGAAGAAGATGCATCACGACTTGAGCTGCTTTTAGAAAATATCTTTATCCAATTAAATATTTTCATGTGGCTCCTTAGGTTGTTCCGCATTCCAAGTCTAGACAGAAAAAAGTTAAGAACTGCTATGGTAGTCCAAAGGGATTGGAAAGCTTAGCAGTACATTAGAAATCGCCTGTTCAATCTAAAAAGTATGAAGTACATAGCTATTGGGTTGCAACAACAGTGGAAGAAATTTTTCCTTTTTATTCCCACCACTTACCTCATTCTCCTCATTCTGATTTGGATAGCAAAAGCCATGCAAAAAAAGTAAAAAAAATAACAAATAAACTATTTGCTTCATATTAATTGCCACTAACTGTTATTATATGCAACGTCAATTTCTCTCAATAACAGTTGGAACATGTTTGTTGTATGCTCCTATATTTATTTGAACCACAAAGTGGTGAAAAGTCATGATTGGTTGCCATATGTACAAATGTACACTTAGTGACTCACTGACTCAGGTACGATCTATGAGCTATGCAAGATAAAGGCAGGAATCTTTAAAAATAAAATACTAAAGACAGTTTAAAAATAGAAGCAATCAATAAAATCAATAAAATAAATGCCTTAAGCATTCCACCTTGCCTTAAAAATCAGTGAAATTTCTGAATATGAATTCGCGCAAAGCAATGTTTAGTGTCAAATACCTCAGCATCAAAGCTGACTTTTGCGACGACTGAGGTGTCATTTTAAAGCTGAGACATGCGTATAGACATGACTAGAATTTGACAAGATTCTAATGAAAAACAAGGACATAGCAGCTGCACAAATATCAATAAAAAATCAATGAAATTTCTGAATGTGAGTTCGCGCAAAGCAATGTTTAGTGTCAAATATCTCAGCATCAAAGCTGTCTTTTGTGACGCCTGACATGTCATTTTAAAGCTAAGACATGCATAAAGAGTAAATCAAAGCATTTTTTAATCCAGTACCTGCTTTTAGGCTGCTACGATCAAAACAATTTCAGTCAATGGTAAAGCAATGTCTAATCAGAGTGTTGCTAAGAAATTTTTAAATCAATGTATGTCAGAAAGATTTTTACTTCAATTAATAAATTAAAGCTTATTCGACACCCAACACTTGTATAAGTATTTGTCAAAAAGATGGTTGAAGTGGGTCAATTTTGTTAAAAGTTAAAGATGATCATTTGAATGTCTGTCTGAATATCTGTCGTGAAATCCTTACATAGTTTGTATTATATATTAGTGTAATAGTGTACACCAAATTTAATGCCAGAAAAATGACAAGACCTCATTTGTATACTAGGTTTGTGTGCCAATACAATTAATTTGTCATATGTCCTTTCACACAATGTATCTACTGACTGACTGGCACTGCCTCATATTTGCTAGGATATGCCTTGATTTACACTGAAAAATGATGAGACCTTTGTTATAGGCCTATACTAGGAAATCTTGCCATATATGTCACCTTCTAAACTAAGGCTATCCTAACCCTATGGCTATATATTAAGGGCTTTGGGCTAGACAATATCATTTTTTGAGAATTTCAAGAATTGAGATTGGCCTCTATAAGATATTTGAGATTCCATTGAGATTCAAAACATATAGTGGAACAACAAAATTTATAAAGGCGCATTTCATTTGTGAAAGGGGGTCAGTTTGGCCTAGCTGGCCATATTGGCTTATCTTAGTTATGCCATTGCCACTTTTTTTGGCACTAAAAGCACTTATTTTAGAGCTGCAGGCACTCAATTGCCTTATGGTTTTTAGTACCTACTGCACCCAACCCCACCTCCCTAGGCAATTGGGGGGGGGGGAGGCACAGCCCCTTGGCTACTTCACTATAAAAAAGATCATTTAGAATCATGCAAAATGCAACAAAGAGCCAAATACTATAGGAACAATGAAAATTTTTTCTGCAAAAGTATTTAAGTTTTAAGATTCTTTGTAACATACAAAAGTTAAACAAAATATTGACATTGAAATTGACACCATTAGGCTCTATGATGCTGCATTTATTATAGATAAAATGTTTTCTCAAACATTTGTTTTATTATCTTGAATCTTGACATTTTTTGAGATTTGAAATTGAGATTAAGATTTTAGAAAACCCTAAGATCTTGATAAGATTTATCAAGATCTCATCTAACCCCTACTATCTCTACCTATAAAAATCAAAACTCTGTCTGTCTGTCTGTCTGTCTGTCTGTCTGTGGACAAATTACTTCGCTATGGACTCCCAAACCGCTCAACCAAATTACACCAAACTTTACACCCACCCTAAACTTACTACGGAGAATGTCTTAGGCTACCTTTTAATTTCCTAGACTCAAGTCTTCCTACCTAAAAGTACAAAAAACTGCTCAAAATGCGCGATTTTTTCACTAAATCCTCCATAGCGCCGCTCCACTTCTACCGATTCTCTTCAAATTTGACACAGGCAATTTTCAACTATTTTGACACAATCGTGTAAAATTTCGAGTCTCAAAGTTAATCCTGAGCGGTGCTGTGCACTTTTAAAGTTAGGCTGTTTTTTTCAGCGTAGCAACCACCCCAACCTCCGCCCGCCTGCCTCTCTTTCCCGATCTGGGCCCAGATGTGTAAAAGGGTTTCAAAATTGACTAACTTTCAGCTGCCATAAGTTTGCTCCACGTAAAGCGATTGACTTCAAACTTGACACAATTCTTCATTGACCCATTCTCTGTCGAAATCTAAAGTTTCAACTCTGTAACTCAACCGAAAAAGAAACTGTAAGCATGTGAAGTTTGTCTGCTTTTTCTGTTGTTTGCCGCTCATCCAACTCATTCCCCCAGACGAAGGATCAGGCGATAGGGCTCAATGTACATAGCGAATGTACAGTGTTTTGGAATAACTTTTTAATAGCCTTCTCTGTACCCCCGCGAGTGGAGAGGCGTGGAGAGGAGAGAGTTTAGCGAGAGATTCAATTTCAAACCACTGTCCTCTGAATAGACAAGTCTGCAGCAGTTAAACAAGGATGGCAAACCAAGGCGATGTGGGATAGTTTGTAAAAATATCGAAAAATTAATGAATAACTGATTACAATGCAATCCTACTAAATTAGTTACACCATGAAGCTTTTAACATTAAGTTTCGCATAGGGTAACTTTAAAATTTAAATGACTCCTAAGAAATGCGTATTTCCTTGGTTGTTAGACTGCTGCAGAGTGCAGACTGTGGTGGTGGAGCTGGAGATACACAAATTCCTCTCAGGGCTGCTAATTGGCCAGAAAGGTGACGTGATTAAAGCATGAGAAATGATAACCATGATAGTACCGTCCCACAAACTGGCTTTCGAAGCAGGGATCGTTAGATTTTTAACTCAAAGGCCAGATAAAGAATCCAACTCATGGCTGCGGGCCAGATGAGAGTGAAAAAGAAAAGGAATAGACTATTAGAAAGAGAGGAAGGGCGAGAGGGGGGTAAGAGAGAATATATTAAGATAACAGGAGAGACGAGTGGGGTGAGGACGAGGAGAGAGCAGAGAATATGGGAGGAGGAGGGGAGACAGGAGGGAGAGGAAAGAGTAGAGGAGAGAAGAGGGGAGAGATGAGACAGAGGATCGATGAGAGAGGAGAGTAGAGAAGAGTGAGAAGAGAATAGAGAACAGAGAGGAGATAGGAGGGGAGAGAGAGGTAGAGAGGAGTGAGAAGAGAGAAGATAAAAGATGAGAGAGAGAGAGAGAGAGAGAGAGAGAGAGAGAGAGAGAGAGAGAGAGAGAGAGAGAGAGAGAGAGAGATGAGAAAGAAGAGAGGAGAAAGGAGAGATGATAGAGTAAAGGGAAGAAGAGGAGAGAGGAAATAGATGAGATTGTGGAGATGAGAGAGATGAAAGGAAAGATGAGAGAGTAGAGATGAGAGATGAAGGAAGAGAGAGCAGAGTGCAGAGACAAGAGAAGAGAATAGAGGGGAGAGAGTATAGAAGAGGGAAGAGAAGAGGAGTAAGAAGAGAGGATTCAGTAGAGGGGAAAGAGAAGTGTACACAGGAGAGTGGAGAGTAAAGATGACAGAAGAGAGAGGGGGTAGAGAGCAAAGATGAGAGTGAACGCGAAATATGAGAGGAGAGATGAGAGTGAAGAGAGAAGACAAGAGAGGGAGATAATAGAAGAGGGAAGAGAAGAGAAGGGAAAAAGGAGAAAGGAAAAAGAGGAGTCAAAAGAGGGGAAGAGAAGAGTACAGATGAGAGAGGTGAGAAAACATACGAGTATAAGAGAGTAAAGATGGCAGATGAGAGAGGGGAGATGAGAGACCAGAGACGAGAGTGAACAGACGAGAGATGGGAGAGTGGAGAGAAAAAAGGATAGAAATAAGAGATGAGAGGTGAGACAAGGGAGAGAGAAGTGAGTGAGGAGAGAGGAGGAGAGGGGAGAGAACCGAGAGGACAGGGGAAAGAGGAGAAAGGACGAGAGAGGAGAGGAAACAGGGGAGAGATTAGAGGAGAAAGAGAGATGGGCCAGGAGAGAGCAGAGAGCTGCAGATGAGAGGAGAGAGGAGACAGCAGAGAGGAGAGCAGAGAGGAAACAGGTGAAAGAAGAGATGAGAGAGTAAAGGGAAGAGAGAAGAGATAAAGATACATCTCTACATCTCTAAGGTTGTAGAGATGAGAGATGTGGAAGGAGAGATGAGAGATGAGAGATAACGGAGAGAGGAGAGTGGAGTGAGAGAAGAGAGGGAGACAGAGTATAGAAAAGGGAAGAGAAGAGAAAAGAAGAAAGGAGAAAGGAAAGTGAGGAGTCAAAAGAGGGGGAAGAAAAGAGTACAGAGGAGAGAGGTGAGAGAACATATAAGACAGAGATGCCAGATTAAAGAGGGGGGTGAGAGAGCAGAGACGAGAGTGAACAGATAAAAGATGAGAGAGTAGAGAGAACAGAGGAGAGGTTACAGAGATGAGAGGAGAGAGGAGAGGAAAGAGGAGAATGGAAAGGGGAGAGAGTAGAGAGAGGAGGAGAGATAAGAGAGAAAGACAGAGAAGAGAGAGAGAGAGAGAGAGAGAGAGAGAGAGAGAGAGAGAGAGAGAGAGAGAGAGAGAGAGAGAGGGGAGCAGAGAGAAATGAGAAGAGATAAGAGAGAAAAGATAAAAGAAGAGAAAGGAAAGATGAGAGAGCAAAGACGAGAGAGAAAAGAGGTGTGGGAAGAGACGAGAGAAGAGGGGAGAGATGAGAGAGTAGAGGAGAGAGTTAAGAGAAGAGAGAAAAGAATAGAAAGGAGAAGGAAGATAAGAGAGAAGAGGGGGTGAGAGGAGAGAGGAGAGGGGGAGAGAGGAGAGAGGAGAGGAGAGAGAAAAGAAGAGACAAGAGATGAGATAAGAGAGATGAAAGAGAAGAGAGATGAGGGAAGATACGAGAGAAGAGGGGAGAGAGGAGAGATAAGGGACGAGAGAGATGAGAGGAAACAAAGAGACAATAGAAATTTTAAAAGATCCAAGGGACGTAGGGAGAGTCAGGGAGAGACCAGAGTTTAGCAATATATGTTTTAGAGTCAGACAGACATTGCCTGACATTCTGCGCAGTACCCCAGCCAACAATGTCTCAGACGCTAATTTTACACGAATGTGCTCCATTTTATGTCTACCTCTATCCTACGAACTATTAACAAGTTTTTGTTTGTTTATGGCCTTAGATTTCAGAATACATGCAAAAATAGTTCCGGGGATTGGAATTCCCCGGGTTCAAAATCCGCGGGTTTCAACAGCTTGTATATTATAATTTTATTATATGCTTATTTGTGGTATTGTCTTGATAAAGATACTAGGAGGGAAGACTAGGCCCCTAGCCTAGCATTCTGATTTTCAAAATTGTATCTTTACCTCAAATTAGACTTTAGATATAATTTTGCATCCTAGCAATAGCAAAAAACCTAGCATGGCCCCTTATAATATAATATATCTACTGGGATAAATATTGGCAATATAAAAATAGACTCTATTTTAATTGATCTATATAATCTTAAATATAATATTAAACTTTTTCTACTTTAATCTAACCCAACCTTCTAATAGGCCTAGGGACTCCAATAAGATTTTTTAAAGTTTGAATTTAGTTCTTCCCTCTTTTTTCCACTTTTTTGTAGACTTATTTCTCTCTTTCTCCTTTTCACTCCTCCTTTTCATCTCTTTCTCTTTTCTCTCTATTTTCTTTTCTTTGCTTTCATTTTTCCTCTTTTCTCTTTTCTTTTTTTTGCTTCTCTCCTTCTCAGTTCTCCCTATTTCTCTCTTTCTTCTTCCCTTTTTATTCCACTCTCTCCCATCTTCTTCCTATCCCCTCTCTTTTCCCTTTCCTCTTTCTACTCTTCCCTCTTCTCTTATCTTAAGCTTTAGCAAAATGTCTTACCTCAAAAGAGAGCCAGAAAGTACAAAAAAGTACAACAAAGGTCTATATTGAAGGTCTGCAGCATACTACTTTTTAGACCTTGATAAGGTTTATATTGAAAAGGTCTCAAATTTACAATCCATATTGTTGGTCCCATTATAGTCCAAATTGAAGGTCCACGGCATACTACTTTTTTACCTTTTAAGGTTTGTATTACAAATGTATAAAATAAATGGTCCAAATTTGATCACCTATTTGAATTCAATATTTGCTGATATTGCAGATTGCTTAAATACAAGTGGTGTCCCAAAAGTTGGTGCACTTTCTTCACTACAGCCTTTTCTGACTGATCAGAAACATTAAGTCTATTGCAGTTGAAAAGAGAATTATCTGCCCATTAAAATGACTTTCTGTTTATTTCTGTATCTGACTGGCATTCTTGAGATATGAGCACTTTTCTGCCCTACCCCCTATGCTACTTTTACAAATTGCCATAGACCAAAGCTTTATACCTGATGCACAAAACAACAAAACATTCAATGAATCAACAAAACATCCACAAAATGAAAGCTGAGGAAAGAACAGTCAAAAGTTAATCATCAACATTGTCCTGAGGCTTCTCCACATAGTCACCACTGTGCTACACACTTCTGCCATCGGCTATGTATGTTGACAATGCACATCCCACATGGCCAAGAAAACGGAAGACACAATAGAGTAGGCAAATTTTGTGCTGCTCTCACTGCTACTCTACTCTCTGGATTTGTCAACAGCTAACTTTGCCTTCTTTCCAAAGAGGAAGAAGCTGCTGCATGGACAAATCTTTGCTTGTTGTGGGAGCCTGGAAGCATTGACTTGCCAAGTTCTCCTTCATGAGATGCCATGCTCAGATTTTGCTAGTTGACAACATTGACAACATGCATAGCCAATGGCAGAAGTGTGCAGTGCAGTGATGACTATGTGGAGAAGCCTCACGATCAGTCAGAAAAGGCTGTAGTGAAGAAAGTGCACCAACTTTTGGGACACCCCTTGTAATATACTCACAAGTTGGATACTTATTCCACTTTCTAACCATTTGCTTTTAAAATCAGTTTGACACAAAATTCTATTATTACCTATATTTTAGGCATTGTTAAGCTTAATAGAAAAGACTTTAAACTAGAAAATTTATAGCATACATGTTAATTTTAATTCAACAAATTTTTGCAGATTTAGTTGCTTAAAATGTATTTCTATACTACATTTGGCTGCTTTAAAGTTTATATTTCAAAAAACATGAACATGATGTACTACAGAGCTTAACCATTTTGCTATTTACTGGCATGAGAAAAATGATATGGCAAACAGATACAAGATAATGAATTTACTGACATAGGAATAAATAGTATGCCACTAAGATATAGATGTGATAATAATGACAAAGACTTCAATAGCCCCTACTTAAACTCAACAACATTGGGGGTGCTTTATTTAATAATTATTTTTGTTTGAAAACTTACCTTAACCCTAAATTAATAGAGCTAACTTAGATTTTATTTTTTAAGATGCATAGTACTAAGTACTTAAGCTCTTTAATTGTACAAATAATATAGAGAAAAACTAATAACTAATAAATTAGTGAAATGCATCAGCCAGGGTAATGGCAGGTCCTTGTGAGATGTAGTTTCATTGTTAAAGGTATGCAAGGACCTTTATAGCTTCTAAAAATGCTTTTAGTTTTTTACGTTATAAATAAAATGCAATGACAGTAGCCTATAGCTTTTTAGGTCCTATGTCAATTTCAAACAAGAATTCCTTATAGTACTTGTAATTTTTCATAGACTGGCACTTCTCATAAACATCAATCCAGGCACAAATAATGTTAGTACAAATATTGCTAGGATTGTTAAGAATAATAGTTAGCCCTTTGCCTTCAATCATGAGGTATATGCCTCTTGAAGAATTACACTTGAATTTGATAGTGGGTGGTACAAGTTGATTTCTTTGGCAATGCTAAGTCTTGACAGCAAATAATTTGCATTGGGAAAAATGATCTTCATATCTTCAAGCACCTTTTCAATGCTTTCTAAGTGGAAGTCCATATTTAGACAAAGACAAAAAGCTTTGTGCTCATCAGGCACTTCTACCTCATTAGTAGAATAGAAAATTATGCTTTTTGCCACATTTTGGCCATCTTCTTTGTCTGATAGGTTACACCATTTGCAGGAGGCTCAAGTTCTGCATCCTCTTTGTTAGTACACAAGTTTTCTTTGTCATTGTCTCCTACTGCTAATTTGTTCTTCCACTTGCTGCCATGTTTCTCGCACATTCAAGCTATGAGATGGCTCAATGCCTCAGGTAGAATGCAAGTGTATCTAGGTCTTTAAATAAACATGATTTTGCTGCACCGAAATTGGCATTTATCCTTTGTCTTTTAAGGCCTAGATAGGTGGAAATTATTGCTTTGCACACATCACCCAACTGGTCATAATTTAAAAATAAGGATCTTTAACTTTATAATCAATAAAAATATTGATGATTATGAGCTTCAAAAACATGTTATAGAATGTTGAACTGATTTTGAGATCTTGACCCTTGGCTGGATTTTGACAAAGTTCCTGAAGTGCAGCAGATAGCTCAGTCATTTTGGACAGTCAGTAAATCTGTTTAGTAACACTTGACTTTTTTAATGGCCAAAATGTATTACAGAATGCAACCTTTTTAAATAAAAGTTAAGTATTTACTATTTTTATGCCAACACTTTTTAGTTATGTTAAATATTGAGTTTGGTGTCATGTTTTAGATTTTTCAGCTTTATGATGAACATATTTGCATGAAAAACATTGTTTTCATTCCAAGTATTCTAGCTCTAAAGGTAGGATCATATGTTAGGAACTAGCAAAAATGGTGCATGTTTTTATTTTTTTAAAGCCTAATATCTTTGTATTTATTGCTCCTAAACTCACTTAAATGGTCTTAATTCTGTAACCATAGCAACCACCAGGCAATATTTCTGTAGCCACAATCTGTAACCGAATTTTACTAAAAAAGGCACCCCAAATGTCCACAAAAAGTGGACATTTACATTACTCGTATAAAGCAAGAAGTAATATATTCGATAAGCACGAGATGAATGTACATGGCTCAAAGTACATTTATATTTAAGCTGTATAATCCAGCTGTATAATGCAGTATAATATATTTATTGATTTCATTCAAATTTCCATAATCCACAGTTTGATCTTGGTAACTGAACTCGACTACATCGAAGATGTTGAGCATTTGTTTCAACTGGCCAGCATTGAGCTACCATCCAATGCGGCTATTGTCAGCACTAAGTGGCTTTCTGATTGTATTCGAGCGAAAGCTCTGACTACACCAGAGAAGCAACACTTTCTTTGTCGTAAAGCTCCTGAGGTAATGATGAGTTTTACTAACAATCTATTGATATGAAGCTGGTATTTTAGCTGTTTAAAAGCGCCAGAAATCGTTTCTCTCGCTTTGCAGAAAAAGTTACCAGAGGATTCTGCAACATCAACGGACATATCGTCAGCATCTGCTGCTGCTTTTCCAACTGAGTTCCTGTGTCAGATGCGCTGCCCTTTGGAGCACCACAATGCCTCACTTGCTGTTAGTTCGTTTTCTATGAGTTGCGAGACTTGCCGCTTTTTTATATGCCTCCCTGATCCTCAGTTGCTGGGCCAGCCTCCCAGATCCTCAGTTGCTGGGCCGGCCTCCCAGAGTGTCAGCTGTTGGGCAGCCTCCCAGATCCTCAGTTGCTGGGCCAGCCTCCCAGATCCTCAGTTGCTGGGCAGCCTTCCAGATCCTGAATGTCAGTTTCTGGGCCAGCCTCCAAGATCCTCAGTTGCTGGGCCGGCCTCCCAGAGTGTCAGCTGTTGGGCAGCCTCCCAGATCCTCAGTTGCTGGGCCAGCCTTCCAGATCCTGAATGTCAGTTTCTGGGCCAGCCTCCAAGATCCTCAGTTGCTAGGCCAACAGCCTCCCAGATCGTCGGTTGCTTGGCCAACAGCCTCCTAGATCCTCAGTTGCTTGGACCACCAGCCTCCCAGATCCTCAGTTGCTGGGCCAGTACTAAGCATTGATCTCACATGAACAAGGCTCCCAAAATCCCATTTGAATCCCTACAGCAAGCCCTGTCAGTTCTGGCCCGCAACTCGGAACACCAGTACGGCATCACCAAGGACCAGCAGTACTACGCCAAAGCCCTAGCATTCGATCGCGCCGCAGCTTGTCTGAAAAGTCTCCAACAACCGCTATTATCAATCAGTCAGCTGACCGACAGCTGTCCTCGATACATTGGCGATCACGCTATTCGGATTATCACAGAACTGTTAAACACGGGCGCGTCAGCTGAAGTTGATGCTGTGACAGGCTCGGACCTGTACCAGTGCATGACTAATCTCACAGCTGTCTATGGGGTTGGTCAAGCGTTAGCCTACAAATGGTACAGCTGTGGGGTCAAGTCGGTCTCCGATGCTACTCATCGATTGTTGCGCCATCATGAGTGTGGCGAAGGTCAACAACAGAAGAGAGACAGTGAACTTGTTGCCTTGCTTCCCATGGGAGGCGGTGATCACAAGTGAGTGCGTTTGATTGGTTGAACTCTGCTTGACGCGTCTAATGATGTTTTGATAGCTCAAGAAGACGTATGTAGCTTCACAAATACCAAGCTTCAAAAATAGTAAATTCATTCACACACACTAAGATTCAAAAACACTGAGATTCACACACACTAAGATTCACAAACACTGAAATTCACACACACTAAGATTCACAAACACTGAAATTCACACACACTACGATTCACAAACGCTTAACTTCACAAATACTAAGATTCACAAACACTGAGATTCACAAACACTACGATTCACAAACGCTGAACTTCACAAACACTAAGATTCTCAATCGCTAAGCTTCACAAATACTAAACTTCACAAACACTGAGTTTCACAAACACTAATATTCACAAACGCCAAGCTTCACAAACACTACGATTCACAAACGCTGAACTTCACAAACACTAAGATTCTCAATCGCTAAACTTCACAAACACTGATATTCACAAACCTTTTCAACCACTACATGTATTTGATTGACAAAGACCTTATTCAGCCTCCCGTATTTTCCATTTCACAGGCGTCTTCAAACAGGCCTAGCCTTTCACAACGATCTCGTCAACAAGCCTGTAGCACTTGCTGAAGCCAGCTATTTTCGCGATTTAATTGCAAAACTGCTACTGGAACTACGAGGCCCCGGATTCACAGTCACCTTAGTTGGCGGTTTCAGTCGAGGCAAATCAACCGGTCACGATTGCGACTTGTTAATTACTCACGATGTCGAAGGCAGAGAGGCTGGAGCTGTGTCCGACTTGGCCAGAGTTTTGACAGCTGCCGGGATGGTGATACACGGCACATTTGAAGCTAACAGCTTCAGTCCGTCAGTTTTGAGTAGAGATTTTAGAGTGAAAGAGTTGAGATCTACGTTGGATCATTTCGAAAAATGGTTAGGCGTTATTAAACTGTCTAGCAGGGATGCTGATTCATCAACTGTAGACCGCGATGTCGAATCGATTATGGCCAAGATCGACGGGAACGGCTGCGACAGGCGGGGCGAGGGGCTACCAGCAGCGAAACGGCGAGCCCTATCGCCTAACTATTGCGCGTTTGATAGCTTTGCCGAGGCTGTGGCTATGGCTGGCGGTGAGGTGAGTGGCTTCTGCTGTGCCTGTACTGTCTGGGATGTGCTGGATTGCTAATCTAGCCAGTATATGATCAACTAGAATAGAATGGATTGCTAATCTAGCCAATCACAGATCAATTAGAATGGAATTAATTTTATAATCTAGCCAATCACAGATCAATTGGAATAGAATGGAATCAGGCATGAAATTTGTTTAACTATAAAAAATTATGTTTTTTAATTCGGTTATTTTTTTCGTTCTACTAGCAGTAGACGCTAGGAATATTTGCTGTATTTTTCTCGCACATTTTTAGGCTGGCGCCGCCTCCGCTAGTCGCGGCTGGCTCGCCCGTCGCGTCGATCTGATCGCTGTGCCGCAGTCGCAATACGCTTACGCGCTGCTCGGCTGGACTGGGAATCGATTATTTAACCGAGATTTGAGACTGTTTGCCCAACGCCAGAGACGAATGAAGTTAACTTCGCATGGCCTCTTTGATCTGCAAAAGGTTTGTCTTACGTGTCTTACGTCCTCTCTGACAAATAGAGGTTTGGAGGTAGAGGAGGGCTGATCGGGGGACATTCTGCAAAGATAAAGAGATGTAGAGAGGAGAGACTGTAGGGTAGAGGGTAGACTCTGTAGGGTAGAGAGGGGAGACTAGGGTAGAGAGGTGAGACAGTAAGGTAGAGAGGAGCGACTGTAGGGTAGAGATAGAAGACTGTAGGGTAGAGAGAGATGACTCTATGATAGAGGAGACTATATGGTAGAGAGAGGAGACTATGGGGTAGAGGTAGGAGACTGTAGGGTAGGGAGGGAAGACTAGGGTAGAGTGGAAATACTGTTGGGTAGACTGTTGGGTAGAGAGGATGGACTAAATGGTAGAGAGGATGGACTAAAGGGTAGAGAGGATGGACTAAAGGGTAGAGAGGATGGACTAAAGGGTAGAGAGGATGGACTAAAGGGTAGAGAGGATGGACTAACTAAAGGGTAGAGATGGGAGACAAGGGTATAGATGTAAGGGGGAGAGTAGATGGCAGCTTGGATGGAGGAGACTGCAGAAAGAATTGAGTGAGTAGTCTCATGTAAGTTCCTCAATTTTTACGAGTAGTACTTGTACTTAGTTTAGTTCAGTTTCTGTCTGTCCCCATTTTCAAGTGCCAAGCAATTGCAGCTGTTGCGCACTAAAGATTTTGTACTTTTCTTGTTTACGGCCGTCCACGCCATGTATTTGGACCTATGTTAGAATTCTCGGCATTAGGAAACTGCTTCTTTATTGATTTTTCTTGCTTTGCAAATCCTACTATATCGGTTTTTGGACTTTAAACTGCTAGAATGGACCATATTTAACATTCTCGGTAGAGAGAACTTAATGCGAAGTATTGTGGGGCACTTAGTCGTTTTAGTCCAAATATGGCAAAGCTACTGTGGGAAAGGAATTAGTCGTGGAAAGAAACCTCGCAGATTGGTGTTGATAAGTCTTGGCTTAGCATTTTCATAGTCGTGAATTTTTGAAAAATAAACTGTTGTAGTGCAAATTTTTGTATTTTTTAGATTAGTAGATGACTAACTATAGATTCTTACCTGACAGAAATTGTTAAGACGAACGATAGATAGAGAAGCAAAGAAAGTCGCAAAGATGAGGGGAAGGTTAGAGAATAGAGATGGAGGGAGGGAGATTCAAAGATAATTGAATTGGCAGAGATGAAGAGATGGGGAAGCAAGAGATAAAGTAAGTGTAGAGATAGGTTTGCAAGAGATGAAGGGAGAGTAGAGATAGAGATGCTAGGGGGAGAGATAGAGATGAAGCGAGAGGTAGCAGAGATGAAGGGAGGGGTAGCAGAGATGAAGGGAGAAGTAGCAGAGATGAAGGGAGGGGTAGCAGAGATGAAGGGAGAAGTAGCAGAGATGAAGGGAGGGGTAGCAGAGATGAAGGGAGAAGTAGCAGAGATGAAGGGAGGGGTAGCAGAGATGAAGCGAGAGGTAGCAGAGATGAAGGGAGGGTAGCAGAGATTAAGGTAGGGGTAGCAGAGATAAAGGGAGGAGTAGCAGAGATGAAGGGAGGGTAGCAGAGATGAATGGAGGGGTAGCAGAGATGAAGCGAGAGGTAGCAGAGATGAAGGAAGGAGTAGCAGAGATGAAGGGAGGGGTAGCAGAGATGAATTGAGGAGTAGCAGAGATGAACGGAGGGGTAGCAGAGATGAAGGGAGGGGTAGCAGAGATGAAGGGAGGGGTAGCAGAGATGAAGGGAGGGGTAGCAGAGATGAAGGGAGGGGTAGCAGGGATAAGGGGATTGGCAGAGATGAATGTAGTATGGGAGAGGCAGAGTTAGCGATAGATTAAGGAGTTGGCATACATTGAAGCGGATGTGTATAATATTAAATATTAATTAACATCTGTGACATTACAGGAGGCGTCCCTGCCGGCCAGTTCAGAAGAGGAGATCTTTCAACACCTTGGCTTGGACTACATTCCTCCAAAATTCCGAAACTGCTGAAAATACATGCATATTCCCTGTGCAGTTGCTAACTTTTATTATTTAGATTTTATCTTCTGGGTCTATTTTTGTAGTTATTTTTACGCAACGTTATTAGTGATGCGATTTCTAAAAATTGTTCTAATAATAAAAAAATTGCTCACAGGTGCCAATAATTTATAGAGTCAATTCGTTTGCGCGTCATCTTAACAAACCCAGGTGAGGCTGGTAATGGTCAATAAAAACATATGCAAGTCTGACGCTGGCCTCAATTTCGGTTATAATGTGCCTCAGTACTATCTTATCATCGAATGATTTTGATAAGGCTTATCGCACCTGGCTGGATTATTTAATCGGTTTTCTCTCTCAGATAATTAGTGGGTGCTGGTTAAGACCTTGTTATAGAACTATTAGCCATTTTACAAATTTACCCAGCTGTCTTTCAGTAATAATTTTAGTAGAATCTCCAATTTGGTCGCCTATTAAATATAATTATCTGCCCGACTGTGCTAGGCTGGGAAAAATATTTAAATTGGAGTAAAATTGCATGATCAACTCGCGCGGTTGTGCAATCATCCAGTGTTCACAGGCTTATTTAATATAAGTACATAGTGGCCTGGAACGATTGCGGAATTTAGAGGGCTAGACTAGACCTAGACTAAGGAAAACAATTAAGATACTGCCAGGTTTTTTTGCAGGTTGGAGTTAGGTAAATGTTTCGAGTCCCGGCCTTCATATTGCGTAACTAACTGTGCCAACTGGAGAGCATCTATAGGCCAAGTTAAGCTTTAGACTCGAACTTCTAACAAAGCTATGTGTGAATATGTCTTTGTTCTTACTTTTAGTCTTTGTGTCTAAACTTGGTTTTGGGGAAACTGTTAGTCAGTCAACAGAAGGCATTATTTGTTTCTTAGGTCTGCCAGCTGGCTCAAGACCTGGAATATCATTATAAATAGAAAATCGCTGTTCACGACTGCGTCTTTGTGTCAGAAGTCAGAAATTCAAGCTGCTTTACTTGGTCTTTGTTTCTGGACTAACTGACTGCACACGACTAATTCTTAGTCTCGTGTCTCAAATCCAGGGATAGAAGGTGAAGGCGGGACGTCATTCTACTCCCAGGCTTAAAGGGGTGAAAATAATTAGTTATACCATATAACCAGACGACGACAAAGCGGGTGATTCATTCTGAGTCACAAACAAGTCAGCATCAGCTGATCGGTTTGGCTACTAAAATTTGTTAGCATCGCATCACATCTTTGTCTGGATTATTTGCGTTTACAAATTCATACATTGTTCGTTTATATGCTTGTTTATTTCCAGAATAAATATACTGACTATTTCTATTTTAAATTCGTCACGTAAATTCTTAAGTCTGTTAAATTTCTATTTTTATTTAATTGGTTCTAGAATATTCTACAGACCTGGATGGTGTTCTTATCAAAAGGTGCTTATCAAATTTAATCCTTCAAAGCAGTTCGAAGTGCAACTCTGCTTGACTTGATTTTATCTTGTTTTCGAATTTAAATTTTCTCTAGGTAACTTATTGAACAGTCAATTCGAGTTCAAAGTCTAAATTTAAATTAGAGGCTCCAACTTTCGATAAGCTAAATGTACTTTTTCTCGTCTATTTTCTTGCTTCGATACAAGTCATTAGTCATCTAAGTTTCATTTTTTATTTATAACTTTACTATATACTCGTAGGATTCTGTCTTAATGCCCCCTTCTTGATTATAAAACTAATGTTCTTGTTTAAGCAACTAAAATAAACAGCGACAAAATTAGTTAAACCCGCGGGCCGCTTGCCTCCATAATACGCGTGTCACACGCTATCTAGCCTATTTTGTCTGTTTACCCGTAGCTTTTTCTATCATTTTAGCTATTTTGCAGTAATTTAAAGTATCCTGTCATTGTCGTGTCTCCCCTTCCCCCCGCCTAACCTTAGTTTTCTTCCAGTCTTTCTCAGAAGCAGCTGATTTGTGTTTTCGCTTAGCTAGCCTGGCCTCTGCTAAAAACAATACAATGCTATTATGCTAGCCTCAGCAGTTAGCATAGGTTTGGTAAAATTGAGATAAGTGTGGACTTGGTAGGGCTAGGAACAGCAGGGAGCCGCTGAGCCAGTTCTAGCGATCTATATTAGAAGTAATAACCTAGCCTTGCTGAACTGAGGCGGGGGTTTCATTTACGGGGCTGTAGTTAAGTAAGTAGAGGAAAAAGGAAGGAATAAAAAGCGCTGAAGCAGAACTGTATGAAGGTCTAGGCTGTCTGTAGGTCTAGGCTTTCTTGCAAAAACAAGCATAGAGAGGGCTGTGCCAGGCAAAGCAATCGTTGTTGGGTTGGGTTGGGACAGGACAGGAGAAGAGAGGCTTGACAGAAAGCGCTGGGGTAAGGGGAAGGAATTTCAAAGCTGCATTAGCCCTGTGCGTGCGTCACGAGGTTTGATTAGGAGGGTGGGCCAAGGCCTCGACCTTGAGGTTTATCATGTGACTCGGCCTCCTATTCGCTCCCAGCTGGTTAAAATGTTCTTTCTTTGCTCTACCCCCTGTCCTCTTCTATCCCCTCTCTCGTTTTCCGCTCTTAATATTTCAAGACTGTACATTGGCTCTTATTTGGTTGAAGCCTATGTACAGTCTCTCCCGCCTGGCCCTGTCTGTTTTCATCGATCCGTTTTTCACCCTCCCTCACCCTGGCTACGGGGGGGGAGAGAGAATGGAGAACAGGGTCTATAAAATGAATTGCAGGGGTCTCGCTCCTGGCCCCTCAGCCCCAACAGTAATCATCATTGCTAAATGTGAGCCTAGGCTTTACTTACTAAGCTAAAGGAAGTGTTGTGCGTGAAGGCGTTTGCATTTTCATTCTGGTAAAGCAGTTACGATCAAAGTTGGTAAGTTTTGGGCCCCAGCTTTTTAAATATTCAATATTTGCATTTATTAGACAGCCGCTTTTTCATCTTTAGTAGCATGCCAAAACTCAACGACCCCAACCAACTTCACCTTCACTTTTGTTGCAGGTCAACAACGGTTGTGCGAATCAAATCTATAAGAAAAAAGATTTAAAAAATCGTTATATTATCAACGAAAACGTTTCTATTGATTAGCGAAGTTGTCTAAAAGCAAAATCTCATTAGATTTATATTAATAGCGATCTAGCCAAGCATTAATATAATTAGCTTCCATATACATAATTTTTATTCTTAATTGAATCGCGCATCAGTTCAATGTGCCACCAGTGTGCCACAACGAAAATGAGCAGCAACAATAATAACAAAAAGCAACAGCAGCAGCAATGCTACAATGGCAGCAGTACACAGTACTATTATTATCAGCAGCAGCAGCAGCAGCTGCAGTATTACGCTAAGCAGGCGTCGTCTCGTTCTAGCCCGAAGGGTCGCAGTCGAACACCGCCGCAACAGCAGCACCACCAGATGGCATATTCGCCACCAGCTAGGCAGCTGGCTGGCGGTCGGGTTCACGAGCCGCCAAGAGCCGAGGAGCTTCCAGTTCCACCCATGGATTGGTGCAACGCTATGATTGCTCAACAGCAACAACAACAGCAGCAGCAGCAGCAATTGCAGATGCAGCAGATTCAATGCGACTTGGCCAGCATGACGCTGAAACGAATGCTAAACGTATCGGCCTGAAGTAGACAAGACAACAGCGGAGAAACGAAACACGGGTTTGTGCTTCAACAGAATTCTTCTGTGTGCGTTTTTTCTATACGTATCTATTTTTTGTCCTGCCATTTTTTATTTATTCTTATTTAAACATTCTTAGTCTTTACTAGTTTTGAGAGGCAAGGCTTCAGTCCTTCCGAGCTGTGCTGTCTGTGTTTTGTGTTGCTTCAGAAATCCAAGTTGCAATTTGGCTATTATTATTATTAAGAAAAAACCGAAGAGTATTCTTTTAATCTCTTCTTCTTAACCGTCTTTACTGTAATTCGGAGACTGAAGAAAAAAACAATAAAAGCCGCATTTTTTGTGGCAACCGAATTTTGCTGATTCTGTATAATCTGGAACTCTCTTCTTTACTGTACTCACTGTGTAGCGAAGCTCAGGCGCCTCTGCGATGGCGTCAAATCTATTTTATATACAAGCCGCGTATCTCTCGGTTCTTTTTTAACTGTCACCTTCCAGTGACTTGGTTCACGAGAAGAATTGAGGAATTTGCTTGTGTTTTTATTTGGATTCTGGCGGTCGGTCGGGAATATTTTTCTCTGTTTTGTTTCTTAGAAAAATCGATTGATGACTACTTACTACTGGATTACACTACTGACAGTAGGATAAAGCAAATTTATTGCCGAACACCGCCAATCCCAATCCAATAGAAATCATCGTCATGCTTAACCATCATCATCAGCTCAGATCGCTGCCAGGCGTCTCATCCTTCAACTTTTTGTGTTGTTCATTATTGTTATTGTTGTTTTTTTGCTGAAACAGACTCAACCGGTTTCTTAAACAAACAACAAACTAATCTACACAAGCCTTCTCATTCATCATATCTTCCCAAATTCAATCATTTAGTTTTGTATGCGCATGTGAAAGATCCTATCCTAAAGTAATAATCGAATTTTAGTTCAGCAAGCTTCTCTTTCTCTCCTTTCTTGATATTTCTTGCTTTTAATGCCTGCAACAACCGCATGCAGGGCTGAAGTAGCGGCTCGTCTCTTTTTTTGTGTTTTTGTCTCTCTGGTGCCTACAGTGTCCTTCAGTACGCTAAGCCTGTCAATCAGTTTGCTAGGCTCATATATTATTGTAATCTGCAAGCGCGTCACAACCGTATATCAATAAGTCAATCTTTGTTTGTAAGTAGTATGTGCCGTGTATGTCATTTTTACCGTATTCCTGTGCTGATGATAAGTTGTATCAGGGGTCGGCAAACATAAAAAACCCAGAGCATGACTGCGGGCCAGAGAAGGGGAGGAGAGAAAAGAAAAAGGCGAGAGAAGAGACAATCTTTGAGCGGGCCGGTTCAGATTTGCCGACTTCTGAGTTATATGCAATGCATCTATATTTTTGTTTCCAATCTCTGGCCATCTTGTCACTGTTTCAATCAGTCACTTCTGTACCGAACACCGGGGGTAGGATATGACTAATGTTGGAGAATTCTTACAGCTTAGAGATGTCTTCAAGATGAGACGTATATACTAACTACTGACTGCACACAGTTGCTGTAATAGCTGGTCTTTCTTGTCAGTGTCTGTCTGTATTCATTGCCATCTTCATATCTCTCTATATATGTTTATCTCGCTATTTTATCCGTCTTTTTGATTGATGAAATAGAGAAAGAGAGAGAGAGAGTGTGAAAAATCATTTTAAGCCGCGTTTTTTTTGTTCTCTCTGCATTGTCCCGCCAGTTCCTCTGCCATGCCAATTCATTGTCAGGATTATTAATAATATTTCTCTTCGTTCCCCGTACTCTTATTAAGCTTCGGCTTTGCATTTTTGTTCTCTCTCCCCCACCTCTCTCTGCGCTTGTTTCCCTGCTGTTGTAAATAAGCTTTTTATAGAATTATTAAGCCTCTCTATATGCTCGTATACTACTGACAACTTTATTTCAAGTAGGATGTAAGCAATATAATAAGTCTTCTTCCTCGTCTCCTTCATATTTTACTTGTATTTTTATTGGTATTTCTTTCAGCTTAGTGCGTAGTGTTTCAATCCTCGATATTAGTTTGGGTTCGTATTTTTCTAATCGTCTCTCGTAATTCATTAATCTCCCGTTAATAATTCATATTTTTCAGTCTAGTGTCTATACTTTGTTTATTTTTCCTTGCTTTCCTAACTTGTTGTGTTCGGCTCGGTTTCTTTTTCCGAAAAAAGCGCTGTTTTTATATCGACTCACACACAGACAGAAGTTCAAGAGACACTTTTTCTGTCCTATTATTACTATCATTATCCACTCTGTGTTGTGACTTCGCCTATTTCTCGTTTACTGTTGTTATTCAGAGGTTAACTAAAGTACAAAATTGATTATTTAACTAAATTAATTAGCCAATATTGAACTAGAAGTAAACCAAAATTAATCAGCTCCTGTCTCAAGTCTTGTGATGCGTCTGTGCCGCCGCCTAATAAAAGTATCTTTAATGTACTTATTGTAGTTGTTTTATTGCATTTTCACTTGATTTTATTATTATTCGTCTGTGTAATAATTCTCTTACCGTATCTTTCCTTTACCTACCTACTGTACCTGGAAATTTATCGTATCGCAGTTATTATATTCTACGAAATTCTACTTATTTTTGTTATGTAAATATTATTAGTTAGTTCCGCTTTCCCACCTGATTGAAAGCGGTGTTTCTATGGAGACAGAGAGAGATCGATTCGATGAGCCAGCCAGACTTGCTGCTACCCTTGCTTGCGAAAAAATTTGCTGGTTAATTCTTTTTTTTTGATTGTTGTTTGTACATTTTTTACTAAAAAGAACACTTTCAGGGCACTTTTTGCCCGGCTTCGCTTGCTTTTGGGTAGTTTATATATCTATTGGTCTGTGCCGGCCTCTCGAACGCTTTGCTGTAAAATTCAGTACTGTTTCATTATTAATAACTGGCTAGGTAACTGTTTAATGTACTTGTACTTTATATGTATGTAGCGTCTTTCAATAGGTTTGTGTGCGCGGCGCATTATTGATGACTTCGAGCTCTCAGCTGTTTATGTATCGTCAACTTTACTTATTATTATTCCTATTTCTGCGTTTGAGCACAGTCGTTAAAAATATTTACTTCGCTGCTAATTAGCTGCCTCGGTCGGAGTTCTCGGTCGGAGTTCTCGCTCGCACCTCTACTACTACCATTTTAATTAGTTTTTCTTCTAAATCCATCAAAAGTATAATAATTATGTAGTTGCCAAGCAGTCTGTTTTTTTGTTTCTGTTTACCCGCAACGGACCGCGTAGTCGTTTAATTAATGTTGATTATTTTTTAAATCTCTGATGTCGAATAAAAACCGCAGCAATATCTTTCGTACCTGTACTCAATATTCTCTTGCACGCAATTGCTATGCTAGTATTTTACACCAGTAGAACTACCGACCAGGCCATCCGTACTTCTGTATGTCCAATTTTTTGTTTCAGCTTTCAACTGTGTTTTTTCCTTTATTATTCAAGCTAAAAATAGCAGGCAAAATATACACGTCAAAATTCTGTTAAAAATCAGCCTTTTCAAGACTCTAACCACCAGCTTACTGAAGTAATTGAATTTCTTGCAGTCTTGTTTGTCGCTTTACCCTTTGTTTTATTTAATACCAATCGTTAAAACTAAAAGCACAACGCATCAGTGAGAAATTATGAACTAATATACTAATATTAGGAATCATGAACAGTCTGTGGTGATCAGAATAGTCTGTGGTAATGTGATTCATAAATAGTCAGTGATAATGGGAATCATGAATAGTCCGTAGGGATCATTAATGGTGGTAATGGGAATTATGAATAGTCACTAGGGATCGTGAATAGTCAGTTGGGATCATGAACAGTCAGTGGGGATCATGAACAGTCGGTGGGGATCATGAACAGTCGGTGGGGATTATGAACAGTCAGTGGGGATCATAAACACTCGGTGGGGATCATAAACATAAACAGTCAGTGGGGATCATGAACAGTCAGTGGGGGTCATGAACAGTCAGTAAGAATCACGGACAATTTATTGTCATGACCAACTCAAACCGATATGGCTGCTACAGATTACTAAGTATATTGGTAAACTCAGTTGCATTTTTCTGTATGTATTCCACACTTCCTACTTGTAAGTAACTCCCGGAGGCCAACAAACTTTGAGCTGTGCATAAAAATCTGTATTGTGCTGCAAGGATATTTTTTGCACCCGAACGGAGCAAATTTGATTAGAGGGCCTTCTCCTATCCAGTATAAGTATCAGGCCCTGTCCGTTGGAGGGTGCCACCGTCTCTTGGTAGGCAACCCCGGTCTCCTATAGGAGTATATTTGTAGTATAGCGTGCCAGAGATTGCCAAAAGTTGAGCTCGTCATTCACATTGAGCTGCATGGTTACCTCAGCTTTCAATAGGTTATTGGAGAAGCCCAATTTTTACGGGGGTGATTGTGCGGTACTGCCATTAGAGTATCCTTTGCACGTCAAAGACTGAAAATGGTTACATTGACTACGAGGTAAGGGTTGACCAGAGTTATGTAGCAAATATTGAACTTATTGTAGGTGACCATGTACATGTACGAGTATTTACAGTTGTGACTCTTCTAATTACTAATTACATACATGTAGTATGTATATACTGGTGTAGAGAAAAGCTCAACAAATACATGTAGAACTCGAATGTACATGTAGGATACAGAATTGTTATCGGCGGATGCTAAGTCTCTCATGTAAAGGTGATAGCATGGTGATAGCCTGTCTGTTGTATCCAATCCTGGCAACCAAATAGTGTTTCAGGTAAAGAAAGCTTTTGTACGAGCTACATGTATAACTAGGGGTGTCGGAACCGGGGGGGGGGGGGTGGCATGGGAGGCTGGAGGCCCCCGCCCCCCACTTTTGCATGATCCTGCAAGTGCCCTTTTTGAATTTCAAGCAAGTGTCAGCCGGTTTTCGGCTTTGGCTTTTTTGAGTCTTGGAAGCTAAGGGTACCAGCGGATATAATAGTTCATGTTGTTCTCAATCCCTCTACTACTAGAATTTTTTATCCAATGTGCCTACTAGTGCTTTTAGTGCAGGGGTCAGCAAACCTTTTACCTCAAGGGCCAGATTGCGAACCTAGCGCAATGACTGCCCTTCTGGGTCCGCTTCGCTGGCCCCCCTAAGCGAAACGCGCGCGTACATGTACGTCCAGGAGTCCCTGATGACTGCGGGCTATAGGGAGAGAGGATAGGGAATAGGGAGAAGAGAAATACGAGAGCAGGAGAAAGGAGGGGCGAAAGAATAAAGGAGAAATAAAGAGGAGAATAAAGAGTAGACGAGAAGAGAGATAAAATAGGAGAGGAGAGAGGAGAGCGGAGATGTATGAGGAGAGGAGAGTCGAAATATGAGAGAGAGGAGATAAGGAGAGGAGAGAGGAGGGAAGGGAGAATAGAATGGAGAGGAAACGGGAGATTAGAGGAGACGAGAGAGGTGAGGAGAGGTGAGGAGATGAGAGGAGAGGAGAGATATGAGGAGAGGATAGGAGAGGAGAGGAGAGAAGAGAGGGGAGGAGAGGTGAGGGGATGTGAGGAGAGGAAAGGAGAGGAGAGGAGAGGAGAGGAGAGGAAAGGAGAGAGAGAGAGGAGAGGAGAGGAAAGAAGAGGAGAGGAGAGGAGAGGAAAGGAGAGAGAGGAGAGGAGAGGTGAGGAGAGGAAAGGAGAGGAGAGGACAGGAGAGAGGTGATAAGAGGTGAGAAGATGAGAGGAAAGGAGAGAGAGAGGAGAGGAGAGGAGAGGAGAGGAGAGGAGAGGAGAGGAGAGGAGAGGAGAGGAGATGACAGTACAGGAGAATATGAGAAGAGAGAGCTGAGAAGACAAAAACATCGAGCGGGCCGGATTGCTATTGTGAAGATTCAAAGGACCCAAGGGCCGGATAGAGAGGCTTTGCGGGCTACATTAGGCCCTCAGGCCGGAGTTTGCCAACCCCTGTTTTAGTATTCAGCCCTTTTACTTTGGCAACTCTGATCGAAATTCCGAGTCCGCCGCAATCCCAAGATTTAAACCGCTGCTGGCGCTGCAACTAAAAGCACAAAAATGCCGTCAGATAAAATATAGAGACAGCGCCAAGAGGAACTGAAAGAGGCAGTTAATTGCCCTGGCAATTTTCATTCATTTGAGATATATCACTAAATAAATTGATAGTGCAGCGCAGTTGCGCAATGTTTGAATTAGTTGAAAATTCGAACATTTTTCAGACTTTGGCTACTTCCAACACAGAATTGAATATTGGCCTGGTTGTCACAATTAGTGTCGCAAGCAGGAGTTAGGGTGCCCCTTAGATTACAAAAAATCATGTGCAATGTGCCCTCCCTCCAATAGCCCCCCCCCCCCACTTTGAAGTATGTTTCGACACCACTGGCCAGCTGAAGCCGAAGCAGGCGGGCCTCACAGAGCAGAGCTCGGCGCATTCCAACCTGCCGAGACCTGGCGCCGACTCCATGGCAGCTGGAGCCGAGATGCTGTGCAGTTTTACGGCAGCAAACATGATTTGGGATGTCGTGACTGCCGAGAATGCGAGTCCAGACAGAGACAGCAGCAGAAGGAGCGGGCCTTGCCTCATGTCTCAAGACTTGCTGTGTAGCAGGGCTGATGGAGACTTGTGCATGGCCAAACTTCACTGCGTGTCTCCTTATAAAAATTGCATCCAAGCCCTAATGGAAGCCTAGCTAATAGCGGGGCAGTCGAACAGGAAATTGAAACGATGCGAAAGCAAACAAAAGAGTTTCACGCTCTACCGGAAGTGTTTACCGGAAGCGTCAGAGAAAGTCAGCTTCATGGGATGTTGGCTTAGTCTTAAATTTTATTCATGCATGAATGATAAATCTTCTATCGGGAGGAGGAGCTACTATGCATGATGCATTATGGCATACCCTGGTAGCTTTTGAATTCTAAAAGCGATGCCTAATGTATCTTTTTTTCACTACATTTAGAAACTTTTTTGCTTTGAATATTGTCGGAACAGCAACTTTTACCCAGGATGATTGACAAGCAAAGGCGATGAGAAAAAAATCAACGGGGCCGTGAAAAACATCATTTGGTCTGTGTCTAAGCTCATTTGGTCTGTTGGAAAATAAGATTTTCTTTGGCAGCCTACTTCTTCGTTTCGGTTAGGGTTGCGGTTTCTGGTTGCGAGTTCGAATCTTCCACTGAGCTCGGCAAGGACCAACTTTTTCCAGAATCGGTCCGACTGTCACTACCGACTTGCAGTCAACCAACTGTCTAGGATGTGCCTCGCCTCACACTTGTTTGCTACCCAATTTGTACGGTTGGTTTAGTTGCTGCAGATTCGAGCTCGTGACTTAAGCGGCGCACGCTCGTATGCCAAATTTGAAATAAACTTTCCGTAAAATAGCGTTTAAAGAAGTAGAGTTTAGAATGGATGTGCACATTTTTGTGAAAATGCTGATAACGGTTCTGCGAAAGTCTGCAATAGCGTGACTGAGTGCCGTAGCCCAGCGGTCTACCGCGACGCTCTTACATGCCTGCGGCCCGGGCTCAATTCCAACTGCAGTCACAGTAATTTGGGGCTAAAATCGAATCTCGGCTTGGCTCGATCTGCTCGTGCAACTAACGCCCTTAAGGCCGGCCAACCCTCAAGGCACAATGAAGTGTACATGTGCTTGTGCGTGTGACTGCGTATGTATCAGTGCGCTTGTGTGCCTACTTAGGGGAGTCAGCGCAATGGGCAGTAATGCCTCTCGCCGGTTGTGTGACAATGTCGCTTAAACTGCGCCAGGGTGCACACAGCCCCTGCCAAAAATCATAGCGTGCCTGCATTTACATGTGCGAGCGTATGTAGAAGCTGCTAGATATGCAATTTCCTCAAATTGTATGCAAACAACAATATCAGCTGGTTATGAAGCCTTACTTGTTTGTACTTGTCAAACAGTTCCTGGTTTGTCAAGACCCACCACCCTAAAAAGAAATTAAAGCACAAAAAAGTAGAAACAATGTCTATATATCAATGGGGTGAATTCAGAAATTCAAGCCCAGGGAGACCGGTTTGGCATATGAGCTACCGTATACAGGGCAAACATAGCAAGCAGCTTTCTTTGACACCGACTTCGAACAAATTATGCTAGGACAATAGCCAATTGGATCCCGGACATTGTTTGTCTTCACTTCTTTTTCCATTTCGTATTCGACTTTCTTAGTCTTCACTCACGAATAGATTTTTACTAGGAGAAACACAGCGAAGATTTTCCACAAGTCTCAATCAACCCAGGTGCGAGGTAAGTCTTGAAACATGAGGCAATCCACTCCTGCTGCTGTCTCTGTCTGGACTCGCATTCTCGGCTGTCATGACATCCCAAATCATGTTTGCTGTCGTAAAAGTGCACAACATCTCGACTCCAGCTGCCATGGAGTCTGCGCCAGGACTCGGCAGGTTGGAATGCGCCGAGCTCTGCTCTGTGAGGCCCGCCTGCTTCGGCTTCAGCTGGCTGCAGGGTCTGTGCCGGCTCTTTGACTGGCTGGCGTTCAGCAGCCCGGATGGCTGGCAGGTCTCGGAGTCATGCGACGTGTACACCATGACTATAATACGTAAGTATATTGATTGCATAGTTGTTTAAGAAATGAAATCAAGTGACAGAAACTCGATGACGCCATTGCAACTCAACAGGACCCGTCCAGCCCAGCCTTGCTGGCTGCAACCAGAGCTCCACAAGAGGCGGATTCTGCGAACGAGCTATCGATGGAAACAGGGAAACAGGGACCAAATCTTCATGCATCTGTCCTGAAGCAATGCCGACGACGATGTCGTCGGATTGGTGGGAGGGGTAGCTGGCCGCTCCATCGCTTGTCTCTTACGTCACCATCTACAACAGGCAGGACTGCTGCACTGAGTGACTCAACAAATTCTCGCTGCAGGTGGACGGCGTCGAGTGCAACCGAGTGAGCCTGACGGTGCCGTTCTCCGTGGCCAACTTCAGCTGCCTTTAGGCGAACGCTGGAGCCTCATGCATGTCAGCGGCTCAGTGCGGAATGCGGATGCAAATCGCGTCCAATATGGAAACATAGGCAGTGGTGTTTACAGCTCGCCTTTAAAGAACAAGTGCGCTCGTACAATCGAATAACATCAAATACTGCAAACATTAAGCTATCTCAAATTTTAACATTTAGCTAGCTACTATTACGGCCAGGAAGTCAAATTTTAGGAAACTTTTGAAAGTGTCGAGCTGATTACATAACATGTGGCATTGCAATATTTAATTTGTTTTCTTAGTCTTAGTTAATTTGTTTCATTCAGCGCTTTTAAATCTTGGATCTCATGTAAGGCATGATATGTACTCTGGTGATTGGAGTCGCAACTGTCCGCAGCCGTTGCAGGTGTGTGCTGTGTACACTGTGATACTGCTGTGTACTGTGATACTGCTGTGTACTGTGATACTGCTGTGTACTGTGATACTGCTGTGTACTGTGATACTGCTGTGTACTGTGATACTGCTGTGTACTGTGATACTGCTGTGTACTGTGATACTGCTGTGTACTGTGATACTGCTGTGTACTATGATACTGCTGTGTACTGTGATACTGCTGTGTACTGTGATACTGCTGTGTACACGGGTAAGTTACAGTAAGATAATAATAATAATGTATTACACCTGCCCTAATGGCCAGATGTGCAACCTACAGCTCAGCCGCAGCTATTGCGCGGTGCATCTGAAGGCTGCGTACGGCTGTTCAGTCCGAGGACTGGGGGGTCGCCATATCCACCCTCAATTACCCCAACTAATACGACTGGCACCCATTTTACAGCTCGGTGAACTGAAGCAATGCAGAGTTCTTTGGTACCTGTTACTAAAACGTACCAAAAATATCGAGAAGACGAAGAGGGTTCTAGTGAGCAGTAGTTTGTTAGTAACCTGTATATTTAGTAGCAGTAGTAGGGAGCGAGGTGGGATTAGATTGGTGCTATGTCTGCTGTTTTCAAATGCAAGTACATGTAAGCCTAGAGAGGGCATAATTCTTTAACCAATTGCCGCCTGCAAACGTCGGCTGGCAAACGTCGGCTGGCAAACGTCGGCTGGCAAACGTCGCTATCCCCAGAGTTCAGTGTCTTGCTCAAGGACACAAATTGCTTCTAGTGGGATCAGGAATCGAACCCACGACCTACAAGTGGTGTGTCAGACGCTCTGACCACCCTCTTAAGTTAAAGTGGTATGAATACGTAAAAAGAACATTGGGTATGCGAGCTTTTATATATCCTATATTAATTATATCCCATATTTATTATACTTAGTCTATAGACACGAAATACCGCTTAAGGAGGGAGCTCACACAAACGTACGAGGAACCCCCCCCCCTCTTGCAAAGCGGCACCGGACTCACGACCCGGTGCAACTGTTTAAACAACATTCAAGTGAACTGCTCTCTGGTGAAGGTCGGGCGGTTGCAGCTTGGGCGGCTCTATGCTTAACAGCAATAACAGGGTCAAAGAGTTGCAGCCATCAGATTTAAGTGGACTGAAGATTGCCACGCCTCAATATGGCAAAAGGCGAAGCAAGATAAGACAAGATTGCCGAAAGCGTGGCATGTATAATCAGCCACTGATAATGGCTCACTCGGTTGCACTCGCTGCAGTTCATGCGCAAGGAGAACTCGTTGAATCGGCCAGTCTGTTATAGATGGTGACGTAAGAGTAAGATACAAACGATGGAGCGGCCTGCTGCGCCTCCCACAATTCGATTTGGATTCTGCCTTGCGTCCTTAAGGTAGAATAAAAAATTACTTAATCAATTTCGAGATGATATCTCTAGAAATCTACCGATTAAGAGAAGCAACCTGATTCAGTGTAGTGGAGCGATGGCCCTTCTCCATCAGCAGCCCGCTTTATGGATCAAATTGAAAGTATCCACACGGAACATCGACACGAAGGGCTTCAAACTTATAAAATATGTCAGTGCTGTTTGATTTGAAAACCGATTCGACTTGCTAAATGCTTTTTGGGGTCCCATAAACTAAAAAGCAAAAATACTTAAACTTCCAATCTGCAAGGCATACTCATTTTTGAATGCTTGAAAGTTTCTGCAGAAGGTTCTTAAACTTTTATTGATTGCTCCTGTTTTCATATCACGGCCGTTCAGTTTCTCAAAATTACAGCTTGCAGTTCCATTCTGCAGGTCGCTGAGGCCATTCGCCACCAGCTCAGCTACAGCCTGTAAGCCTCGATCTCGCAAATGGTAAGGTACCCGGTGCGCAGGTTCGTCACCCGAACTTGTCTACCGAAGGCGTTGCAGCTAAAGTTGGCCACGGAGAACGGCACCGTCAGGTTCACTCGGTTGCACTCGACGCCATTCACCTGCAGCGAGAATATTTTTAGCCAATTAGTGCAGCAGTCCAGCCTGTTGTAGATGGTGACGTAAGAGACAAACGATGGAGTGGCCAGCTGCCCCTCCCACCATTCGAACGGGTTGTTTTCAGTGTGGGCGCAGGAATCTCCATAGTAGTCTTGGTTCCTGTTTCCGTCAATTGCTCGTCCGCAAACGTTCGACCCGTGCGTTGAACTCTGCGAGCAGCTTTCGAGCTTCAGCTGAGTTTGTGGCTGTGAGTCTGGAAGTTATTTGCGGTCAAAATAATGTTACCACGAGCTTAATTGTCGCGTTCAATTTAGGCACACTATAAATTTGCACAGAGTGAATTAGTCAAGTTCCTAATACTAGTGCATAACATCTTACCGACAATCCTGGTGTACACGTCACATGACTCCGATGCCTGCCAGTCATCCGTGCTGCTGAACGCCAGCCAGTCAAAGAGTCGGCACAGACCCTGCAGCCAGCTGAAGCCGAAGCAGGCGGGCCTCAAAGCGCAGAGCGTGGCGCAGTACATTGAATCTCTGCCAGGCAGGGTCTCCATGGCAACTGGAGTCGAGTTGCTGCGCAGTTTGACTGCCATGAATTGGATGTGGATGCTCATGGCAAACGAAACTTCCCATGTAGAGCATAGCAGCAGCAGCAGCAGAATTAGCTTCATCTTTAGCTAGCAGAAGCTGCAGGTGTCAGTGTTCAGTTTCACGTCGATTTTAAGAGTTGAGGTTTTTTCGTAGTGTGCGACGTCTATGATTATTGGCACGCTCTATCCCTCTTCCAGACTAGGCAAGCCGCTTGCTTCATTTTGACTTTGCCCATGCATGGAAGCATGGCCGTGAGTTTGCTCTACAAAGAAGGAAGATACACCAGCTAGTTAGTGTGAGATTGGCGGGCTGTCTTGCTGTGTAAACGACAGGTCACGAGAAAAATGTTTTTAGGCTGACTACATTTAATGGGTGCAAAGCTTTTAGAAGGAACAAGCAAATTTTTAACTGTCAAATATTATTGGTGACAGCCGTGCGCGGGGTTTTTGTCGCCATGACGACGGATACTCAACAAAAGCAATGGGAAGCGGCAGAAGTAGATGAAATATCTTGTATTGAGTATGAGTATTTAGTAATTCGCTAAACTATCTGCTGTGAGTAATAGAGTGAATAAAACTGTATCAGATTTATTGAAATTCGAAGCCAATATTGCTTTAAGTCTACCCAGTGAAAGGTAGTTGCTGTTTTAAGAAACACCCCTGTTTGGCCAATCGAATTACCGCTGACATTTTGAAACTAATGCGTAAATCTCCGTTTCCTAGGCGCCAATCCTGACAAAGTGATCAAAGTTAATGGGCGCAGAGTTGAATACCACTGTCTATAGCATCAGACAACACAATAAAACGCACGTTGCTCAGATCGACTCCGAGTTTCTCTAACCATTGACCAACTCAATATAAAAGACACGTGCATAAACTACCGACATCACTAGCCGCAAACAGATTTAAAGGAGTTACACGACAGCACGGACTGCAGCTACCTGGTCAGGCAGAAACTGTCGAAAATTACAGAGTTACAATCTACTGTTGCATTACGGTCAATACTCGTACCTTTGAATTAAGCATTTTGCAAGTAGGAAATTTTGCAGCAAGAACATTCAGACCGGTACTTCGAAAACTGCCGCTTAGAGACTTGAAGCTATTATACTTTTTGACGGTCCAAATATCATCAGACATACTGCCTAAATGAAATAATACTGCCCAGATTTAACAGTTGATTTCTACTCTGCATGCTTGATATATTTGATAAACGTGTTTTCTATGATCTTCGCGTTAGTTACAATGCTGCCTTACTGTTTTGAGTTCTTTGAGTTGACATCGAGACGAGCTCAGCTACAGCGTGTAAGCCTCAATCTCGCAAATGGTCAGGAACTGGCTGAGCAGGTTTGTCACCCGAACTCGGCTGCCGAACGAGTCGCAGCTGAAGGTTGGCCACGGAGAACGGCACCGTCAGGTTCACTCGGTTGCACTCGACGCCATTCACCTGCAGCGAGAACTCGTTGAGACAGCCAGGGCAGCAGTTCTGCCTGTTGTAGATGGTGACGTAAGAGACAAACGATGGAGCGACCATCTGCCCCTCCCACCATTCGAACGGGTTTTTATTGGTGCGAGAGCAGGCACCTGAGTATGAGTCTTGGTTTCGGTTTCCGTCTACTGCCCGGCCACAACGGTAAGGACCCAAGGTTGAGCTCTGCGTGCAGCCATCAAAAGATAGACGATTTGTTCGCCGCAACTCTGGAAGTGACAGTCATACTTTTGCTTGGAGATTTAGAGATTTAAATGAATACACTCGTAATTGTACAGCTCACGGATTTTCGACAGGCTCCACTTTTTAACAGCCGCGTACATGCTTTGCGTCGCCATGACAACCGAAAGGCCGAACGCAAACAATAGAAAAAGCAGCAGGATTGCCCTCATGGTTTACTAGAAATTTTGATCAGTTGCTCCATGCGAGTCATTTTTGGAAATCATCGACACTGCTATATAACGGGGGAGGGGTAGCCATTGAAGCAAGCAAAGTCATTGGCTGAAATATATAATATGTTGTACCTCTTGTTGTCCGCAGAATAACTCAACTTCCTGTGGGTGAGGCGGCTCAAATCTGAAGTCTTTGATAGTAACGTCGGGTAGTTGTGCTGCCAGCAGACTTTCCTTCGGGTCTCAGTATCCAATGAGGTGAGGGCCCCAACAGAACGGAGAAATAGCTAACGAAGACGGACGAATTGAGCACACCGTCCAAAATTGCAACTCCAAACCACCACCTAGTCAGCAGACCCTCGTCGGTTGTCTAGGTTTCGAATGGGAACTGAGTCACAACAAGCAGTACAATCGAGGACTCTTAAACAGATACTCGAGGATGAGAAAGCGGAAGGAAGACAATTTACGGAAACGAGCCTGATGGGGTCCGGATTTCTAGACCGAGGAGCTGATTGCGCAAGTGCCAAGCATGATATCACGTGAGAAACTCACGTGGTATCTATTTTGAGCAACTGATGTCAATTACATGGCTTATAAGGCAAGGGCGCCGAAGTCCGTGAGCTCTGCCATAAACAAGTTTCCAGGAAAAGCCCAGAAAAAAGGCTTATCACGTGACTAGCTCACATGACAAGGAAAAAGTGAGCCACTTGTGAATCTACATAATTCAAAGCTTGGACTGCGATAAGTCTAGAGAACCCAGGGCGTTTAAAACAAAAATGGCGGGTTGGAATAAAAATGCTTGTGATGGATGCAGCTTGAGTTTATCTTATTGAAAGTAAAAGTGTAAATGTTATCCTCAATTTGCAGACTCCACGTTTACAGACTGCTCAAATTCGACAATTGATAAAAGTCTTATATAACTTTTTATTCATACGAGAATTACCAAAAATTTGTCTAAAGAATTGAATATCTTGTAAAAGCGACAAAATTGTTTCTGGCTGCATTCTTGCCTGAAAAAGCTAGCAATGGATTGGTTCCACTTCAGCATTTCTGACAGCAGTGACGCTTGCATCACCTGTACGCGTACTTACAGCGCATGGCGGTGCTCTAAATTATTGCTGTGTTTTTGCAGCAACGGCTTTCACCCGTTATTCAATGGCCTAAATCGCAGATTGGGAGCTGCTCTGAGCAAACACAAGCGAGAGCGCAACAGGATGCGGTCAAGCATCGCGACAAAAAACGTTTCGATGACAGTTTTAATTCCCTCATCTTGGCATTGCCGAGGCCTCTCCATAACAACTTCAACAAGCCCTTAAGTCCCGCTTCCACTGCGCCCTTGAATCAGGCAGATGCTTTATGAGATCATCTTTGCTCGGCTTAAATTTCTTTTAAAAACTATTTGATGAAGGCAACCACTGTCGCAGTGCCATCCAGAATCATTTCCAAGAAGTGAAACTCGTTCTAGGATTGGTAAAAGCTCCGCAATTCATAGATCTGTTTGACTTCACTTTAACCTTACTCAAAACCTTCTCGGAAGCAGGTCCTCACCGCACCGCAGCCAGCCCTGGAGTATGTATAAGACAACATGGTATGTCTGGCAGGTTAGTCTGGTGTCACAAGTTCTGTCATTAAAACACCTGGTGACAGGGCTGCGGGTCACTTGAATAACTGAAGTGGAAGAACCCTACACAACAGTTTCTTGGAAATGAGCCAGAGTCTGGTAAGGAACGCATATTTGTCGTATCATTACTGCGTTTGGTATGCTCTCGAGAATGCGGTTTCGGTTTCGGTACGACAGGCCGGCCTCTCCAGCTCATTTCTAAGAAATTCGAGTGTTAAATTCTTATTCGTGAGTTCTTAGTTTTAAATATGGATTTCTGTTCTTTGGTGATTGAAGTTTATTAAACTCTGCACGGCGCGACACAGAATGTGTTTTCGTTCATGTAACAATGTGGGATTGACTAGATGCCAAAATACCCGAAAATCCGTTGCACAGCTTTTGATGCAAGTGCCGCTAGCGCACTGCAAACTTGCTGGACTCTTTGTGTGCTTGAGATTAGAGATTGGGATTGGGATTTTGGACTGAGACAGAGACCAAAACTGTACACGCAATACTGCAGCCAAAATAGTGATCTCAACGGCAAGCAGACATTGTGGACTGTCGTATCGACCGGTGAGCACTCAATTTCCGCGTTACTCCCTTCCGACTCACGTATCCATGCGTAAACGGTAAACTGGATAGTGAAATGGACAAGGGTCACCACATAAGCAGAGTCAATTCTATTTAGGAAGTCAATAGAGATTTTCAAACTTTCATCAGTGTTGCTTTAATCTTCTAATTTCAATATAATTGAAATTTCAATATTCATCACTGCTGACTTGCAATAACAGCTTGCTTAGTAGAGAGTATAGGCCTCAAGCTCGCAAATCGTTACAGGAAGTTTACAAAGGTTAACAACTCGAACTCGTCTGCCGAAGGCGTTGCAGCTGAAGTTGGCCACGGAGAACGGCACCGTCAGGCTCACTCGGTTGCACTCGACGCCGTCCACCTGCAGCGAGAATTTGTTGAGTCGCTCAGCGCAGCAGTCCTGCCTGTTGTAGATGGTGACGTAAGAGACAAACGATGGAGCGGCCAGCTGCCCCTCCCACCATTCGAAGAGGTTGCGGTCCGTGTGGGTGCAGGACAAATCATTAAAATAGTTTTGGTTCCTGTTTCCGTCGATAGCGTGCTTGCATAATCCGCTGTATATAAAGGCAGTGGAGCTCTGATGGCAGTCAGCAAAGTTCAGCCGTTTCAAGTCTATAAGAGCCATGTTGATGGAGGAAGCAGGTTGACTTGATCAGGTCTCGTGTGAGTAACAGCTCTATAAGCATATCATCAGAGTGAACAGCAGTTTTTACCTTTTGGCCCGGTGTACACATCGCATGACTCCCAGACCTGCCAGCCATCCGTGCTGCTGAACGCCAGCCAGTCAAAGAGTCGGCACAGACCCTGCAGCCAGCTGAAGCCGAAGCAGGCGGGCTTCACAGAACAGAGCTCGGCGCATTCCAACCTGCCGAGTCCTGGCGCCGACTCCATGGCAGCTGGAGTCGAGATGCTGCGCATTCGAACTGCCGAGTACACCATTGGCGTCTCCATGACAACAGAAACTGCGATCGCAAAAAGAATTAGCAGTAGAAGTAGGCGTTTTTGGCGCATTTCCAAGTTGAAAACCTAATTTGTAAGGAACAGGCTACTTTTATCTCTTTGCTCTTGTCTCAAGCACTGACGAAATCTAGTTCCTTTTTATTCTAGTGTCCTTTAGTCTCGACCACACACCTGAACTCAAAACTCAAGCTGTATTCCCATGGACGCCTCAAAAATACGATTCAGTGTGCGTGTGCTGAAAGTGGAGACTTTTATCTTTAAGGCATCACCTTTCTTGCTTAATACCCTATTGTAGCTTCTGCATCTCAAACTAGTGGTAGCCGTCAAATTTCAAATTGGCAGCTCTTGAACTCAGCATAAAACACACAGGCTGTAGAATCTAATTTAGCGAACAGGTGCACAGGCTCTTTGATAGCCCCTGTGGGAATTTTCTATCTGGGACCGTTACCATAGCCAGTCATGGTTTGCCAGGTTGACGGGCTGCATCTCATCCCATGTATTGGGAGAAGCTGGAGCAGGTTGAGCAGGTTGAGCAGCTGGGATATTGCGCTGCATTGGATAAGATTATCAAAGCCAGGTAAAGTTTCAGTCATTTTTTAAAGCCATCGTAAGATAAGATCGTTCTTAGCTCCTATCTTCGTAGTGTAAAAGTTCCAACGTACGACCGAACTTACGCTTACGACAGCTTTATCTTGCGACCCCAAAGAGCTTTACGCTCGTATATTTATGGTCATAGCAAAGCAAACCTTTCCTGGAAACTGTACTTGCTTGAAGTTAAAAGGCAGAATTGGTGCGCCCACCTTTAACTGGAGGTTGTGCGATGGCGTTCCCGGAGGCTCTGAATTAGTTTAAGAATTCAGTGGAAAAAGAGGTTAAGAAGCGACTGCCTGAAAGTTGCTAGCGAAAGTCTCGAAGCCGAAGACCCTACCCCTTACACTGCGGAGCCTCTCTAGTCTTTCGGATTTCAATACTGGTGGAAACTCGTACAGTCAATTATTTTAATGTGTCAATCGGGATTCTCAAACTGTCAGCTATGTTGCTTTTATTTTCTAATTTCAATATAATTCTTCCTCTGCTTTTATATTCGCAACTGGCTCGCAATAACTTCCTTGGTTACAGCGTATAATCCTCAATCTCGAAAATCGTCAAATCATTGTAGTGCAGACTGTCCAGAGACTCTTCATAAAGATGAACAACCTGAAACTCGGCTGCTGAATTGGCGTTGCATCTGAAATTGGCGCCGAAGAACGAATCCGTCAGGATCACTCGGTTGCACGCGACGGCGTTCAAGTCCAGGGAGAATTCGCTGTGTCGGCCAGTCTGCTTTGGTCTGTTGTCCTGCCTGTTATAGATGGTGACGTAAGAGACAAGCGATGGAGCGGCCAGCTGCTCCTTACAAAATTCGATTTTGATTTGGCCTTTTGGTTTGGCTCCTGTTTTAGTCGATTAGCAGAACCTGGTGTTAGCGTTTCAGTGTCCAACATCAGCGGAAGCAAACGGTTGCTTTATAGAGGTGAGGTTTTCTCGCGAGGAGCGACACTCCCTGATATTTCGCTCTTCCAGACTGGAGAAGCCGCTTGCCTGATTTCCAGAGTTTGCCTGTGGAAGCATGGTCGTGAGTTTGCTAAAAAGGAGGATGCACAGCTAGCGAGTGTGATTGGCGGGCTGTCCTGCTGTGTAAACGAAAGTCACGCGAAAAATATTTTGAAGCTTGCAGCAAACATCTAATGTGTGCACAAAGGGCCTGTCAACTTAAGCTCATAAAGCGGAGCCCGAGTAACCTATTGATTGCTCCGGTTTTCATTGCAGCAGTACAGTTTCTCAAATTCACTGCTTTCAGTTCCATTCAGCAGATGCACTCGAGGTTGCCGAGGCCATTCGCCACCACCAGTTCAGCTAAGCGTGTAAGCCTCGATCTCGCAAATAAACAGGTACAGACTGCGTACGCTGACTCGAACTCGGCTGCCGAAGGCGTTGCAGCTGAAGTTGGCCACGGAGAACGGCACCGTCAGGCTCACTCGGTTGCACTCAACGCCGTCCACCTGCAGCGAGAATTTGTTGAGCCGCTCAGCGCAGCAGTCCTGCCTGTTGTAGATGGTGACGTAAGAGACAAGCGATGGAGCGGCCAGCTGCCCCTCCCACCATTCGAACAGATTTTTTCTGGTGTGGGCGCAGGAATCTCCATAGTAGTCTTGGTTCCTGTTTCCGTCAATTGCTCGTCCGCAAACACCCAACCAAGACGTTGAGCTCTGCGAGCAGCTTTCGAGTTTTAGCCAAGTTGGCGGCTTCGGGTCTGGAAGTTATTAGCGGTCAAAATACCTGTTCCACGACTGCCACCTTTAAAAACTTGAGCAATATGAATAATGCACACCATGAATTCGTATAGAGTTCTCAGTGCTTGGTGTATGCCGTCTTACCGACCATCCTGGCGTACACATCGCATGACTCCGAGACCTGCCAGCCATCCGTGCTGCTGAATGCCAGCCAGTCAAAGAGCCGGCACAGACCCTGCAGCCAGCTGAAGCCGAAGCAGGCGGGCCTCACAGAGCAGAGCTCGGCGCACTTCATCCTGCCGAGTCCTGGCGCCGACTCCATGGCAGCTGGAGTCGAGATGCTGCGCATTCGAACTGCCGAGTACACCACCGGCGTCGCCATGACAACGTAAACTCCGATCGCAAAGAGAATTAGCAGTAAAAGTAGGCGTTCTTGGCCCATTTCCAAGTTGAAAAGCTTTAGTTTGTAAGGAACAGGCTACTTTTCTCTTTCCTCTTATATTATGGGAACTTGCAAAATCTTCCCTTTTATCTTCAATGGCCTTGAGTCTTGGCTACACACCTGGACTAAAACTCATGCTTTATTCCAAGATGTCTAAAAAATTCCGCTTGCTGAAAGTTGAGGCTTTTTGCTTCCAAGCATCAAATTGTCGCTTCATTTCTTTTTTCGGCAATGCATCTCAAATTCGTGATAGGCTGAATTCAAATTAGCAGCTCTAGCACTCAGCATCAAATTCTTAGGCAGGAGAAAGTAAACAAGGTAGCGAACAGAAATTCAGTCATGACTCTTTGATAGCCTCGTGGGAATTCGGGGACGACAATTAGCCTGGCGCCAGTAAATAACTTTGAGGGGGGCATTGAAACTGCACAGTAGCATCAGGGGCAAATAGGCAATATTTCTGATTGAGGGACACGTCTCAGGGGGGGGGGGCAAGCCTGCTGGAATGGAGGCGCCACATGCTTTGCCAGCCGATTGGGGGGGGGGGAGGAGGTTAGCATAATTGGTGAGCCCACCTTTAACTGGAGGGGTTGTGCGATGGCGTTCCCGGAGGCTCTAAATTAGTTTAAGAATTCAATGGGAAAATCCAAATTTTATCAGTCATTTCTGTGTCAGTTTATCTGTATAAGAAACTGTTTATGAACGAACTGGGCCACTGCTTGCTCAAGTGGGCTGGTTAAGAAGTAGTGTCTTTTGGTTTATATACTGGTAGAAACTTATGCACGAGTCAATAGGGATTCTCAAACTGTCATCTATGTTGCTTCAATTTTCTAATTTCAATATATTTAATCCTCTGCACTCGAATGAAAATCATGCAGTCCTGCCTGTTGTAGATGGAGACAAAAGATACAAGCGATGGAGCGGCCAGCTGCCCCTCCCACCATACCATTTGGATTTGGCCTTCAAATTTAGCTCATGTTTTTGTCGAAAGCGTAGAATAAAAATATAATGATCATTTGACTTACTCGAGATGACATCTCTGAAACTCTCCGATGAGAAGTAACTCGATTCACTGGAGTGGAGCGGTGGCTCTTCTCCATCAGCAGCTGTGATTTATGAATGAAATTGTAATCATCCACACAGCCTGAGGATTAAGAACTTCCAAGTAATAAATAAATATCAGTGCTGTTCAATTAAAAACCGAGTCATGGCTAGCCAACAGCTTTCTGAGGTCTCACACCCAAAGCAACAGAAATCAATACTTTCTAATCGCAAAGCATAACTCATTTTTTGAATGCTTGAAGGGATCTAAAAAAATATTTCAAGTTTATTGGTTGCTCTGGTTTACATCACAGCCATTCAGTTTTTCAGATGACATTTCTGCAGTTCCATTGTGCAGATGCACTCGAGGTCGACGCGGCCATTCGCCACCACCAGTTCAGCTAAGCGTGTAAGCCTCGATCTCGCAAATAAACAGGTACAGACTACGTACGCTGAATCGAACTCGGCTGCCGAAGGCGTTGCAGCTGAAGTTGGCCACGGAGAACGGCACCGTCAGGTTCACTCGGTTGCACTTGACGCCGTCCACCTGCAGCGAGAATTTGTTGAGTCGTTCAGCACAGCAGTCCTGCCTGTTGTAGATGGTGACGTAAGAGACAAGCGATGGAGCGACCAGCTGCCCCTCCCACCATTCGAACGGGTTGTTTTCGGTATGGGTTCAGGACAAGTGCATGTAATCTTGGTTTCTGTTTCCGTCAATTGCTCGTCCGCAAACGCTCGAGACGATCGTTGAGCTCTGCTTGCAGCTTTCGAATTTTAGCTGAGTTTAGGGCTGAGTCTGGAAATTATTTGCGGCCAAAGTACTACTAATTGCACCAGGAGCTTGTCAATAAACTATAGGATTATTAATGCTCATAAATAATTTACACCGAGTGAATTAGTCAAGTTCCTAATACTGGTGCATGACCTCTTACCGACAATCCTGATGTACACATCGCATGACTCCGAGGCCTGCCAGCCATCCGTGCTGCTGAACGCCAGCCAGTCAAAGAGCCGACACAGACCCTGCAGCCAGCTGAAGCCGAAGCTGGCGGGCCTCAAAGCGCAGAGCGTGGCGCAGTTCATTGAATCTCTGCCAGGCAGGGTCGCCATGGCAACTGGAGTCGAGGTGCTGCGCAGTTTGAGCACCTTGAATTGGAGTTGAACGCTCATGGCCAACGAAAATTCCAACGCAGAGCAAAGAAAAACCAGCAGAATTAGCTTCATCTTAGCTAGCAGAAGCTGGTGTCAGCTTTTCAGTGTTTCAGCGGAAGCAAACGGTTGATTTATAGAGCATAGACTTTTCCGCAAGGAGCGACAACTTTATTGATTATTGACACGATATTTCGCTTTTCCAGACTGGAGAAACCGCTTGCTTCATTTCGACTTTGCCTGTGGAAGCATAGCCGTTAGTTTTCTCATCAACAATGAAGGAAGATACACAGCTAGTGAGTGTGATTGGCGGGCTGTTTTGCTGTGTAAACAAGCCGCGCGAAAAATATCTTGATGCTGGAAACATCAAATGTGTACACAATTTCGATGTCTCAGCTTTTAGGCAAAGTGAAGCAAGATTTTAACTGTGAAATATTAACTGTGACAGCCGTGTTTAGGCTTGTTGTCGCTATGTTCTATGACTTCCAACTATGTATAAATTGTCAGCTTTTTTCATCGAAAATGAGTCATGACTAGCCAACTGCTTTATGAGGTCCCATACGTAAAGCAACAAAAATCGAAACTTCCAAGCCGCAAGACATATCCATTTTCGAATGCTTGAAGCTTCCTTCAGTCACAGAAGACTTAAAGTTTTACTGATTGCTCCGGTTTCCATTGCAGCAGTTCAGTTTCTCAAATTCACTGCTTTCAGTTCCATTCTGCAGTTGCAGTCGAGGTTTCCGCGCGAGGCCACTCGCAACCACCAGCTCAGCTACAGCCTGTAAGCCTCGATCTCGCAGATGCCCAGGTACTCGTTGAGCAGGTTTGTCACCCGAACTCGGCTGCCGAAGGCGTTGCAGCTGAAGTTGGCCACGGAGAACGGCACCGTCAGGTTCACTCGGTTGCACTCGACGCCGTCCACCTGCAGCGAGAATTTGTTGAGCCGCTCAGCGCAGCAGTCCTGCCTGTTGTAGATGGTGACGTAAGAGACAAGCGATGGAGCGGCCAGCTGCCCCTCCAACCATTCGAACAGATTTTTTCTGGTGTGGGAGCAGGAGCCTGCACGGTAGTCTTGGTTCCTGTTTTTGTCAATTGCTCGTTCACAAACGCCAAACCAAGACGTTGAGCTCTTCGAGCAGCTTTCGAGTTTTAGCCGATTGTGCGGCTGCGGGTCTGGAAGTTATTTGCGGTCAAAGTACCTGTTCCACAAGCTTTCCATCTAAAGCTGAAGCAATATTGCATAATATGAAATCGTAAAAGTAAATTAGTAAAATTCCTAATGCTTGGTGTATGTCGTCTTACCGACCATCCTGGTGTACACATCGCATGACTCCCAGACCTGCCAGCCATCCGTGCTGCTGAAGGCCAGCCAGTCAAAGAGCCGGCACAGACCCTGCAGCCAGCTGAAGCCAAAGCAGGCGGGCCTCACAGAGCAGAGCTCGGCGCACTTCATCCTGCCGAGTCCTGGCGCCGACTCCATGGCAGCTGGAGCCGAGATGCTGTGCAGTTCGACTGCCATGAACTGGATGTGGACGGTCATGGCAAACGGAACTCCTAATATAGTGCACAGCATCAGAAGAATGAGCTTCATTTTTGCTAGCAGAAGCTAGTCTCAGTGTTTCAGTGCCTACCATCAGCGGAAGCAAACGGTTGCTTTATAGAGTTGAGGTTTTCTCGTGATGGGCGACGCTTGTGATTATTGGCTCGATCCATCTCTCCTCCAGGATGGGCAAATAGCTATTATTTTTATCTTCAATAGCCTTAAGTCTAACAACTTTAGTGTGCTCAAAGCTGAGGCTTTTATCTTCAAGTCATCATTTTTTCGCTTAACGTCTTTCTTTGCCTCTGCATCTCAAGCCTGTGGTAGGCCAAATTTGAAATTGGCAGCTCTTGAACTCAGCATAAAACACACAGGGTATAGAATGTGAATAGGTAAGCAGGTCGCACTAGCTCTGTGATAGGACCGTCACCAAAGCAACGATTGTGCTAGTCAGAGCTTTTTGGAGGGATGCATCTCATCCCCTGCATTGGGGAAGTTGATGCAGGTTCAGCAGCTGGGATATTGCGCTGTGTTGAATGACTTTCAAGCCAGGTCAAGTGCCAGTCAGTTTGTCAGGATCCTGATAGAGCTACTGAACAAGCGACCTAGTCTTTCAGGACTTGATATTGACACCTGGTAGAATCCTGGTAGAAATCTTAAGCATGCTTTTCGGGATTTTACTCACACCAAGAGTGGGCTGATAGGTTTAATTTTCTTTTTTTGAGCTTATGAAATTTACGATGAAGAACACTGAGAAGGCTGGAACGGTAGGGCTGTTGAGAAATCCGACAAGTCCGACATGGAATCATAGTGTCTTATGATTCCATGTTGGCTGCTAAACATCCGGGTTCTGATACGCGGGAATTGATTAACTAGGAAAACTCGAAATCGATATAGTTTCTTTTACAACGCTTGTCGTCGCTCGAGCGGTTGATCACGAGAGAATGCTCGCGCTAGGGAACAATAAAGGTCAAACTCTGGTTCGATACAGACTGGACTGTTAAATTTAAGTTGCCGATTGTTGTAATTAACATCATGCAAAAATGTATTTTATTACGAGCTATATGGGCACTGCTTGCCTCCGGTTAGTAACAACATATTTTGTCATTAAGCAGACCTGCCTTCACTGTGTACTTCGTAACCCGGCATAAAAATAGCGAGTAAAATAAGCGTATTAAGAAAATAGAGTGTTTAAGATATTCAATCAAAATTTAGTAGCTTGACCGATCACATCAATATGTAAACATTGGAGCTTGCAATCGGCTCAGGATGAGCTTCTTTTGAAAGTTGAGCAAATCGATGCGCTGCTTCAGGCTGTGAATGCTCGCCTCCTTCTCTTGGCGGAGCACCTGCAGCCAGTCGAAGCTGCTCTGCTGCTGCTGCTCCTGGCCTGTGCCAACTGTGGGGCGTCGAATGGTCGATTGGGACTGGCTGTTAAATAGAAATTAACTCCAATCTCCCTCTCTGCCCTCTCACTGTCTCTACCCTGTCTCATCTACCTTTTCTCAGTCTCTACCCTGTCTCATCTACCTTTTCTCGGTCTCTACCCTGTCTCATCTACCTTTTCTCGGTCTCTACCCTGTCTCATCTACCTTTTCTCGGTCTCTACCCTGTCTCATCTACCTTTTCTCGGTCTCTACCCTGTCTCATCTACCTTTTCTCGGTCTCTACCCTGTCTCATCAACCTTTTCTCGGTCTCTACCCTGTCTCATCAACCTTTTCTCGGTCTCTACCGTCTCTCTGTCTCTACCCTGTCTCATCTACCTTTTCTCGGTCTCTAACGTCTCTCAGTCTCCAACCTCCTCTCATCTATCCTCTCTCAGTCTCCAACCTCTCTCATCTATCTTCTCTCAGTCTCCAACCTCTCTCATCTATCCTCTCTCATCTATCCCCTCTCAGTCTCTACCCTCTACCGTCTCCACCCGCTATCAGTCACTACCCTCTACCCTCTCCACCCGCTATCAGTCGCTAGCCTCTCCACCCGCTATCAGTCGCTAGCCTCTCCACCCGCTATCAGTCGCTAGCCTCTCTACCCGCTATCAGTCGCTAGCCTCTCCACCCGCTATCAGTCGCTAGCCTCTCCACCCGCTATCAGTCACTACCCTCTACCCTCTCCACCCGCTATCAGTCGCTAGCCTCTCCACCCGCTATCAGTCGCTAGCCTCTCCACCCGCTATCAGTCGCTAGCCTCTCTACCCGCTATCAGTCGCTAGCCTCTCCACCCGCTATCAGTCGCTAGCCTCTCCACCCGCTATCAGTCACTACCCTCTACCCTCTCCACCCGCTATCAGTCGCTAGCCTCTCCACCCGCTATCAGTCACTACCCTCTACCCTCTCCACCCGCTATCAGTCGCTAGCCTCTGTACCCTCTCCGGTCTCTAATATCTCAGTCTTTTACTCTTTTTCTGTCACTCCTCTCTCAGCCTCTCTGTCTCTATCCTTCTTTAACCTTCCCAGCTCCGTATCAATAATATCTCTTAACGTGTTAAAATCCAATCTATTAATTTTGCCACCGCTTCCCTCTCCATATAATTACCATCCCCAAACCAGTCATCTCAGTTCCTCTGCTTGTCCTGGCTGCGCATCTTTCATTTTTCAACTACAATCTTCTCATTTCAATCTTCATCACCCGTGGTTACCATTTCCTCCTCCGCCGCCCCGGCCGGCTCCGGACATCTTGGCTAGGAGATCAGCTGACTCAGCTTCCTGCTGCTTCAGAGCCGCCGTCACCACCTGCAATTTCGCTTCAGTGCCGCGCAGCTCCTCCAAGTAGGTGTCCGGATCGAATCCTCGGACAGCTCGGACGGGTGCGTCCGCCGAAACACGCGGCAGCGGCTGACCCAACGGTGGGAGCCTCGTGCCAGCTCGGGGCGTTTCGCCGTTGCTACCCGGGTCGCTGCCACCAGCTGCGGCGTCCTCGGTGATGAACGCTGGCGGCCCGTGGCGTGATGACTGCGATGGGTGGTTGAAGATCTGGAAGATCTGCTTTTTTTCTTGATAACTCTCAAAGTCACGCATTCACTGTTTCAGTCACTCATTCACTACTTCAGTCACTCATTCACTGTTTCAGTCACTCATTCACTGCTTCAGCCACTCATTCACTGTTTCAGTCACTCATTCACTGTTTCAGTCACTCATTCACTGTTTCAGTCACGCATTCACTGTTTCAGTCACTCATTCACTGTTTCAGTCACTCATTCACTGTTTCAGTCACTCATTCACTGTTTCAGTCACTCATTCACTGTTTCAGTCACTCATTCACTGTTTTAGTCACTCATTCACTGTTTCAGTCACTCATTCACTGTTTCAGTCACTCATTCACTGTTTCAGTCACTCATTCACTGTTTCAGTCACTCATTCACAGCTTCAGTCACTCATTCACTGTTTCAGTCACTCATTCACTGCTTCAGTCACTCATTCACTGTTTCAGTCACTCATTCACTGTTTCAGTCACTCATTCACTGTTTCAGTCACTCATTCACTGCTTCAGTCACGCATTCACTGTTTCAGTCACTCATTCACTGCTTCAGTCATTCATTCACTGCTGTCACTCATTCACTGCTTCTATCACTCATTCACTGCTTCAGTCACTCATTCACAGCTTCAGTCACTTTTTCACCGTTTCAGTCACTCATTCAGTTACTACTCGTACATTATGATACTACTACCTATTCCAACCATCGGTAACTCCAAGACTTACTTCAAACCCACGATCGGTTCCGTAGCTCGCAGACGGTGGCCGTGCGGGCACTACGATCTGCTCAAGATAGCGGCCGCTGGATGCCTCTTGGAACCTTGAGCTGGCAATTGGGGGTGCGGCAATGGCCAGTAGGGGCTGCTGCTTCTGCTGCTGTTTCTCTTGCCGGACCACGGGTCGTCTGCGCCACTCGTCTAGAGCGGCCTCCTGCTCCCAGTAGCTGTCAACTCGCTGCTGCAGGTAGTGATCGTCCCTGGCTGACAGGTAGTTGTTTACCATGCCGCCGAAGCGTTTGGGAAATGCTGGGGCCACCTGTTTCAGGGCGAAATTAGGAATTGGTAAAGGTGATAATTAAATCGCTTATTAGGTTATTGAGCCGTGAACTATCAAATAGAAAAATGAATAAGTGAATGGAGTAGTATTTGGGTGACTTAAGTGACTAAATGAGTGATTAATCTGTGAATGAGTGAATGAAGCAGTGAATGAGTGACTGAAGCAGTGAATGGGTGACTGAAGCTGTGAATGAGTGACAAAAGTAGTGAATGGGTGACTGAAGCAGTGAATGAGTGACAAAAGTAGTGAATGAGTGACTGAAAGTGTAAATGAGTAAATGAAGCTGTGAATGAGTTGCTAAAATAGTGAATGAGTGGCTGAAACAGTAAACGAGTGACTAAAATGTGAATGAGTGACTGGAACAATGATGAGTGATTGGAGTAGTGAATGAGTGACTAAAGTAGTGAATGAGCGACTAAAGTAGTGAATTAGCGACTAAAGTTGTGAATGAGCGAACTAAAGTAGTGAATGAGCGACTTAAGTAGTGAATGAGCGAACTAAAGTAGTGAATGAGCGACTTAAGTAGTGAATGAGTGACTGAAGTAGTGAATGAGTGACTGAAGTAGTGAATGAGTGACTGAAGTAGTGAATGAGTGACTGAAGTAGTGAATGAGTGACTGAAGTAGTGAATGAGTGACTGAAGTAGTGAATGAGTGACTGAAGTAGTGAATGAGCGACTAAAGTAGTGAATTAGCGACTTAAGTAGTGAATGAGCGAACTAAAGTAGTGAATGAGCGACTTAAGTAGTGAATGAGTGACTGAAGTAGTGAATGAGTGACTGAAGTAGTGAATGAGTGACTGAAGTAGTGAATGAGTGACTGAAGTAGTGAATGAGTGACTGAAGTAGTGAATGAGTGACTGAAGTAGTGAATGAGTGACTGAAGTAGTGAATGAGTGACTGAAGTAGTGAATGAGTGACTGAAGTAGTGAATGAGTGACTGAAGTAGTGAATGAGTGACTGAAGTAGTGAATGAGTGACTGAAGTAGTAAATTAGTCACTAAAGCAGTGAACGGATGTACAACAAATCTGTGGGTCAAAAAGACCTTGATTGGCTCTCCGTGAACCCTGAGCTGGTCCTCCCACCGTCTCGGCTCCTGCTGCTGTCGCTGTCGCTGCCGCTGACTGCCGCGCAGCCTCCGACCTCTCAGCATCCCGCCGTCTTCATCATCATCAGCAGGGGCAGTAGGCTTGGCCTCCGTCACCCTGCCGTACCGGTACGAAAGCAGAGGCTGCAAGAAGTCGATTTCCTGGCCGTCCAGGTGCACCCGGTGCTCCAGCTGCCAGTCCTCCAGCTGCTCCAGAATCGGCCGCAGTCCGAGCAGGGAGTTTTCTAAGAAGCTGAGCACGTGCCAGACCTTGCGATGCGGCTTCACCTCCTCTTTGCCGAATGGCTTCGGAGCGAATCGCCTCTGGTCGCCCTCCTCCTGTACGGAGTTGATGAAGATCTTCGCGGTGTTGGCGGCGTTGATAACGGATTCCAGCTGCCGCTGGTGCTGCTTGTCCTGGCTGAAGTACAGGTAATAATACCTGTAGATCGGCTTCAGAATCTCGGACGTGATGGCGTTGTGCACGTCACGGAGACGGTAGAACTGGTTGAGCAGGACTATGAGGCTGTCGAAATCGGAGTCGTTTAGAAATACTTGAGCTCTGGCTTGGCCTCTGAAATGATCCGTGATTGGCTAGATTAGCAATCCATTCTATTCCAATTGATTTGTGATTGGCTAGATTAGCAAGCCATTCTATTCCAATTGATCTGTGATTGGCTAGATTAGCAATCCATTCTATTCCAATTGATCCGTGATTGGCTAGATTAGCAATCCATTCTATTCCAATTGATCTGTGATTGGATAGATTAGCAATCCATTCTATTCCAATTGATCTGTGATTGGCTAGATTAGCAATCAATTCTATTCCAATTGATCTGTGATTGGCTAGATTAGCAATCCATTCTATTCTTATTGATCTGTGATTGGCTAGGTTAGCAATCCATTCTATTCCAATTGATCTGTGATTGGCTAGATTAGCAATCCATTCTATTCCAATTGATCTGTGATTGGCTAGATTAGCAATCCATTCTATTCCAATTGATCTGTGATTGGCTAGATTAGCAATCCATTCTATTCCAATTGATTTGTGATTGGCTAGATTAGCAATCCATTCTATTCCAATTGATCCGTGATTGGCTAGATTAGCAATCCATTCTATTCCAATTGATCTGTGATTGGCTAGGTTAGCAATCCATTCTATTTCAATTGATCTGTGATTGGCTAGATTAGCAATCCATTCTATTCCAATTGATCTGTGATTGGCTAGATTAGCAATCCATTCTATTCCAATTGATCTGTGATTGGCTAGATTAGCAATCCATTCTATTCCAATTGATCTGTGATTGGCTAGATTAGCAATCCATTCTATTCCAATTGATTTGTGATTGGCTAGATTAGCAATCCATTCTATTCCAATTGATCTGTGATTGGCTAGATTAGCAATCCATTCTATTCCAAATAATCCGTGATTGGCTAGATTAGCAATCCATTCTATTCCAATTGACCTGTGATTGGCTAGATTGGCAACCCATTCTATTCCAATTGATCTGTGATTGGCTAGATTAGCAATCCATTCTATTCCAATTGATTTGTGATTGGCTAGATTAGCAATCCATTCTATTCCAATTCACCCCTCACCCAGCAACAGCTCACCTGCAGTTGAGAATGACAATAATGTCATGCAGGGTGTCAGCTTTTCTCCATGCTTCTGCATGAAGTAGCGGTCGCAGCGCTTGAACACGGTGTCATAGTGAGCGAAATTATCTCGCAGGTGTTCACCGATGGAGTCCAGCGCCTCCAGCAGGGTGCGCCAGTTCCTCTCAACCGCGTGCAGCTTCAGCATGGTTTCCTGACTCAGCCTCACGTGGGTTTCTGTTGTCTTTCTCGCTGCTGCGAAAGCTTCTTTTAAAGTCACGAGTCATCATCAACCCACCGAGAATCTTAAGCCCGATAATTAAGCAAACAAACTCAGATGCTACCTTCCACTGCTTCGGCTCATAAGCATTACGAGCCGCCCAGATTTACTCAAATATTGACTTTTAATCATTTTATTTGCTTTGAGATGCTTCTTGTGCTGAATTTCTACCTCTTAGTGAGCTTATATGATGAGAAAAGTTAGTACACTGGGTTTTAATGAATTTCATAAAAACATTAAATCATACCTGCATTATAAGTAGCGTTATCGCTCCTTCCCACACCCTGTGCTATCCCACACCCTGTCCTATCCCACACCCTGTCCTATCCCACACCCTGTCCTATCCCACACCCTGTCCTATCCCACACCCTGTCCTTTCCCACACCCTGTCCTATCCACACCCTGTCCTATCCCACACCCTGTCCTATCCCACACCCTGTCCTATCCCACACCCTGTCCTATCCCACACCCTGTCCTATCCCACACCCTGTCCTATCCTACACCCTGTCCTATCTCACACCCTGTCCTATTCCACACCCTGTCCTATCCTACACCCTGTCCTTTCCCACACCCTGTCCTATCCCACACCCTGTCCTATCCCACACCCTGTGCTATCCCACACCCTGTCCTATCCCACACCCTGTCCTATCCCACACCCTGTCCTATCCACACCCTGTCCTATCCCACACCCTGTCCTTTCCCACACCCTGTCCTATCCCACACCCTGTCCTATCCTACACCCTGTCCTTTCCCACACCCTGTCCTATCCCACACCCTGTCCTATCCACACCCTGTCCTATCCCACACCCTGTCCTATCCTACACCCTGCCCTATCTCACACCCTGTCCTATTCCACACCCTGTCCTATCCTACACCCTGTCCTTTCCCACACCCTGTCCTATCCCACACCCTGTCCTATCCCACACCCTGTGCTATCCCACACCCTGTCCTATCCACACCCTGTCCTATCAAACACCCTGTCTATCCCACACCCTGTCCTTTCCCACACCCTGTCCTTTTCTACACCCTGTCATATCCCACACCCTGCCCTATCCCACACCCTGTCCTATCCCACACCCTGTCGTATCCCACACCCTGTCATATCCCACACCCTGTCCTATCCTACACCCTGTCCTTTCCCACACCCTGTCCTATCCCACACCCTGTCCTTTCCCACACCCTGTCCTATCCCACACCCTGTCCTATCCCACACACTGTCCTTTTCCACACCCTGTCCTTTGCCACACCCTGTCCTATCCCACACCCAGCGCTATACGTACACCTTCAAAAATATTAAATATACATTTGTCAAAAATGTTACTAAAATTCACAGCTTGCTACTTTCAGTAGATGAATTGCGTACAGCATCAGCAGCAGTAGTAGCAGTGAAACTCTGCTGACTGGCCGTTATAATCTGCCGACCAGTCAACGACCAAAGTCGACCAACATTGAGACGATGCGACCGAGCTGAAGCAGAGGTGTTAAAATAGTCAATAATTGCGTTGTTTAGAAACTTCCAAAACGACTTGTTATATTCCAAACACTAACATTTCCCAAGCCTGAACTACTACTAGTAGGTTAAAAGTACATTTACTCAGCAATTTGCTCTGTCAGTCAACAATCGAAAATTGATGACAAAAAAGTGCCCTAACCTTGATCGCGTGATGTAATTATAAACCTTTAAATTATAAATAATTCTCTCTTAGAGCTATATGATATTTTTATGCAAATCAAATATCAGATGACTTCCTGTTGACAGTGAGTTGACAGCCAAAAGCGTAGCGTGAGAGAGAGAGAGAGAGAGAGAGAGAGAGAGAAGAGAGAGAGAGAGAGAAAGAAAGGGATCCAAATTTCAAATTAGCAAGCTGAAAAGTTACTTCTAGAAGAAAATAATAAAAACGGGGTCAGCTGAAAGCAGCTGGGGGATAGAAGGGGGATTGTGAAGGAAAGTGGAACGGGGGCGTGGGCCGCGAGCGGGAAGAGGTGATGACTGAAAATGGCGGATGGAGTTCCAAAGTTGGATAAGGCAAAGCTGGACTGCTGCAGGAAATAGCTGGGCGCATGAAGGACGAGAGGGTACTGAAAAATAGAATAGAGAGATGATGGAAGCGGTAGGAGAGGTGGGGAGGAGCGAAAAGGGAAAGGAGAATGGATAGTGGGATGAGAGTGTGAGATGAGAGTGGGAGATGAGAGTGTGAGATGAGAGTGGGAGATGAGAGTGTGAGATGAGAGTGTGAGATGAGAGTGGGAGATGAGAGTGTGAGATGAGAGTGGAGATGAGAGTGGGAGATGAGAGTGGGAATGAGAGTGGGAGATGAGAGTGTGAGATGAGAGTGGGAGATGAGAGTGGAGATGAGATGGGAATGAGAGTGGGAGATGAGAGTGTGAGATGAGAGTGGGAGATGGCAGTGGGAGAGGAGAGTGGGAGATGAGAGTGGGAGATGAGAGTGGGAATGAGAGTGGGAGATGAGAGTGTGAGATGAGAGTGGGAGATGAGAGTGGGAGATGAGAGTGGGAATGAGAGTGGGAGATGAGAGTGTGAGATGAGAGTGGGAGATGGCAGTGGGAGAGGAGAGTGGGATGGCAGTGGGAGAGGAGTGTCAGTGGGAGATGGCAGTGGGAGAGGAGAGTCAGTGGGAGATGGCAGTGAGAGAGGAGAGTCAGTGGGAGATGGCAGTGGGAGAGAGTGTCAGTGGAGATGGCAGTGAGAGAGAGAAGTCAGTGGGAGATGGCAGTGAGAGAGGAGAGTCAGTGGGAGATGGCAGTGGGAGAGGAGAGTCAGTGGAGATGGCAGTGAGAGAGAAGTCAGTGGGGATGGCAGTGAGAGAGGAGAGTCAGTGGGAGATGGCAGTGGGAGAGGAGAGTCAGTGGAGATGGCAAGTGAGAGAGGAGAGTCAGTGGGAGATGGCAGTGGGAGAGGAGTGTCAGTGGGAGATGGCAGTGAGAGAGGAGAGTCAGTGGGAGATGGCAGTGGGAGAGGAGAGTCAGTGGGAGATGGCAGTGGGAGAGGAGAGTCAGTGGGAGATGGCAGTGGAGAGGAGTGTCAGTGGGAGATGGCAGTGAGAGAGGAGAGTCAGTGGGAGATGGCAGTGGGAGAGGAGTGTCAGTGAGAGATGGCAGTGGGAGAGGAGAGTCAGTGGGAGATGGCAGTGAGAGAGGAGAGTCAGTGGGAGATGGCAGTGGGAGAGGAGAGTCAGTGGGAGATGGCAGTGGGAGAGGAGAGTCAGTGGGAGATGGGGAATGACGGATCTGTTCATAAAGTCAAAATATTTCTGAACAGGGAAATAGTACCCACTCCCACTAGTACTATAAATCGAGTACTTTTATCTTTTATTTATCACGTGTTTCTACGGAAGTGCCTTGAGCTTAACTGAGAAGCAGATTTCACGGTGCACTAGGAAGCTTCAGATGAGAATGGGGGGGTAGGGATTATCAGATTAGGGGTATCTTATTTGAAGAAAAAATCCGGCACGCAAAAATATTTACGTGTACTCTACACCTCCTCGGCTATGTGGATAGAGCGGAGTCGCTTCGCATCAAACTCTGCTCTGTGTCTCGGAAGCCGCCCCAGCGATTTATGATTAATTAATTCATATCTTGCTGGTTGTTTGTATTCAATAGGAGATTTGCTTTCACTTTGGTAAATATTGATAGACTTGTGCGGATTAGCTGTACGCCCCGCTAAGCTGTTAGTTAGTCGACCCTGCCTCTCTCTCTCCCTTCGACTCTGCCTCTCTCCCTGCATTCGACCCTGCCTCTCTCTCTCTCCCTTCGACCCTGCCTCTCTCCCTGCATTCGACCCTGCCTCTCTCTCTCCCTTCGACTCTGCCTCTCTCCCTGCATTCGACCCTGCCTCTCTCTCTCTCCCTTCGACCCTGCCTCTCTCCCTGCATTCGACCCTGCCTCCCTCTCCCTCCCTTTGACCCTGCCTCTCTCTTTCCATTTGACCCTGCCTCCCTCTCCCTCCCTTTGACCCTGCCTCTCTCCCTCCCTTCGACCCTGCCTCTCTCCCTCCCTTCGACCCTGCCTCTCTCCCTCCCTTCGACCCTGCCTCTCTCTCCCCATTTGACCCCGCCTCCCTCTCCCTCCCTTTGACCCTGCCTCTCTCCCTCCATTTGACCCTGCCTCTCTCTCTCCCTTCGACCCTGCCTCTCTCTCCCCATTTGACCCCGCCTCCCTCTCCCTCCCTTTGACCCTGCCTCTCTCTCTCCCTTCGACTCTGCCTCTCTCCCTGCATTCGACCCTGCCTCTCTCTCTCTCCCTTCGACCCTGCCTCTCTCCCTGCATTCGACCCTGCCTCTCTCTCTCCCTTCGACTCTGCCTCTCTCCCTGCATTCGACCCTGCCTCTCTCTCTCTCCTTCGACCCTGCCTCTCTCCCTGCATTCGACCCTGCCTCTCTCTCTCCCTTCGACCCTGCCTCTCTCCCTGCATTTGACCCTGCCTCTCTCTCCCTTCGACTCTGCCTCTCTCCCTGCATTCGACCCTGCCTCTCTCTCTCCCTTCGACTCTGCCTCTCTCCCTCCATTTGACCCTGCCTCCCTCTCCCTCCCTTTGACCCTGCCTCTCTCTCTCCATTTGACCCTGCCTCCCTCTCCCTCCCTTTGACCCTGCCTCTCTCCCTCCCTTCGACCCTGCCTCTCTCCCTCCCTTCGACCCTGCCTCTCTCCCTCCCTTCGACCCTGCCTCTCTCTCTCCATTTGACCCCGCCTCCCTCTCCCTCCCTTTGACCCTGCCTCTCTCCCTCCCTTTGACCCTGCCTCTCTCCCTCCCTTCGACCCTGCCTCTCTCTCTCCATTTGACCCTGCCTCCCTATCCCTCCCTTTGACCCTGCCTCTCTCCCTCCCTTCGACCCTGCCTCTCTCCCTCCCTTCGACCCTGCCTCTCTCCCTCCCTTCGACCCTGCCTCTCTCTCTCCATTTGACCCCGCCTCCCTCTCCCTCCCTTCGACCCTGCCTCTCTCTCCCCATTTGACCCCGCCTCCCTCTCCCTCCCTTTGACCCTGCCTCTCTCTCTCCCTTCGACCCTGCTTCTCTCTCCCCATTTGACCCTGCCTCTCTCCCTCCCTTCGACCCTGCCTCTCTCTCTCTCCATTTGACCCTGCCTCTCTCCCTCCCTTCGACCCTGCCTCTCTCTCTCCATTTGACCCTGCCTCCCTATCCCTCCCTTTGACCCTGCCTCTCTCTCTCCCTTCGACCCTGCCTCTCTCTCTCCATTTGACCCTGCCTCCCTATCCCTCCCTTTGACCCTGCCTCTCTCTCTCCCTTCGACCCTGCCTCTCTCCCTGCATTTGACCCTGCCTCTCTCTCTCCCTTCGACTCTGCCTCTCTCCCTGCATTCGACCCTGCCTCTCTCTCTCCCTTCGACTCTGCCTCTCTCCCTCCATTTGACCCTGCCTCCCTCTCCCTCCCTTTGACCCTGCCTCTCTCTCTCCATTTGACCCTGCCTCCCTCTCCCTCCCTTTGACCCTGCCTCTCTCTCTCTCCATTTGACCCTGCCTCTCTCCCTCCCTTTGACCCTGCCTCTCTCCCTCCCTTCGACCCTGCCTCTCTCCCTCCCTTCGACCCTGCCTCTCTCCCTCCCTTCGACCCTGCCTCTCTCTCTCCATTTGACCCCGCCTCCCTCTCCCTCCCTTTGACCCTGCCTCTCTCCCTGCATTTGACCCTGCCTCTCTCTCTCCCTTCGACCCTGCCTCTCTCTCCCCATTTGACCCCGCCTCCCTCTCCCTCCCTTTGACCCTGCCTCTCTCCCTCCCTTCGACCCTGCCTCTCTCCCTCCCTTCGACCCTGCCTCTCTCCCTCCCTTCGACCCTGCCTCTCTCCCTCCCTTCGACCCTGCCTCTCTCCCTCCCTTCGACCCTGCCTCTCTCCCTCCCTTCGACCCTGCCTCTCTCCCTCCCTTCGACCCTGCCTCTCTCTCTGCATCCGACCCTGCCTCTCTCCTCGCCTCTCTCTCTGCATCCGACCCTGTCTCTCTCCTTGCCTCTCTCTCTGCATCCGACCCCGCCTCTCTCCCTGCCTTCTACCCTGAACTTCCAGCCAGTCTTACTCAAGAAACATGGCGGGCGCTCATTAAAACTAAAAAACCTGAGAAGCTGCCACAGTTGAAAACGTGAGGATTTGAGAAAAGTAGTTTAAAAGGTCTTTAATTAGAGACAATAAACTGCAGAACCAGACCGCAGTATTGAAGTTCAATACTGCGCTAACCAGAAAAAAACTAACATTCGTTACCGTGACAAGCACGAAAGTGGAGTGATAGTCTGAGGCACTGACTGAGTCCATTAAATAAATTAAATAAAATTTATTGAACTCAAAAACTTTTGCATTAATTTAATCATTTACTTTGTCGCCTGTTGTCTTAGAGTTATTGTCCTGGTGTCCTAGTGTCCTGGTGTCCAAGTGTCCTGATTTCCTATTGTCCTGGTGTCCTAGTGTCCTGGTGTCCAAGTGTCCTGATTTCCTATTGTCCTGGTGTCCTAGTGTCCTGGTGTCCTATTGTCCTGGTGTCCTATTGTCCTGGTGTCCTAGTGTCCTGGTGTCCTATTGTCCTGGTGTCCTATTTTCCTGGTGTCCTATTTTCCTGGTGTCCTATTGTCCTGGTGTCCTATTTTTCTGGTGTCCTATTTTCCTGGTGTCCTATTGTCCTGGTGTCCTAGTGTCCTGGTGTCCTAGTGTCCTGGTGTCCTAGTGTCCTGGTGTCCTAGTGTCCTATTGTCCTGGTGTCCTAGTGTCCTGGTGTCCTATTGTCCTGGTGTCCTAGTGTCCTGGTGTCCTAGTATCCTGGTGTCCTAGTGTCCTATTGTCCTGGTGTCCTAGTGTCCTGGTGTCCTATTGTCCTGGTGTCCTAGTGTCCTGGTGTCCTAGTGTCCTGGTGTCCTAGTGTCCTGGTGTCCTATTGTCCTGGTGTTCTATTGTCCTAGTGTCCCAGTGTCCTAGTGTCCTGGTGTCCTAGTGTCCTGGTGTCCTAGTGTCCTGGTGTCCTAGTGTCCTGGTGTCCTAGTGTCCTGGTGTCCTGATTTCCTATTGTCCTGGTGTCCTAGTGTCCTATTGTCCTAGTGTCCTATTGTCTTGATGTCCTATTGTCCTGGTGTCCTAGTGTCCTGGTGTCCTAGTGTCCTGGTGTCCTAGTGTCCTGATTTCCTATTGTCCTGGTGTTCTATTGTCCTAGTGTCCCAGTGTCCTAGTGTCCTGGTGTCCTAGTGTCCTGTTGTCCTAGTGTCCTGGTGTCCTAGTGTCCTGGTGTCCTGATTTCCTATTGTCCTGGTGTCCTAGTGTCCTATTGTCCTAGTGTCCTATTGTCTTGATGTCCTATTGTCCTGGTGTCCTAGTGTCCTGGTGTCCTAGTGTCCTGGTGTCCTGATTTCCTATTGTCCTGGTGTCCTAGTGTCCTATTGTCCTAGTGTCCTATTGTCTTGATGTCCTATTGTCCTGGTGTCCTAGTGTCCTGGTGTCCTAGTGTCCTGGTGTCCTAGTGTCCTGATTTCCTATTGTCCTGGTGTTCTATTGTCCTAGTGTCCCAGTGTCCTAGTGTCCTGGTGTCCTAGTGTCCTGTTGTCCTAGTGTCCTGGTGTCCTAGTGTCCTGGTGTCCTGATTTCCTATTGTCCTGGTGTCCTAGTGTCCTATTGTCCTAGTGTCCTATTGTCTTGATGTCCTATTGTCCTGGTGTCCTAGTGTCCTGGTGTCCTAGTGTCCTGGTGTCCTGATTTCCTATTGTCCTGGTGTCCTAGTGTCCTATTGTCCTAGTGTCCTATTGTCTTGATGTCCTATTGTCCTGGTGTCCTAGTGTCCTGGTGTCCTAGTGTCCTGGTGTCCTAGTGTCCTGATTTCCTATTGTCCTGGTGTCCTAGTGTCCTGGTGTCCTGATTTCCTATTGTCCTGGTGTCCTTGTGTCCCAGTGTCCTAGTGTCCTGGTGTCCTAGTGTCCTGGTGTCCTGGTGTCCAAGTGTCCTATTGTCCTAGTGTCATATTGTCTTGATGTCTTAGAGTCCTGGTGTTGTAGCCTCGCATCATCGTCCCACCGTCCCAGCCCAGCCAGCGCTCACCAGCTCTGATGCAGCTCGCCCTGTACAAACTCCACTCGAACGGATCAACGTCCAGTTCGTGAAACGCAATTCTATGATCCAGAGAAACCTTCCGATGGAATCGCTCGTCCGGTCGCGTCACCTCGCCGCCTCTAAGCAGACCCTTGTCGCTTAGGAATACCATTAAAATCTGCTTTTGCAGCGGCGTTAGTGCAGCGTGTTTGTTGGCAAAAATTCTGCTTTTAATCGGATCCAAAACTCTACAGAAGGTTGAGCTGCAGGAGATAAGCGAAAAAACTCGAATGGATTGCAAGGTCGAAGTTCGATGGCTGAGGTGCGAGCTTCGCAAAGTCGTTTCTCGATGTAGTTGCGCTGCTTCTGGCTGAGCAGATTAGTAGAGTGGAGCTGGGCTGCAAGAAATGACTCTTGTTTGGGAAGCACTTCTGGTAGTGGGCAGGCGCTGATTGGCTGGCTGCTAGATGACTAATCCTGAGGGTCTATTGCCCCGACGGGGCTGATTGGCTGGCTGCTAGATGACTCATCCTGAGGGTCTATTGCCCCGAAGGCGCTGATTGGCTGGCTGCGAGTGAAAGCAATCTGGCAGAGAAGGATAGGCGACGTGGGCCCAGCTTGAAAAGCGGTCACCCTGAGAACGTGACAGCCGTTATAACCGGATGAACGAGACAGTGATTCAACCAGGTATCTAACAGACTCCGTGTGCGCACCTGAAACAGCAATGTGCACGTGTAGTAAATATGGCAGTATCATACACATGTACATGTACTGTAGCAAACCAATCGGAGTTAAAGGCTCTCAGAGCGAAACTTGAACTGTCTTTTTGCCGAAGACAGCTATCAAAATTACATTTGCCAAGCTCGCTAAGACGCATTGTAGAAAACCAAATTTTCCTCGGGCAATACAGATATTGAAAAGCACTCAACAGAGACAGGCAATGTTTGCAGGCTATAAACAAAATCGTTAAGTGCAGAAAACGTTGCGAGCTTCCAGATAAGTAGAGGAGAATATTTGAAGCAGACTGTTTGCAGAATGGCAGCGAGGTTTCAACATGTGATGCTCAACGCGCAGTCCCAACTAGTGCTAATCTTCATATTTTCCTTTATAAATATGAAATATGGTTTCCTTCATAATTAATCGTCTAAATTTAGCACTTTTTGAAGTCAATGCATTTTTTTAATCTGCCTTTGTAGGCCGCACGCAAACCCTTTCTTAGGTCGCTTCGTATTCAATTTTCGAAGCAGCTCAACCTGCTTTAATCTCAAATCCCTTTTATTCATTTCCCTCCTTTAAAAATTAATAGATATTTGCAGGAGGGCTGCGGGCACCCAGGCGCAAAGTCTTCGGCGAGATCGTCATACAATCCAGCGCTGCTGACGTCAACTCCGCCGACTACTGAGGACACGCTCAAACATGGTGTACATCGGCCCTTTTTCCCCGCATCGCACAGCCTCATATTCCGTTATAGGACCACACCGTCTCCCAAAAGTCCAAGTTAGCACATTTTTTTCTAGAATTCTCTATATAGTCCGGCTGAACTCAACAGTCTGGCCTTTTTATTAAATATTTCAGCAACAGATCACCTGGCAACTGCCGCAGCTGTCACGCCTCAGTTCATCAATCCCGCAGATACAGTTCAATTTCGGGTATAAAAGATAGCCAAATAAAATAAATTGGTAAGCATGATGGCACACAGTATTATATCAATGCGGATCCATATGTCTCTGGCGAGCTAATATGATAATCTACTGACCGTGACCAGAGCAGATGGACATAAAAGTACATCATAGGACCCAGTAGCCAACAAATAGGCTCCATGCTAATCTCTAAACCTACAGTATTCTGAATCGGAATTGCAACGCACAAAAGCAAATTAGCTTGGAACAAGCATCTGCTTTGACGAGCAGACAGACAGGCTGCTGCTGCAACCGCAAAGCCACAGTTATTTTGGTAATTTCGTCGAAACGGGAGCCGCTCGCCTGGGTGATTTGGACAGAAAATTCATTTAGTATAATTAGCAATTTTTTCCGGAGACGAATACATGGACTAAAAGTTATATAATTTGTTAGAACATCGCACTGTTGTACTTTTAGACAGACAGACAGACAAGCAGGCAGGCATTTAGACACAAAGAAAAGACAGACAGACAAGCGATAGGCTAAATGAGAAAAAATAACAATACCGGACCAGGACTGACTGCATCAAGAAGATAATAATGAACGATTCGATTCGATACTCAGAATTCGAAAACAAGATAAGACAGGCTGGCGTAGAAAAGCCGAAATCAGAGGCATGACTACTTTAGCTATTGGTCGGTAGCCGAGCCGGTAGAAATATTGGCAAAAATATGCCATCCAATAGCGACTGCCAAGCTATATAACAAGGCCGTATAAAGTTGCTGGCAAGTCAAGTCAAGGTTCGCTTGCAGCAAAGAAATTTCCACAATTGTTTTCGAAGAAAACACTAAAAAGTGGCGCTTTTATTAACGGATAGCGACTTCTTTATCACTGGGTAAGCTACGGCTATGATTTCATGCGAAATTCCTTCTTTATCCGTGCTGGTAGCGACCCAATATTGATACAGTTAGAGGCAGAAAAATCGAGGACCGAGAGATTCCCCAGAGGACGGCATGGCAGGATGTGCAAAGCAGATCAACGGAAATTATATCTTTTAGATAGTCCACCGACTCAGAATCTTGAGCTGAAAGCAATTCTTTTCCGATAGTGCATAGGAAAGTTCGAATACCATTTCTTTTTCCAATTTCTAAAAGTTCCAATTGAACTTTTGAAGAATTCCGAGTTCCGAGGCTTTTTAAAGGTCAGTTAAAAAGGGGTAGAAAAGAGAAAGGAAATACTTTGCCGGGTTCGAACTAAACAAGGCAATTTATTAGGAACAAAGTATAACAAATGATAATTCAGCGATACCCTTCATAGCAGGACCGCCCACGTGTCCAGAATCTTGAACGAATTGTGGAAATAAAAATCTGGCTTTGGAAATGTCGTGTGTATTCCCTCTACAAATTGAGGCGGGGGGAGAAGTTTCCCACTGCGGTGACAGCTGCGTCGAACTTCCGGCCATGTCGCGTGACAGCCCACCCACTCGCGTTTTCCCTTTCCCTATCCTTGCCGAAGGGATGGGAAGCGAGGAATAAAGCAAGACAAAAATGTGCAACAAGGGATTACGAGGAGTGACGCCAAAATCGCCCCAGTCAGTCGCTAATGAGCTTCAAAAACATCACTTGCAAGGCGATACTAGTACTTTTTATAATGTTGCTTCGTTTCAGATCGGCTGACCATGCTGCTAACAAAGGACAAAATCATCGAACTAGTGGCCACAGTGATGGGCCTGATCATCAACTCGATCACCATGGTAGCGCTGTGCAGCTGGGGCAAACGAAAGCTCACCAACCGAGCGCGATTGTTAGTAAGCATCACGGCAGCGAATCTCGTAGCAGCTATAGGCGTCGTGATAAGTCTACTAGCCGCTGTCTACAGGCCAGCAACGAACATGTTCTGCTATAAATGGACAGACATGCTAGTGGAAGACATCAGGATAAGCGGTACCATCCTGATTACACTCGGCCTGTGCAGCTTGAGCCTGGATTTGTACCTGACAGTGAACCATTCCCTGCAGTATCAGATCCACTCGCGACCAATTACCAGTGTAACCATCGCTAGCAACTGGATTTTGGGCATCTTTCTTGGCGCATTGTCGTTTTTAGTAAAACTAGCCAAGTCTGAAAACAGTGTACAAGAGGCGCGAGCCCAGTGTAACATTGACAAACTACTTGTAACAAAACATTCCAACACATCAGCGGGACTTGCAACGCCTCTGAAATTCACGCCGCAGAATTGGAAGCTGGTAAACTACATAACCCTGCCGCCACTTCCATCAAATTACGTGGAAATCTCGGCGCCGTTGTACCTGCCACGTTCGCGTGACTCGTCATCTACGCGGAATAATTGGACTCCCGTGACCATCCCGCCGCTGCCACCAGTGCCGCTGCATGGCAATGACCTGCTATCAATTTCTACGCCACGTTCTCCAGCGCAGCCTCAATCGAATGGCACAATACTGATGCACATGTCGAGATATTTCGGGTATGCTACGCAGACTGTTGTCACAGCGATTGGCTTGCTACTAATCAGCACTTTCTTGGCCCTTATATTTCGACGCATCCTGCGTCCGGTTTGCGGTCAAAGACGCGTAATCGCCAGCAGACGCAGAGGCGCCTGCACAATATTTCTACTGTTGCTGACATTCATCATAACAATGCTACCGGGACTGCTCACTGAACTGTACATGCTTGTGCAGGTGGTGCTGCACACTGGCAGTGAAATAATTCGCGACGAGGTGTACCACTTCATGTGGGTCCAGCCGTATTTAGATGCGCTAACGACCTGCTATGCAGTGGCCAGTCCAATCATTCTCTACACCCGAATGCGAGAAGTTCGCAAAAGCTATCGTCACGTGCTGTTTGGCTTCAAACAGAAATTCCAGCGAAGCAGCGGGGCAGATGTCGGCGGCGCGCTGACGGCAGCGACAGGCGTAGGAGAAACGGCCGCCGTGCGCAGCGCGACAGTAGCGGCGACGCTGCTGGCATCCAGCAACAACGTGGCCTCCCGGAGGCACCGGCAGCGAAGTCAAAACGACGCGGAACAAGAAAGCGACGAGTCAAACAATAGCAATGAAAATTTATTACACCTAAATGGGCGCTGCACCTTGTCCTCGCCCAGCGACAACTGGGCTGGGAACGAAGACGATATTCGACATCTGATTACTCATAGCACACCTCTGTAACACTTTTCGACTATGGGTATAATTGCTTTATCTGGCTTATTACTTTGTATTAGATAAAACGGCTGCAAAAATTGGTAATTGTCGTGTAATATAATTCATAATTGTTGCATATCCCGTAAATTTGCATACATAATTCGGTAAAGTACAAGCTAAAGCACTCAACTTTTCTGCGAGTTAACCGTCTCTTCGAAAATAGAAACTTTAAAATGTAAAAAACTGTATGTTGCAGGGGTCGAGGCTGATGGGCACTAAAGTAAGAACTAACAATTAAGTATTCGTAGCCAGATTAACTTCAACTGAATTCATAGCTTGTTCGACTAAAAGCTCAAGCTTATACCTTTCACTGAATTGTCAATCATATGCTAATTTTCATTCAACTTCCCGTATTTGACGTTTCCGTGGTCTGAAGCGACACCGATGCATGTGTTAATTGAATTCTGCGCGTGAACTTTGTTTTGAACTAAGTACCCGAACGCAATTTATTGTATGTCTTTTCATCAGTCGAGATAGATCTGAACTCTATGAGTGTTATTTACGATCCATATGTTGAACTGTTGTTGTGCATTTTTAGAGCTAGAAACTATCCTGCAATAAACAAGTTTTATCACGTTTTATTATCTATTATTCGAAATGCTGAGCAAAGCTTATAACAATTTTAGACATGTACGCATTCGTTTTGTAAAAAGATTTAGAAAAAATGGGCATTTTTTCAGAATCAGAAAACTTACTGATTGAGAGAGAGAGAGATAAGTGTTTTCGGCGCCTCAGCCATTGATCAGGCTCTTACGCCACTAGAGATATATAGATTCCAGGTTGGGAGTGTACTAATGTACACAAGATCCTAATTAGAGCTAAGAGGACTGTACATCGAGCCGAGCAAGCGGCGCCAGTCAGGCCGAGAGCGGGCCCTACCCCCGACCCTCAGAGCGTACGCTTACCCCAAACCCAATTGGCTTATCTAAACCTCCCCGGGGCTGGCAGGGGTTAAGTGAACCTCGGGGGCAGCCCGTGCCTTCTCCTGGGTTAGAATATGCCAAAAAGTGGTCCGAGGACCTCCCCACGGCCGTGGCCACCCGGAGGAGCCTCCCCACCTACCAGACCCCGGGTACTCTTGCCAAGACAGTCTCTTATCATTAAAGCGGCAGGATGGCTAATCGCTGGGACTGTTTCACCCTTTGCTTCGCCAACCCACCATTTCTATAGTGACCGTGCCAACGGTCCCGTCCTGCTCAGACTCAGTCCTGGTTCTGGCACACTCCAGCTTTAATAGGGTCGCTGGCTGTTCGCTCAGAGGGCACTCCGAGGGGGACCGTCAGAGCACCAACTGGAACAGGTATAGGCCTGCCTTCCTATACAGCTACCCACAGCCCTTCCTGATCCACTATTACCCTCCAACCCAGCCTACTAACTCATTACAAGCTTTCGGCCAGGCAGAGACAAGTTTCACAGGGGTACTGCGGTTAGGCGCCTCTATGCGAGACAAAACCACAGAATCAGAAAACTTACTGATTGATTTTTCAGTGTCACTCAGTATAAGCGATGAACGAATAAGCATTGAGCAAGTAGCTACTTTTAGATTATCTATGGTTTGTACTACTTGCTTTCTTCATCCGAAGAGTAGGCTAAATGCGTATCTTTTTTGCTCTGCGATTTTCATGCTGAGAGACCGAATAAGCATATTCTGGGTGAAATATTCGGTGGTCTTACCATTCGATACAGCAGATGCGCAAGGACTTGTGGTAAACACAGTTTGGAAAATTTTTAAACAGCCTTCGAACTTTGAAAACGATCCTTTTTTCTGATTAGTAATGCGCAGATTCCCACGCTAAGAGCTAAGAAACATTTAGGCAGACAGTTAAGAACACAAAAATGCAAGTTTTTGCTATTCAATAAAAATTTACACCAGTTAGCAACTGAATTTTCGGGGAAAAAAACTGAGAGCCAGACCTGCTCTAAGAAAGTAGGCACTCAATGAGTCGAAACGCAAGCCGGAGTCTGCGAGACATTCGGCATCGGATACGGCACTTGCAGCTGCGGCAAACATCGCCTGAGCTAGAAGAAGACCGCCGTACATTGAGCTGCCTTCGCTGTCTCCCAGCCACACTTGGCTCAGTTCGGCACTAAAAATTTATAAATTATGTAGGTAGAAACATTAGTACACGTGTACTAAATTGAATAAGTACAGAGTTCAATTAAAACACTTTTATAGAACGCAGACAGATGAAATTAAAAAAATCGGACTAAAAAATGTAATGAAAAAACGCAGATCGTCAATGGCATTCCACTAGTCACACAACACAATTTCGTTTGATTGCTTTTGAAACAGAAAATAATCGGTGAAAAACAATGAAGCAAAAGTGAGACTCCGTAAAAATCAGGCTTAGCCCGGAAATTAATGTCGGGGCTAAGCCACCCGGGAAGATTTGTTGGGATTTAATTTTAACAACTCACCGACTGAGAATTGAGGAACGGAAAACTCCATCAGCCTGACGAGTCAGACCGAAGATTGCCCGCCACAGCGGCGCCCCTGCGGCCTTCATCCACGCTTGCATGCGACTGGAATGAATTTAGCCGCTAATTTTTACTTATAAAAGCAAATCCATTATTAAAATCGATCTTTTTCAAAGACACCTGAGACCTAGGCTGGGCCTATATTCAGGGGAGGGCAGAGGGCATCCTGGCGACTTGGTCCCAGAACCGGCTCTGACGGCAATTCTGCCCATTTAGCTGACCCTGAGCACATACATGTACTAGCTCGCCAATACTTAACGCAGTCACGCACTCATACATACGGATGTACAGACTGTTGGGTGTGGCCATAGACGATTCAGTCGCACACATCCATGAGCTAAAAAAGCAATGCTTCCAGGTTGGAAAATAAAAAAGAACGTTACGATAACATGAAATAAGACGCTCGGTTAAGAGAGCAAATATTAAGAATTAAGAAGTCTTGGCTCACTGTCTTCCGCTAGAGAAGAAGTCATCACACAGACCAGACAGGAGTGATTTCGTTTCAATCTCAATATCATAAATTTTGAGGAAATGAAAAGCTTCGACAAAGCATCGCTAATGTGATCTCTGTTAACAAGTTTCCGTTCGTTGTTTCTTTTATTAGCTATGAGAATCCTTTGTCTGGAGAATTCTTTGTCTCGAGACAGAGACTGTGTTTGTACTTAAAACAAGCGACACTAATTAAGAACAGTGGGTACTTTGACAATAGAGGACATGGCGTTTGTGAGAAATTGTGAGAAATCTTTTCCTGTCTCTGTTGTCCCTACAGCAATGGTTTCCGCTGAAAAAAAATGCATAAAGATGGTTGAAGAGTGGCCCAACTAGCAAATAGTTGATAATTAAAGGATTAGACAATATCGAAAAAATACATATTGACGGAGCTTTTAAGTAAATTTTATGAAACTATCAATCATAAAGCTTTCAGATAAAAAAACTATTTTGATCATGTACATATCGGCAATTTATAGTTCTTACAATTTTCTAGAATTACTTTAAATTAAAAATTAACGTCAAGTCAAAAAAGCTTTAAATGATTTCTTTGAAAACTAAATTCCAAAACAGAAGCTTAGAGCCATGGCGCGATGGTATGGAGGCTTTGTCACACTTTTAATATTTTGTTTTATCCTAAGTGTGACATGTGTATTTTATTGAGATTTCTCAAAGCCCAGTTTTAAATTAGACCGTCAAAAAACAAAAAAATCAAGCTGAAATAAAAACGCGCTACTACTAACAATGAGAAGTTTGTCAGTAGTATAAAAAATGAAAAAAAGTAGCTTAAGTCATTGAGCACAGGACAATACCCTGACGAAGCATTTTAGACAACACGAGACTAAAAAGCAGAACTTTATTGATCACATTTTAAACTAAATACTATAAGAGCATTAAATAATAATTTCACTAAACGCATTACTACTGTAAAATAAGAAATCTAAAACTTTATTATATTAAAGTACAACATCGCTGCAAAAGTATGAGAAGACTTCTAAACACACAAAGGTGACTACTTAAGGATTAACGTATCTTTTAAAAAGGTAAAAAATGATTGCACAGCGCTAATTTCAATAAACTTTAGCTTGCATCTCACTTTGTCTTTTATCTCAGAAAATTGAATCTTGGATTTGCGTCACCATAGGATCTCTCACAAGTGTATCTAATCTCAGCATCTCTCACCTTAAAACCAGTGTATATAATCTCAGCATCTCTCACCTCATCAGTATATCTAATCTCAGCATCTCTGACCTCATCATTAGTGTATCTAATCTCAGCATCTTTCACCTTATCAGTGTATCTAATCTCAGCATCTCTGACCTCATCATTAGTGTATCTAATCTCATCATCTTTCACCTTATCAGTGTATCTAATCTCAGCATCTCTGACCTCATCACCAGTGTATCTAATATCAGCATCTCTCACCTCATCAGTATATCTAATCTCAGCATCTCTCACCTCATCACCAGTGTATCTAATCTCAGCATCTCTCACCTCATCACCAGTGTATCTAATCTCAGCATCTCTCACCTCATCACCAGTGTATCTAATCTCAGCATCTCTCACCTCATCACCAGTGTATCTAATCTCAGCATCTCTCACCTCATCACCAGTGTATCTAATCTCAGCATCTCTCACCTCATCACCAGTGTATCTAATATCAGCATCTCTCACCTCATCACCAGTGTATCTAATATCATCATCTCTCACCTCATCACCAGTGTATCTAATATCATCATCTCTCACCTCATCACCAGTGTATCTAATATCATCATCTCTCACCTCATCACCAGTGTATCTAATATCATCATCTCTCACCTCATCACCAGTGTATCTAATCTCAGCATCTCTCACCTTAAAACCAGTGTATCTAATCTCAGCATCTCTCACCTTATCAGTATATCTAATCTCAGCATCTCTCACCTCATCATTAGTGTATCTAATCTCATTATCTTTCACCTCATCAGTGTATCTAATCTCAGCATCTCTCACCTCATCATTAGTGTATCTAATCTCAGCATCTCTCACCTCATCATTATATCAAATCTCAGCGTCAATTGTCAATATAGAACTAATTATTAACATTTCACTAAGCTTTCACGCCAGCGTCACCGACACTAACATTGGCAGCACCGCTAGCCCGCTCTTTTTCCGTTGGCCTTTGCATTCGCACCAGGCCCTCCTGAAAGATTGTAGCCACCAGAGAGCCGTCTCTGCGCCACAGGTTGCCTTTGTTGCTGGTTCGGCCCCGGCCGCCATAGAGGCAGTGCGACTCGGATAGAAGATAGTCGCTGGGCGAAAGCATCGGCTCGTGAAAGTACACGGAATGATCCAGCGAGGTGACGAATGCTTTGTGCAATCGAACGCTGCTTAGACCGGCGACCAGGATGCCCATGTCGGCCAGGTAGGTCGTGAGGATGTGGCTCTGCTGACTGCTGAGCTGCAGGTTGAAACAGGTGGGGAGCTGGGAGGCTGATGGCATAGTAAATGAGGATCTGGGAGGCTGGTGGCATAGTAACTGAGGATCTGGGAGGCTGGTGGCATAGTAACTGAGGATCTGGGAGGCTGATGGCATAGTAAATGAGGATCTGGGAGGCTGGTGGCATAGTAACTGAGGATCTGGGAGGCTGGTGGCATAGTAACTGAGGATCTGGGAGGCTGGTGGCCCAGGATTTGGGAGGCTGGCATAGCAACTGAGGATCTGGGAGGCTGGTGTCTCAGAAACTGAAGATCTGGGAGGCTGGCTCAGCTACTGAGTATCTGGGAGGCTGGCCCAGCAACTGAGGATCTGGGAGGCTGGCCCGGCAACTGAGGATCTGAGAGGCTGGCTCAGCAACTGAGGATCTGGGAGGCTGGCGTCTCAGAAACTGAGGATCTGGGAGGCTGGCCCAGCAACTGAGGATCTGGGAGGCTGGCCTAGCAACTGAGGATCTGAGAGGCTGGCCCAGCAACTGAGGATCTGGGAGGCTGGCCCAGCAACTGAGGATCTGGGAAGCTGGCCCAGCAACTGAGGATCTGGGAAGCTGGCCCAGCAACTGAGGATCTGGGAAGCTGGCCCAGCAACTGAGGATCTGGGAGGCTGGCCCAGCAACTGAGAATCTGGGAAGCTGGCCCAGCTACTGAGGATCTGGGAGGCTGGCGTCTCAGCAACTGAGGATCTGGGAGGCTGGCGTCTCAGCAACTGAGGATCTGGGAGGCTGGCGTCTCAGCAACTGAGGATCTGGGAGGCTGGCGTCTCAGCAACTGAGGATCTGGGAGGCTGGCGTCTCAGCAACTGAGGATCTGGGACTGGGTATCTGGGAATAAAGCACACGGAGACATGCATTTAGAGCAATAAATATTACTCACCTGAGCTTTAGTCTCCTGAGCTTCTCGAAACCGAACCCAGGAATGGACGGTCGGCTCGTCTGACGGCCGGACGCGAAAGTACACCAGCGGATCAGTGGGCTGCAGCTCCACTGGCACATGGGTGAACTGTTCCACGCGCTGTTTGACAGCTTTGCGCAGATTTGGAGACAGATCCTCATTGCTGAAGTGGAGAAATTTACAAATTTACAAAAAACGGTCAATTTATTGAATTAAAATTCAATTAAATGTGCCAAACTCACAAATGTGCCAATATTTATCACAGAAAATAATCACTTACGCAATAAGGGCCGCCAAGAATCCCATCAGATCTAGGTCCTCAGGCTGCAAAGTCTTTGGCATCGGTTGAGTAATATGCACTATATCGGCCTCGGGTTTCGAGAATGAAGCAATCATTGAGAAGATTGTTTTGTCCTTTTGAACGCCTTCAATCATGCGACTAGTGTAGGAGCGGCCGTCGCGGATTTGTCTAACGTGATAGTACACTGGCAGAGCTTGGTCGCCTAAACATTATAGGAATAAGTAAATGTTACACTACTACTACTACTACTAATATAATGTTCAAGTAGTAACATTAGCAAACTGATGAAAATCGCATACATTTGTATCTCCTGAGGCGGATTGTTAAACCAAAACCGTAGATTTTTATGCTTCTATTACCCAAGGGGTTCCCCGAAGGTCATTAAATTGAAAACGGAATTACCTATTCTAAAAATAGCAACAGGCTTTTCGGATCCTGCATATTAGGTTGTTTGGGCCTTTGCGAAAGCTAAACCACAGTGTACATTCTACGCGGCAGCGCCCACCCCACTCCGCGGCAATAAATTTTATAGCCCGCTCAAACGTACATTTTACGAGTACAACAAGCTAGCCGGCAATAAAATATCCAGTCTCGCAGCCAGCCCAGCCACCTAACCAAACGTTCTATTAGTTTCACACTTGTCTACCCCCCTCGGAATGTTTACAACTTAACAAGATATAAAGCTTTACCAAGCGAGATAAAATAGCTGTGAAAACTGTGACACAGCCGATCCTCTGGCACGGTTTTATAGGCAGCCGAGAGGCACTGAGCGGCTACTTGGCCGCCGAATAAGCCGCGTCTAGTGCCCTGCCAAAGCGGCTGGCTGCTGAAATGTCAATGGGTGGGGAGTGCGATGCGAGCTCAATGCTCTACTAAAATAAGTAGAGTGTAAGTATATTTATTTTCTAAATTTGTCAAAAATCTGTAAAAGTCGCGATAGTAAAAATCTGTATCTGTACTGCTTTATTTAATAAAATATTATATAAATTTCTAATGTATCATTTAATCTACATTTAGTCGAAAGGAGAGGAGAAGAGAGGAGAGGAGAGGAGAGGAGAGGAGAGGAGAGAAGAGGAGAGGAGAGGAGAGGAGAGAAGAGGAGAAGAGAGGAGAGGAGAGAAGAGGAGAAGAGAGAGGTGAGAGAAGAGAGCTAAGAAGAGACACAAACCCTGAGCGGGCCGGATTGCTTCTGAGAAGTTTCAAAAGGACCCGAGGGCCGGATACAGATGCTTTGTGGACCTCTGATTTAATTCGACAAAAACGTCATTTTAACCTCACTTCAATAATAGCCATTAAGGACACGTATGTTTGACAACAGCAAAGACACTCACCCAGGTATCAATATAGACCTGTAGACATTTCCCCCAACAGATTCGAGTTCGAATAGCAGTTTAGTTAGACGACTAAAGTAGGAACTCATTGGCAAGACCGTTTCGTTAATAAACGACAATATATCGGCTGGAATAAAAACAGGAGAAATGGCTTTAAAAAATGAAGTACAATACATGATTTATGATTATACCTAGTCAGCAAAAGAAAACAGTTCGATTTTTCTTAGCACAAGAAAATCGGCTGAATGTAAGAGAAGCTTCAATCTTGAGCATAGATAGATCAATTGAGTCGGTGAAATTACTGCTTAATTATCCCAACTGATCTCATTTCCTGAAATCCTGCCGACAGCGAAACGATAGGGTCGCAGCAAAGACGCCGCTATACAGCAGGAAATGAATTTAAGAAAAGCAGGAGAACTATAAGACACACAAGATAAAAAGCGAGCAGCTGTCTTCGCTCCCGACAGAGATGCCAATGTCTCCCTCTGCCCGTAATCAGCTTGCACTTCCGGGGTAGCTAAATATAGCTGCCTATATGTATCGGAAGCACGAAATGCGTATCAAATTAGGCAGATAAGAAAGAACAAGGCAAACTCAATTTCTTGTTTAGGGGGGGGGTAGTAGAGAGCCGGTAAACACGTCCCCCTCATGAGGGAAAATTGACCCCCTCATGGGGGCCAGAACCTGAGGAAGGCACTGAGACACAAGGCACTGAGGTACAAAGCCCCAAAGTTGTGACCAAAAGCGTTGTAACTCATATAGTAACTCATTTTAATAAATTGAGGATCGAATAAATTTACATGATTTCAGCTTGATTAAGAAAGGAAAAAACCTCCGGATAGAACACCCAGCGTTACGCGAGGTTAAATAATAAAATTTAAATGAAGTCGAGCGTCCCTGGAGACTTTCAAGTATTAATAAAATTAAAAGCATAGGTTTTAACTGTTGCGAGCTAAGGCAATACACTCCAGCCATATACTTAACTGAGACTTAAATTGAAAAAAAGATGTTTCACTGCACGATAGATTGGCTCATAAATGCAGCTTTGAAAGAATTTTTTTAGCATAAGTCTTTTGGCTGGGGATCGGGTTGCGGCCTAGCTAGCTGGTATTGATTGAGCACCAGGCAGAGATGGCGGGAGACTAAAAGATAGAAAGAGACGAGAGAAGACTTGAGCGAGTGCACACAACCGACAGAGTTGCTGCACGGCCAATATTGCCCGGCAGTATAAAAGTGCAACGAAGCCGGAAAAATAGGTGTCGCACGGCAGTCTATAACACACGCCAAGCACGAAAGCTGTCCACACACCACACATACTGAGTGGCTTATATGGTGGCACCCACATAAGTATGGCCTCATCTCTATCCCTCTCTAAACAGTTCCTCTTGGAATTTTATGGACCTTGCCTTGTTTATTGCTAGACACCTACTTCAACAAAAGTTGATATGCCTTTCACTTACATGACATACTGCACTGCACTACACACACAAACCAAGAGATTGGAATTTATTAAAAAAGTGAACCACGAGCGTAGGCTCGGCTTTACACTAGAAATGCTTCAAAGTTAGTAGTAACGTTTACGAAAAAATAGAGTCGTGTCTGAATCGCTGCATTTAGAGCCGTGTCTGAATCACCCCACTTAGAGTCGTGTCTGAATCGCTGCATTTAGAGCCGTGTCTGAATCACCCCACTTAGAGTCGTGTCTGAATCACCCCACTTAGAGTCGTGTCTGAATCGCTGCATTTAGAGCCGTGTCTGAATCACCCCACTTAGAGTCGTGTCTGAATCGCTGCATTTAGAGCCGTGTCTGAATCACCCCACTTAGAGTCGTGTCTGAATCGCTGCATTTAGAGCCGTGTCTGAATCACCCCACTTAGAGCCGTGTCTGAATCACCCCACTTAGAGTCGTGTCTGAATCGCTGCAGTTAGAGCCGTGTCTGAATCACCCCACTTAGAGTCGTGTCTGAATCACCCCACTTAGAGTCGTGTCTGAATCGCTGCATTTAGAGCCGTGTCTGAATCACCCCACTTAGAGTCGTGTCTGAATCGCTGCTTTAGAGCCGTGTCTGAATCACCCCACTTAGAGTCGTGTCTGAATCACCCCACTTAGAGTCGTGTCTGAATCGCTGCATTTAGAGCCGTGTCTGAATCACCCCACTTAGAGTCGTGTCTGAATCGCTGCATTTAGAGCCGTGTCTGAATCACCCCACTTAGAGTCGTGTCTGAATCGCTGCATTTAGAGCCGTGTCTGAATCACCCCACTTAGAGTCGTGTCTGAATCACCCCACTTAGAGTCGTGTCTAAATCACCCCACTTAGAGTCGTGTCTGAATCACCCCACTTAGAGTCGTGTCTGAATCGCTGCTTTAGAGCCGTGTCTGAATCACCCCACTTAGAGTCGTGTCTGAATCACCCCACTTAGAGCCGTGTCTGAATCACCCCACTTAGAGTCGTGTCTGAATCGCTGCATTTAGAGCCGTGTCTGAATCACCCCACTTAGAGTCGTGTCTGAATCGCTGCATTTAGAGTCGTGTCTGAATCACCCCACTTAGAGTCGTGTCTGAATCACCCCACTTAGAGTCGTGTCTGAATCACCCCACTTAGAGTCGTGTCTGAATCACCCCACTTAGAGTCGTGTCTGAATCACCCCACTTAGAGTCGTGTCTGAATCACCCCACTTAGAGTCGTGTCTGAATCACCACATTTAGAGTCGTGTCTGAATCGCTGCATTTAGAGCCGTGTCTGAATCACCCCACTTAGAGTCGTGTCTTAATCACCCCACTTAGAGTCGTGTCTGAATCACCCCACTTAGAGTCGTGTCTGAATCACCCCATTTAGAGTCGTGTCTGAATCGCTGCATTTAGAGTCGTGTCTGAATCACCCCACTTAGAGTCGTGTCTGAATCACCCCATTTAGAGTCGTGTCTGAATCGCCCCATTTAGAGTCGTGTCTGAATCACCCCATTTAGAGTCGTGTCTGAATCGCCCCATTTAGAGTCGTGTTTGAATCACCCCATTTAGAGTCGTGTCTGAATCACCCCATTTAGAGTCGTGTCTGAATCACTCCATTTAGAGTCGTGTCTGAATCACCCCATTTAGAGTCGTGTTTGAATCACCCCATTTAGAGTCGTGTCTGAATCACCCCATTTAGAGTCGTGTCTGAATCACCCCATTTAGAGTCGTGTCTGAATCGCCCCATTTAGAGTCGTGTCTGAATCACTGCATTTAGAGTCGTGTCTGAATCGCTGCATTTAGAGTCGTGTCTGAATCGCTGCATTTAGAGTCGTGTCTGAATCACCCCATTTAGAGTCGTGTCTGAATCACCCCATTTAGAGTCGTGTCTGAATCACCCCATTTAGAGTCGTGTCTGAATCACCCCATTTAGAGTCGTGTCTGAATCACCCCATTTAGAGTCGTGTCTGAATCGCCCCATTTAGAGTCGTGTCTGAATCGCTGCATTTAGAGTCGTGTCTGAATCGCTGCATTTAGAGTCGTGTCTGAATCGCTGCATTTAGAGTCGTGTCTGAATCACCCCATTTAGAGTCGTGTCTGAATCACCCCATTTAGAGTCGTGTCTGAATCACCCCATTTAGAGTCGTGTCTGAATCACCCCATTTAGAGTCGTGTCTGAATCACCCCACTTAGACTCGTGTCTGAATCACCCCATTTAGAGTCGTGTCTGAATCACCCCATTTAGAGTCGTGTCTGAATCACCCCACTTAGAGTCGTGTCTGAATCACCCCATTTAGAGTCGTGTCTGAATCACCCCACTTAGAGTCGTGTCTGAATCACCCCACTTAGAGTCGTGTCTGAATCACCCCACTTAGAGTCGTGTCTGAATCACCCCATTTAGAGTCGTGTCTGAATCACCCCATTTAGAGTCGTGTCTGAATCACCCCACTTAGAGTCGTGTCTGAATCACCACATTTAGAGTTGTGTTTGAATCACCCCATTTAGACTCGTGTCTGAATCACCCCATTTAGGCTCGTGTCTGAATCACCCCATTTAGAGTCGTGTCTGAATCACCCCATTTAGAGTCGTGTCTGAATCACCCCACTTAGAGTCGTGTCTGAATCACCCCATTTAGAGTCGTGTCTGAATCACCCCACTTAGAGTCGTGTCTGAATCACCCCACTTAGAGTCGTGTCTGAATCACCCCACTTAGAGTCGTGTCTGAATCACCCCATTTAGAGTCGTGTCTGAATCACCCCATTTAGAGTCGTGTCTGAATCACCCACTTAGAGTCGTGTCTGAATCACCCCATTTAGAGTCGTGTCTGAATCACCCCATTTAGAGTCGTGTCTGAATCACCACATTTAGAGTTGTGTCTGAATCACCCCACTTAGAGTCGTGTCTGAATCACCCCACTTAGAGTCGTGTCTGAATCACCCCACTTAGAGTCGTGTCTGAATCACCCCATTTAGAGTCGTGTCTGAATCACCCCATTTAGAGTCGTGTCTGAATCACCCCACTTAGAGTCGTGTCTGAATCACCCCATTTAGAGTCGTGTCTGAATCACCCCATTTAGAGTCGTGTCTGAATCACCACATTTAGAGTTGTGTCTGAATCACCCCATTTAGAGTCGTGTCTGAATCACCCCACTTAGAGTCGTGTCTGAATCACCCCACTTAGAGTCGTGTCTGAATCACCCCACTTAGAGTCGTGTCTGAATCACCCCATTTAGAGTCGTGTCTGAATCACCCCATTTAGAGTCGTGTCTGAATCACCCCACTTAGAGTCGTGTCTGAATCACCACATTTAGAGTTGTGTTTGAATCACCCCATTTAGACTCGTGTCTGAATCACCCCATTTAGGCTCGTGTCCGAATCACTCCGCCTAGAGTCGTGTCCAAATCGCTTTATTCAGAGTCACGCGTGAATAGGCCTTCATCTTGAGTTGTGTTTGAGTCAATCCAATCTAAAGTCCTGAGCAAATTCTCTATTGAATTTGTCAGCGCACCGAAGCACTTACTAAAAAGCTGCTTTTGAATTTCTTCGGCTAGAACTGGTCTGTAAGCCCCCCATTGTACTTTACTATAAACACGGCATAGAAGCGCTTATACAGTAGTGCTTCAGCTGCTAGGATAAAGGTGAGGCAGGATTGTCAATTGTAGATTTGATGGAGGGAGATCGCCGATAAGGATGGAAAGGAAGGAAGAACAGCAGCAAGTTGATAAAGTGGTTGTCCAATACTAGGAAACGGAAGCTTTATATTCCAAAGTGCAGCTTACTGAAGCGCGGTTGGAGGGTTAGAAAGTTAGACTTCTATAAATTCAAATCCATTTAACAGCTCCGGCTCACACTTTAGCGATGAAAAATAGGGCATAAACAGATCAGAAACAGGCAGATAGAGACGAATAAACATACCTGATATTCTATCTATGGCACTAAAAAATAACTACAACGTCAGCAATAAGTACAAGACAAGACACTTGCGATGACTCGCAATGCCACCGATTGGTAAATCCAATCAGAAGCAGCATCATCAAGAACAATGAAATAAAATCTTTATTGGAGTATTTTCGTCACGCAACAATCAATGTTGTAGTTTTTTCGCAATGAAAGGAAAATCAACGCGACAATCATAAAGCAGCAAAAAAAGATCTCATGCTCAGGGAAGTACACAAGGACCTTGGGGGCTTGGCGTTCAAAGCCAAATAAATGGGTTTGGCAATCACCTGAGCAGGCACACAAGCGCGCGGATACGCACAGGCACACACTCACACAGGAGTGTACAGCGGCCCTAACTTTATTTAGTCGTTAGGCATGTACACTACACTGTGCCTTGGGGGTTGGCCCTCAAGGGCCTTGATTGCACAAGCATTGGGAATCCATTAGGCTACGGCGCTCGCAAATCAAACTCAGCCTCACCCTCTCCAGCTACACAGTTAAACAAAAAACACTTCAAACAAAATCTTGCCGGGCCTCATCGGCTGACTCAACAGCCGGTGCAGCCAGCCACAGTGTCGGCCAGTCCTCAGGCACCGTGTCCGATCTGCTCACTAAACGCGACGCCACATCTGAAGCGCACAGCAGGCGGAAACCGCACTCGCTCCTAGTCAGTCTAGTGAGCAAAGCAAGCAGAAGCAATGACCGGCTGTTCCCTGACCTCCTCCCGCCAGCGCTGTTGCCACCGCAGGAGCAGCAGACGCAGCAAAAGCAACAGCAGCAGCAGCAGGTCCTGGCGGAAGCCAAGCCTCCGCCGCCGCCGGACGCCCTCCAGTAGACCAAAACGACGATTCAACTGGAAACCGACAACAACAAGCGAGGCTTTAGCGTTAGTAAACTTCTTCCTCGTCTGCCAGGGCGCCAGCAGACTCCAAGGTGTCGCGGACCAATCGAGACTCAGCTCTTGTTGCTCCAGCCAACATCAGGGCGCTGCTACCGGAGGGTGCCAGACAGACGAAACGCTGACGCCGCTGCGATCTGTCGGATTCTGAGCGCTTGGAATCACTGCTAAGCAGCAGATAGGGCTTCTCGGTTACCGACACAAGACGCTCTGATTGGCTGGCTGGGTAGCCAGGAATCCGGGACGCCAACTGACCATGCAGCCGCGTTCAACAGTTCAAGAACCGCTAGGCGGGCGGAGCGGGCAGCAACAGGCGTGTCTGGTCGCCATGGAGACCCGCCAAGGCGAAGGTGCTTGTGCTGCTGTTGAAGCGGCTGCCGCTGCTGCTCTTCTAGGAGCTGCTCCTGTTGTTGCTGTTGTTGGCAAGGTGACCTTGAAGACTTGGTGAGTCGGTGGTACATGGCAGAAAGCAGGGCTTGGTCCGCTGCAAGTAATTAAAATTGAATTACTGCATTTTTATAATCTGTTTTTTCTGCCTTATGGCCTTGACTTTCACTCTTGTTCTTACTGTCTTTCCGTCTCCATTCTTCCTTGCGCAACTTGCAGTCTTCTTACATTAGCTACTGTCCAAAACTGCCTCTCTCTACCTTTATATATCTTCTTTCTTTCTAACTAACACCCCTTTCCCTCTCCCTCGCTCTGTCCCTGCCCTTCCATCTTCCCCCCTCTCCCTCTCTACACCCTCTCCCTCTCTACACCCTCTCCCTCTCTTTCCCCCTCTCCCCCTCTTTCCCCCTCTCCCTCTCTTTCCCCTCCCCCTCTCTTTCCCCCTCTCCCTCTCTTTCCCCTCCCCCTCTCTTTCCCCCTCTTCCTCTCTTTCCCCTCTCCCTCTCTTTCCCCTCTCCCTCTCTTTCCCCTCTCCCTCTCTTTCCCCTCTCCCTCTCTTTCCCCTCTCCCTCTCTTTCCCCTCTCCCTCTCTTTCCCCTCTCCCTCTCTTTCCCCTCTCCCTCTCTTTCCCCTCTCCCTCTCTTTCCCCTCTCCCTCTCTTTCCCCTCTCCCTTTCTTTCCCCCTCTCCCTCTCTACACCCTCTCCCTCTCTTTCCCCTCTCCCTCTCTTTCCCCTCTCCCTCTCTTTCCCCTCTCCCTCTCTTTCCCCTCTCCCTCTCTTTCCTCTCTCCCTTTCTTTCCCCCTCTCCCTCTCTACACCCTCTCCCTCTCTTTCCCCCTCTCCCTCTCTTTCCCCTCTCCCTCTCTACACCCTCTCCCTCTCTTCCCCCTCTCCCTCTCTACACCCTCACCCCCTCTTTCCCCCTCTTCCTCTCTACACCCTCTCCCTCTCTTTCCCCTCTCTACCCCATCCCCCTCTCTACCCCCTCTCCCTCGCTATCCCCTTCTCCTCTCTACCCCACCTCCCTTACTACCCCTCTCCTCTCTACCCCCTCATCCTCTCTACCCCATCTCCCTCGACTTTCTCGATCCCCTCTCCCTCTACACCCGATCCTCCTATCGCATCTCCCACTAGGTACTGCTCGATAGGCAACCTACACGGCAACAGTCGCACATAATCTGGCGGCGAAAATCCCAACAATCGATAGCGACAATCCAACTTAGTAGCCAAATTAGTCGCATTTCTCTCGCCCTCGCCTTCGCCTTTGTTGAATTGATGAATCTTTCCAATCTCGCCGCCGTTTTCTCCTCCATTCTTGCGAACCAGACGTTCACCCCTGACCGAACGCGAGTAGAAAAACAGACAGCTGGGCTGGCTCGCTCTCACGCAGCAGGCCATGGCCAGCCGCCATCTCACTCCATCGGCTCTGTCGTCTCTGGCTTCTTTAATATCGCCAATGGCGGCTGCGCAGGCGGCCAGACACTGCGACGCGTCACGCAATTCCCGTTCGTAGGCGTTCCACGGATTACCTCGAAGACGCAGCTCGGTAGTTCCCTGCTGCTGCTCATTGAGCTGATTGTCTGAGTAGGGGAAATTTCACACGGTGCGGCCGTCTTCCATAAAACAATTTATTCTATAAGTTGCAGGACCATGTCTGTCTATTCCACAGTGTACTCTCAGCTTCTCACAATGCCTCACCATTGTCTCAGCCTTACTATAGCACAGTCTTGTCCACCACAGCCTCACTCTACCACAGCCTCACTCTATTACAGTCTCACTCTATTACAGTCTCACTCTACCACAGCCTCACTCTACCACAGCCTCACTCTACCAGTCTCACTCTATTACAGTCTCACTCTACCACAGTCTCACTCTACCAGTCTCACTCTACCACAGCCTCACTCTACCACAGCCTCACTCTACCACAGCCTCACTCTACCACAGCCTCACTCTACCACAGCCTCACTCTACCACAGCCTCACTCTACCACAGTCTCATTCTACCACAGTCTCATTCTACCACAGCCTCACTCTACCACAGCCTCAATCTACCACAGTCTCACTCTACCAGTCTCACTCTACCACAGTCTCACTCTACCAGTCTCACTCTACCACAGCCTCACTCTACCACAGCCTCACTCTACCACAGCCTCACTCTACCACAGCCTCACTCTACCACAGTCTCATTCTACCACAGTCTCATTCTACCACAGCCTCACTCTACCACAGCCTCAATCTACCACAGTCTCACTCTACCAGTCTCACTCTACCACAGCCTCACTCTACCACAGCCTCACTCTACCACAGTCTCATTCTACCACAGTCTCATTCTACCACAGCCTCACTCTATTACAGTCTCACTCTACCACAGCCTCACTCTACCAGTCTCACTCTACCACAGTCTCACTCTACCAGTCTCACTCTACCACAGCCTCACTCTACCAGTCTCACTCTACCACAGCCTCACTCTACCACAGCCTCACTCTACCACAGCCTCACTCTACCACAGCCTCACTCTACCACAGCCTCACTCTACCACAGTCTCATTCTACCACAGCCTCACTCTACCACAGCCTCACTCTATTACAGTCTCACTCTACCACAGCCTCACTCTACCACAGTCTCACTCTACCACAGCCTCACTCTACCACAGCCTCACTCTATTACAGTCTCACTCTACCACAGCCTCACTCTACCACAGCCTCACTCTATTACAGTCTCACTCTACCACAGCCTCATTCTACCACAGCCTCACTCTACCACAGTCTCACTCTACCACAGCCTCACTCTACCACAGCCTCACTCTACCACAGTCTCATTCTACCACAGCCTCACTCTACCACAGCCTCACTCTACCACAGTCTCATTCTACCACAGCCTCACTCTATTACAGTCTCACTCTACCACAGCCTCACTCTATTACAGTCTCACTCTACCACAGCCTCACTCTACCACAGTCTCATTCTACCAGAGCCTCACTCTACCACAGCCTCACTCTACCACAGCCTCACTCTATTACAGTCTCACTCTATTACAGTCTCACTTTACCACAGTCTCATTCTACCACAGCCTCACTCTACCACAGCCTCACTCTACCACAGCCACACTCTACCACAGCCTCACTCTACCACAGCCTCACTCTATTACAGTCTCACTCTATTACAGCCTCACTCTACCACAGTCTCACTCTACCAGTCTCACTCTACCACAGCCTCACTCTACCACAGCCTCACTCTACCACAGTCTCATTCTACCACAGTCTCACTCTACCACAGCCTCACTCTACCACAGCCTCACTCTACCACAGCCTCACTCTACCACAGTCTCACTCTACCACAGCCTCACTCTACCACAGCCTCACTCTACCAGTCTCACTCTACCACAGTCTCACTCTACCAGTCTCACTCTACCACAGCCTCACTCTACCACAGCCTCACTCTACCAGTCTCACTCTACCACAGTCTCACTCTACCAGTCTCACTCTACCACAGCCTCACTCTACCACAGCCTCACTCTACCACAGTCTCATTCTACCACAGCCTCACTCTACCACAGCCTCACTCTACCACAGCCTCAATCTACCACAGCCTCACTCTACCACAGCCTCACTCTACCACAGCCTCACTCTACCACAGCCTCACTCTACCACAGCCTCACTCTACCACAGCCCACTCTACCACAGTCTCACTCTACCACAGCCTCACTCTACCACAGTCTCACTCTACCAGTCTCACTCTACCACAGTCTCATTCTACCACAGCCTCACTCTACCAGTCTCACTCTACCACAGCCTCACTCTACCACAGCCTCACTCTACCACAGCCTCACTCTACCACAGCCTCACTCTACCACAGCCTCACTCTACCACAGTCTCATTCTACCACAGCCTCACTCTACCACAGTCTCATTCTACCACAGTCTCACTCTATTACAGTCTCACTCTACCACAGCCTCACTCTACCACAGTCTCATTCTACCACAACCTCACTCTACCACAGCCTCACTCTACCACAGTCTCATTCTACCACAGCCTCACTCTACCACAGCCTCACTCTACCACAGCCTCACTCTACCACAGCCTCACTCTACCACAGCCTCACTCTACCACAGCCTCACTCTATTACAGTCTCACTCTACCACAGCCTCACTCTACCACAGTCTCATTCACAACGTCTCTCACACTCTTAACCCACCGTGAGAGCAGCCGGGGGCCCCAGCAGCCGCAGGCCGGAGTCCCTTTGGCCAACACCGCTGCACAGCCCCAACCACAGCATCGTACGCCCCAGGCGGCGGTCTGCCCAGCAAAGTGAGTCGATCAGAGCAGCTCGGCGCCAGGCAAAACACTTCAGTCTCCGGCAGAGGCGATTGCTTCGTCAATAACCAGATGCACAATTGCGAGCGTCTCAACGTCTCCATAGCAACTGGATGACGCCAGCCGGCTCTAAATAAAGATTGCAACAATTGGCTAAGAGCGTGCTTAGCCATCTGGTCGATCTCGCGAGGGCACTGACTGTGCCACGGCTGGCCCTGCAGTTTCGCTGTCCACAGTCGACCATCGTGATTGCACCACTTCAGTCCGGGCCGGTAGCTCTGCGCCAAAGCTGATTGCATCAGCGCCGCGGTGTCCGGGTCGCAGTTGCAGGCTTGGAGGCCGCTGCTGCCGCGCAGACTCAGCGTCATCAGCCAGTCAGCCGGTGTCGTGTCGCCTAGAGGTCCGGTGTGGCCGCCGTGACGCCGGCGACCCCGATGGTGATTCTGACGATTTGCGACACCACTGCTGGCTTGGTTGCCCATTCCGGCTATTGTGCAGGCCGGCTAGGGCTGCCGGATGCAGCAAAGTTTGGTTGATTGGAGTAGGAGAATTCTGCGGGTGGTTGGTGCGATAGTGAGGGGTCTGAACTGGCTGTGTGGGGGGTTGGTGCGATAGTGAGGGGTCTGAACTGGTTCTGTGGGGTTGGTGCGATAGTGAGGGGTCTGAACTGGTTCTGTGGGGGGTTGGTGCGATAGTGAGGGGTCTGAACTGGCTATGTGGGGTGTTGGTGCGATAATGAGGGGTCTGAACTGGCTGTGTGGGGGGTTGGTGCGATAGTGAGGGGTCTGAACTGGTTCTGTGGGGTTGGTGCGATAGTGAGGGGTCTGAACTGGTTCTGTGGGGGGTTGGTGCGATAGTGAGGGGTCTGAACTGGCTGTGTGGGGTGTTGGTGCGATAATGAGGGGTCTGAACTGGTTCTGTGGGGGTTGGTGCGATAGTGAGGGGTCTGAACTGGTTCTGTGGGGGTTGGTGCGATAGTGAGAGGTCTGAACTGGCTGTGTGGGGGGTTGGTGAAAAGTTTGTTTTCAAAATTCACTGGCATGGGATTTGGGTAACTTAGCGGTTCGAATCGGTCAAAACAACGTAAAAATGTAAATCGTAAATCGTAACAAGCAAAGAATCGGTGAGAGCCACTTGCATCTAAGAAACATTAGAGCATGAAAGTACGCAATCAGGTACATGTAAACTGTCGAAACTCCTACTCTAGACCACCAAGCCTCTGCTCTCCCTCCCTCCCACTCTGCACAACATTCTATCCCAAGCTTGGTTTCTACCCATTCTCTATTCTTGTCCCTTCTCTCTTTCTCTCTCTCTCTTGCGCGCGACAGGGCGGATGCTGCGTGCGCGAAGATGCCATGCAACTGCCTCAGATGCTACTCTTCTTATATCGATCCACGAATCTCACACACTGCATGGGCTAGGCTAACCCAACAGCCGCAGTACTGTCCGTCCCTGCAGTTAGCCACCGGGATTTAGCGATTGCATTTCGGCAAGGCTATTTTTAGAATTGCATATACTCGTATTACAGTTCTACAAAAATGTAGGCAGAGTAGAGCATAGATAGCCGACATCGGCCTGTCCCACCCCAAATATCCTACACAGATAGAGCGAGTCTCAGAGCACGCAATGTGGCGTGAATTTCCTAATTGTCTTAACATTAAAGCATCTCTTGTAAAAAAAAATTCTTGCTGAGACTGTGATTGTAAGTCAATTTTATAATTCTTTTCGAGAACAAGACTATTTTTTTATCTTACTATCCAAATTCTTAAAAGTACAAATCAGATTCAAGGATCTCGTCGTGTGTCGGACGCATCTGGATTCAATCAGCTTTTCCCGCTTTGATTATTTTTTGTCTAGGATCAGATTACACCCGTTGGGAAATATGTAATTCCCAGATTAATTATGGCAATCCTTGATTGGATTGAATACCACACTAGAGAAATTTGCAGTGCTCAGAATGGATTGGTGCGGATATCTAGATATTCATTTCGAGTTGTTTTTTGTTATTCGTCCTCTATCCCTCTCTCTCTCTCTCCTCTGTCTCATCTCTGTCGCTTTCCCCCTGTCTCATTTCTATCCCTCTCTCCCCGTCTCATCTCTATCCCTCTGTCCCCCTGCCTTATATCTCTCTCTCTCTCTCTCTCCCACTGTCTCATCTCTCTCCCCCTGTCTCATCTCTCATCTCTATCCCTCTGTCCCCCTGCCTTATCTCTCTCTCTCTCTCTCTCTCTCTCCCACTGTCTCATCTCTCTTCCCCTGTCTCATCTCTATCCCTCTCTCTCTTTCCTCTGTCTCATCTCTGTCGCTCTCTCTCTCTCTCTCTCTCTCTCTCTCTCTCTCTCTCTCTCTCTCTCTCTCTCACTAGTCTCATTTCTATCCCTCTGTCCCCCTGCCTTATCTATCTCTCTCTCCCACTGTCTCATCTCTCTTCCCCTGTCTCATCTCTATCCCTCTCTCCCCCTGTCTCATCTCTATCCCTCTCTCTCTCTCTCTCTCTCTCTCTCTCTCTCTCTCTCTCTCTCTCTCTCTTTCTCTCTTTCTCTTTCTATCTCTACCCTTTCTCATCTCTCTCCCCTCTCTTATCTCTATCTCTCTCGCCTCTCTCATCTCTATTCATCTGTCTCCCCCCCCTCTCATCTGCATCTGTATCTTTTCACTCTCGCATCTCTATCTCTATCTCTCCCCTTTCTCATCTCTATCCCCCACTCTCCCCTCTCTTAGCTCGTACCGTATCTCAATCTCTCTCTCCGCTCTCATCTCAATCTTTACCATTTCTCATCTCTATCCTCCTCTCTCCCCTCTCTTAAGGTATCTCATCTCTCTCCTCTCTCATCTCTATCTCTCTTTCCCCTCTTTCATTTCTATCTCCTCTCCCTTAACGTCTCTGTTGTTACTTTGAATACTTAAATGAGAGCTAAGCAGCAAATGAAAAACTTGACGAAGCAAGTGCCAGAAAAAACTCAATATTTCCTCACCTTTAAAGGCGCACAATTTAATGAAAATAGTTGAATCTTTAATTCAGCCACTTGCTTCTACGAAGAATTTTGGTTAAATAGACGCTGATATATTTCATTGGCTAAATATGGATAAATATATGGATACGGGTTGCTAAACTATAAGATTCCTTTAGCTGTTATATACTGGAAAATGATGAAGGAAATGGGAAGAAAATAAAGAAGAATGCTTTCTGAATTGATGATATATCTCTCTCTCGCTCCAAGGGATTTTATATCTGCATCTGGACGGCTGTGGGAGGGGTGGGCGAGGGTTGGAGGGAGACGAAAGTAGAAACGGGGAGGGACGGCAAATCAGGGAACGGAATTCGTTAGATACGCTGCTCCCAGCTGTCCCTGTCAAGGCCTCCTTAAAGTAGAATCTGGATTGGAAGCGTCTTTTACAAGCCTATTTATAGTAGTTTACAAACCTTTATTACTCACATTTGACAATTGATAGAAGTCTTGAAATTCTAATAGCCCAGCGCGCTGATGTGTCAGCGGCCCAGGCTCGATTCCAAGTGCAGTCAGATTAGTTTGGGGATAAATTGGAATCTCAGCCTGGCTCTGCTCGTGTTGTTTAACGTTAGGGCCGTAAGTGTAAGTGTGCGATTGTGCATAGCTTGTATGCCTGCTCAGGGGAGTCGGCGGAATGGGCAGTAATCCCCCTCGCCGATTGTGTGACAATGTCGCTTAAAGTGCGCCAGGGTGCACACAGCCCCTCGCCTGACTATAAGTATCTTCTAACTAAGAGATGATCCGCAGAAATGCATTTTGGTGAGTGAGTTGCTACAAGTACTCCAGTTATTGACTCGGGGAGTCTTCGGCTCAGTCCAGCGCATGGTGGATTCCGTGTGCAAATAGGGAATAGAGAAAGAGATTAAGATCGCGCTTCACCCATGCGAATCTGAAGCGCGCGCGCGCACAATTCTTGACTGAATATTAATGGGGTCGCAGCCTAATGCATTATTACTGAGCCGATCTTCTCTTTGCTGTGTATATATAGGCACTTAAAATGCTTCTCTCGTGACTGCGCAATTATAAACTACTTGCCGAGCAGAAAATAAGCCTTGCTCCATTAACAGTCGGGGAGAGTCATCTAATCCTCAAGAGCCGTTGAGAGCGCAATCGGGGAACAGTATCCGGAGCCCTCTGCTACAAAATCGTCACGAACTGGACTTGAGAAAATGCGGGACCAAATTCGTAAGGATACAAGATAGGGGGGCCGTAGCCCAGCGGTAGCGCAGCTGCTCTGGTGTGCCAGCGACCCAGGCTCGATTCCAAGTGCAGTCACATTAATTTGGGGCTGAATTGGAATCTCGGCTTGGCTCTGCTCGTGCAATTAACGGCCTTGAGAGCCAACCCCCCAAGGCGCAGTGAAGTGTACATGCCTAACGATAATATAAAGTTAGGGCCGCTGTACACTCTTGTGTGAGTGTGTGCCTGCGTACGTATCCGCGCGCTTGTATGCCTGCTCAGGGGAGTCGGCGGAATGGGCAGTAATGCCTCTCGCCGGTTGTGTGCCTATGTCGCTTAAAGTGCGCCAGGGTGCACACAACCCCCTGCCTCTAATAAAAAAAGGATACAAGATACGTAAGCTGCTTGTCCCGATGCGACTTGGGCAATTAATAAGCGTGTTGAATATTTGATGCAGCCGTGACTTATAACTGGATCAAGAGATTCTGCAATTGCTTCAACAGGCTGATAGAATGCATAATGAAAACTGAGACAGGCTGGAATATGAAAGAATTAGGAATAAAAATGTGAAGGGAATGTGAGAGCGATGAAGGAATAGAGAGTAGATAGGGGCCGGTAAGTAGAGATAAGATGGTAGAGGATTAGGCTTGAAGGGTCAAGGTTGAGGGAAGAAAGTAAAAGAGAGGCTAGAGGGGGAGACGGAGGAGACAAGATTGGCAGAGAGAGGAGAGGGTAGATAGGGAAAGGGTAGAGATGTGGGAGGGTAGAGGGTGAAAAGGTGGAGAAGGTTGAGAGGAAGAGCAGGCAGTGAGAAGAGGGAACTAGAAGGGAAAAAAGATTACACGCAAAAAGCAAGTCGGAGGGCAAACGCAGAGACAGGGACGGATGGCAAACTGCGGGATATTTCAGGCTGACGAGATGAAAACAAATTCAGCCCACGACAGCAGAAAAATAGCAGCAGGGAATTCAGCATGCGCCACTAATGCTTTACAGCATTACATCTCGCACCAGACCGAGAAGCCGCCCGCCCAGCAGAAGTAACTGCAAAGCTGTCAGAAGAAGGCCAAACAACCAAAAACAAAAGCAGCAAGAGCTGTCTTGTCTGTCACGCCTCACCCACCACTGGCACTAGCTAGCCATAATGCATTAGTGCCTTAGATAATGGCGAACTATATCCACGAAGTGGGCCACTCTATATATCTAATCTAACAAACCAGTTAATAATTAATTAGGGCCAAGGGAATACAGATACTCACCCAAGCACCTCATGCCTGAAAAAGTAGTTGCTCTGGGACTGCACTACATGAATATTTTGGTTGGGGCTGCGACCTCTGCTAGCCAAGACTTCAAGTGCGTACTAATTCAATGCAAACTCTAACCTGACCTAAACCCTAAACCTAACCTGACCTAAACCCTAAACCTAACCTGACCTAAGCCCTAAACCTAACCTGACCTAAACCCTAAACCTAACCAGGCCGAAACCCTAAACCTAACCTGACCTAAGCCGTAAACCTAGCCTGACCTAAACCCTAAACCTAACCTGACCTAAACCATAAACCTAAGCAGACCTAAACTCTAAACCTAACCTGACCTAAACCATAAACCTAACCTGACCTAAACCATAAACCTAAGCAGACCTAAACTCTAAACCTAACCTGACCTAAACCATAAACCTAACCTGACCTAAACCCTAAACCTTACCTGAGCTAGACCCTAAACCCTAAACCTAACCTAACCTAAACCCTAAACCTAACCTAAACCCTAAACCTAACCTTTCCTAAACCCGAAACATTATTTGACCTAAACCATAAACCTAATCTGATCTAAACCCTAAACCTAACCTGACCTAAACCCTAAACCTAACCAGACCTAAACCCTAAACCTAACCAGACCTAAACCCTAAAACAAACCTGACCTTAACCCTGAACCTAAAATGCCTTAAACCCTACCCTAATCTAACCCAAACCTGACCCTAACCTGTAGCAATAAAAAGCAAAAAAACCCACAGTTTTTCATACGAAAAAATGAAACGGCTTCAACAGAAGCGACGCTGCTGGTCAGCAATTAAACAGTTTATTTATTTTTTTCAGGTGCGAAATTTCAGAATAAAAATTGAAAACTTCAACAAAAGTCGTTAATGTCCGAAGATGAATTCGCTAAATTTAATGAGGCAAAAAGAATAATGTTAGGTAATTTTTGCAACAAGAAAACCGTAAAAACTTTGTTAATGCTTATTTTGGATCAAAACTGGAGGCTAAGGCACAAATTGAAACCATTGAAACATTTCGTAGTAAAACAAATTTGATTGTTAAGTTCTCGAAATTCCACGAATCCACAACTCCCAAACCACAAAACCCACAACTCCCAAACCTCAAAACCCACAACTCCCAAACCTCAAAACCCACAACTCCCAAACCACAAAACCCACAACTCCCAAACCTCAAAACCCACAACTCCCAATCCTCAAAACCCACAACTCAAAATCCACAAAAGTCACAACTCCCAATGGACAAAACCAACAACTCACAATCCACAAAAGCCACAACTCCCAATGGACAAAACCAACAACTCCCAAACCACAAAACCCACAACTCACAATCCACAAAACCCACAACTCCCAAACCTCAAAACCCACAACTCCCAAACCACAAAACCCACAACTCCCAAACCTCAAAACCCACAACTCCCAATCCTCAAAACCCACAACTCACAATCCTCAAAAACCACAACTTAAAATCCTCAAAACCCACAACTCCCAATGGACAAAACCAACAACTCACAATCCACAAAACCCACAACTCCCAATGGACAAAACCCACAACTTACAATCCACAAAACCCACAACTCCCAATGGACAAAACCCACAACTCACAATCCACAAAAGCCACAACTCCCAATAGACAAAACCAACAACTCACAATCCACAAAAGCCACAACTCCCAATAGACAAAACCAACAACTCACAATCCACAAAAGCCACAACTCCCAATGGACAAAACCAGCAACTCACAATCCACAAAAGCCACAACTCCCAATGGACAAAACCAACAACTCACAATCCACAAAAGCCACAACTCCCAATGGACAAAACCAGCAACTCACAATCCACAAAAGCCACAACTCCCAATGGACAAAACCAACAACTCACAATGCATTACAATCGACAATAGATAATCGGAAACTGCAATAACAACCTACAAAACAGTTCATAAAGCCTAAATAAAAAACCGATGAATAATGAAAACATACAAAATCCTACTCACAGTAGTAGCCAGAAACTCGCTGATAGAATATACGTGAATGAGTAATATATTAGTTTTATAGCTCACCTATCACCAGAAAACATCAAGAGATATACGGTGATAAATAGCAAATATTTAACAATGGATAATGAAAATAAACATAAATAATTGTACAGCAAGATTTGCTGTCTCAATCAGGTAATGCTCTGCAAAAAAGCTAGCTAATAATAAAGCAATAAATGTAAATAAACAAATGGAAACTGCAGCGAAATTATTTCTGCAAATCAAATGATATAAAGGAATGGATTTTTTGATCTTCAACTTATTTTACACACGTGTACACTAATGTGGAGAAAATCAACGCATCTATGTACACCCGTACTAGATACTGAAGCTAAATGTGTACACCTGTACTAGATACTGAAGCTAAATGTGTACACATGTACTAGATACTGAAGCTAAATGTGTACACCTGTACTAGATACTGAAGCTGAACGTGTCAGTGTTCACTTGTACTAGATACTGAAGCTAAACATGTCAGTGTACACTTGTGTCTGAGTACAGTCAGTTTTGACCAAAACCAACGTTGACAAAAAACATTACTATCATCAATTAGCCAGTTTCATTGTACGGGTCAGTCTTACTAATTTGTTTACCATAGCATTTCCTATAAAAAAATTTAAACAACAGTGGTTTCCATTGAAGCGGAAGCAACGGCTGAGGCGGAAGTGGCAGCTTTGGCTGCTTTTGCTACTGCTGTTGTTGCTGCTGTCCCAGACTGGGAGGCGGAAGCAGACGCAGAAGCAGACGCGGAAGCAGACGCAGAAGCAGGCGCGGAAGCAGGCGCGGAAGCAGACGCGGAAGCAGGCGCGGAAGCAGACGCGGAAGCAGACGCGGAAGCAGAAGCAGAAGACGCCGCCGGCTTCAATAAGGTGATTCTAGCGGGGTTAAAGTACAGTCCCGAGTGCTTGTAGACCAGAGCCCAGATGTAAGGCACAAAAAAATCGTCCGGCTTGGCCTCTTCAACGTATTTAAATCGTGGCTCCGGGAACTGGCGGAGTCGTTCGCGTTTGAAGCTGGCGCAGCTTGAGGAGATTACCTGCGAATTGGTGAGGCGATTGAAGCAAGGTTTTAAGCTAGCATTTGCACCCATGCTTTTTTATCAATAATTTCAAAGGTCGCAAACAACTGGAACTGTTACAAATAGGATTCCCCTAAAAAGGATTTTTCTAACTGGGATTTCCCTAAAAATGATTTCTTTAGATGGAATTTCTCTGAATGCAATTTCCCTAACTTGGAGTTACAAATCTGAAATTTACAACAATGGGATTTCCCTAACTGGGATATCTATAACTGGGGTTTCCCTAACTGGGATATCTATAACTGGGGTTTCCCTAACTGGGATTTCCAGAACTGGGATTTCCATAACGGGAATTTCCTTACTGGGAGTTACCTATCTGAGATTTACAACAATGGGATTTCCCCGACTGGGATTTCCCTAACTGGGATTTCCATAACGGGAATTTCCTAATTGGGAGTTACCTATATGGGATGTCCCACAAATTACATTTCCCTAACTGAGATTTCTCTAAAGAACATTTCCCTTACTATGATTTCCCTAACTGGGAAATCCATAACGGGAATTTCCTAATTGGGAGTTACCTATATGGGATGTCCCACAAATTACATTTCCCTAACTGAGATTTCTCTAAAGAACATTTCCCTTACTATGATTTCCCTAACTGGGAAATCCATAACGGGAATTTCCTAAACTGTAACTGTTCCTAACTGTTACCTATCCGGGATTTCATTAAAAAACTGATTTCCTTAACTGTGGTTCTTCTAAACGACATTTCCCTAACTGGGATTTCCCTAGCTGTGATTTCCGTTACTGGGGTTTGCTTCAACTGGGATTTCTCTAGCGTGAGTTTTTTTCCTAATTAGGATATCGGTATCAACAACAAAGATTTCCCAGACTAAAATTCAACTCAGTGACCAATTACACTGACCGACGCCAATTAGAGGAGGGATCGTATAAATGCAATACCGAAACATTAAGCCTGAACATAATCCACCGACTTTTGAGTGCCCACATCATCATAATAAACCAGAGCTCTCCCTCTCACCTGCATAATCCGAGCCTCGGACAGTTGCGAAGGCGGCGGCAGGGCGGCAAGTTCGCCACCATCCGCCGCCTGCTGCTGCTGCTGAGCTGCCGCTGACCCGGCCGCCGAGTCTCTCGCCACAGCGGCGGCGAAGTGCTGCGACACCGTCAGCAGGTTTGCCGCCAGCTCAGCCAGCTCTGTGCGATTCTGCAGCAGTCGCTTGTTGAACAGAGCGGCTCGCTGGTGCAGCATGGTGTACACCAGGTGCGGGTTAGCGGCCAGGCTCACCCGGCTCAGGGTGCCGTTAACCACCTCCAGGATGCTGCGGCTGGCCGCCTCTAGGGCTGCCAGCTCGTCTGGGGACTGCTGCGGGCTGGGGAGGGGTGCGGCCTGTCCGTCTGTGTCTGTCTGTCTGTCTGTCTGTCTGTCTGTCTGTCTGTCTGCCTGTCTGTCTGCCGCCTGTCTGTCTGTCTGTCTGTCTGTCTGTCTGTCTGCATGTCTGTCTGTCTGTCTGTCTGTCTGTCTGTCTGTCTGTCTGTCTGCCTGCCTGCCTGCCTGCCTGCCTGTCTGTCTGTCTGTCTGTCTGCATGTCTGTCTGTCTGTCTGCATGTCTGTCTGTCTGTCTGCTTGTCTGTCTGAGTCAGTGTCTATCTGCTAGCGGCCGCATGCTCATTCAATAACAGACAGACAGCTGTCTACTTACGTTGCCGATTTCTGCTGCTCCAGCTTCTCAATCCGAGTGGCAATGAAAGTCAGCAGGCCCAGCAGCTTCTGACAGGCGTAAGGATGCAGCGATCGGGCCTGAGTAGACTGATTGGCCAGCGCTGCCATGCAGTTGCTAGGCAGGTAACCACCGCCGCCGCCTCTGCCCAGTTTATGCAGATTGAGCTGCACGCATCTGGCTAGCACTACTACTAGTAGGCTGCCCAGAGTGCCCTGCGGACCCAGCTGTCTCTCCGTTAGCCAAGTAGGCGACGCCCCGCCAGGCAGGGGAGCGGTGTGCATAGCCCTGCACAGGTCGGGCTGCTCAGTGAGCATGAGCAAGTTGATCATAGCCATGTACAGGCGATGCGACTGCGGCTCAGTGTTAGCCGAGTGAATGCACTGCAACAGTGGCAGAGTTAGCGAGGCTAACAGTTGAGGATTATTGGCCCCAGCTGAAGACAGGTGGTTCCTCAGGGCGTGCGAACCGGCCGGGTGGAGCAGCAGGTAGAGCAGCAGCAGAGCTTCATCTTGAGGCAAATCAGTTGCTATGGCGCCTAGCAGACCGGCATAGTTCCCTAGCAACTTGGCGTCGCATTCGAGCAGAGCGTCACGGTAGGGCGTGTCCAACTCGTTTTCGTTGGAAGAGTAGCCGGGACTGAGGGCGAGGGCGAGGCAGAGCAGAAGGCTCTGTCGGCTCAACAGGTTGCGTTTGAGTTCAGCTCGAGTCTGGGAATGGGGAAGATTTAGAGGAAACAGTTAATCACTTAGGTTAATCTGTGCCAAGTCACGTGACTTATCATCTTACCGGCTCATCTGTTTTAGAAACGGTTGAAGCTGCTGAAGTGCCGCCACTGCCGCTTCCGTATCCAAGAGTCACCATGTACCATAGACCGGTTGCTAATGACGCTGCCGCATTGTACACCTTAATAAATTGCAGTATAATATTTCAGGTAAATAATAACTTTGTATATAATTTCAAGCATATCTAAAATATGCATTCTGGACAGTATATTTCTATTACACATGGTACCATGAGGGACAGATGCGGCAGCCAATCAGCGCACAGTTACAAAAGACACAGATATACAGCAGCCAATCAGCGCACAGTTACAAAAGACACAGATATACAGCAGCCAATCAGAGCACAGCTACAAAAGACACAGATATACAGCAGCCAATCAGAGCACAGCTACAAAAGACACAGATATACAGCAGCCAATCAGCGCACAGCTACAAAAGACACAGATATACAGCAGCCAATCAGCGCACAGCTACAAAAGACACAGATATACAGCAGCCAATCAGCGCACAGCTACAAAAGACACAGATATACAGCAGCCAATCAGCGCACAGCTACAAAAGCAAGATATATAGCAGCCAATCAGAGCACAGCTACAAAAGACACAGATATACAGCAGCCAATCAGCGCACAGTTACAAAAGACACAGATATACAGCAGCCAATCAGCGCACAGTTACAAAAGACACAGATATACAGTAGCCAATCAGCGCAGAGCAACACTTTGGCGGAGAAATCAAAACATTAGACTATCCAAACGAAAACCCCTGTTATATAATCTACCTGAGAAGGTGCCTGAGGCGCGCTAGCTACCAATCGATCAGGAGCTGGCGGCGCCGCCACAAACCGCTGCACTAAAGTGGCCGTCAACCTTCTGGCATAAGGTGCGCATCTGCCAGCACAGAGAATCTGGTAGAATGCCAGCTGGGCACTTGACTTGCAGCCGTGGTACATTCTCAGGCTCAGCAGTACTAGTAAGCTGTTGATTGCTTCTAGAAGAGCAGGAAATGCTTCCTCATCAACAGGTAGAAGAATGACTAATTTGACTAAACTTTCAACGTAATCTTCTATTGTGGTGCCAGAGTCGGCAGCGACCGAGGACGGTGCAGCAGAGGACGACTCGGCATTGTCTTCATTGTCTGACGAGTTTTGAGAGGCGTCCGGCGAGCTGTCAGAAGATGACGACTTCTTCTCGATCACGGATGCGTTGTCGTCATTGTCCTGCGAAAATTTGAGATGGTTAATTTATGACGCTGTTAAGATTTTAGATGAGAGTTTTTCTAGTGTAGTGGGATGTCCATAGCTGACAGGATTTCTTGTCAGTAAGATATTTATAGCTGACAGAATTTCTTGTCACTAGGATAGATATACTATCGCTGACAGAATTTCTTGTCAGTAGGATGTTTATAGCTGACAGGATTTCTTGTCAGTAGGATGTTTATAGCTGACAGGATTTCTTGTCAGTAGGATGTTTATAGCTGACAGGATTTCTTGTCAGTAGGATATTTATAGCTGACAGAATTTCTTGTCAGTAGGATGTTTATAGCTGACAGGATTTCTTGTCAGTAGGATATTTATAGCTGACAGGATTTCTTGTCAGTAGGATATCTATAGCTGACAGGATTTCTTGTCAGTAGGATATTTATAGCTGACAGAATTTCTTGTCAGTAGGACGTTTATAGCTGACAGAATTTCTTGTCAGTAGGATGTCTATAGCTGACAGGATTTCTTGTCAGTAGGATGTCTATAGCTGACAGGATTTCTTGTCAGTAGGATGTCTATAGCTGACAGGATTTCTTGTCAGTAGGATGTCTATAGCTGACAGGATTTCTTGTCAGTAGGATGTCTATAGCTGACAGGATTTAATTTCAGACAATTTTATCTGAAACAGACACCAGACTGCCAATTTGCACAAAAACAAAGCAAATCACCTGATTGTCATCCTCAACAGGACAGAATTCCATGTGCTCAAGTAAGCTTCGCTCATTCTCCGATTCTAACAGATATTTAATGCAACAACGGGCCATGAACAGGGCAGCTCCCAGCTGGCTGAGATGCCGGGATCTGCGCTGTCTATCAGCCAGCGGCTGCAGCACAGCATCATCTAGCTCGTCAGTCAGTTTAATGATTCTCCGAAGTAGTGCATTGAGATTGCCGCTAGTTCGATTGTTGACAGCCAGGTGGGCCAGGTAAGGCAGCGCTAGAGATTCGTCAAAGTCGCGAGAGGCGCGAGAGGTCACGGGAGGACAGAGCTGATGACTTAACAAATTTGTCCAGAAAGCTTCAGTCTCGTCTAAGTCAGCCACAGCTGCCAGAGGCTCCGCTGAGCAGAATCTTTCAAGTAGAGGATTTCTGACTGGGCCTGTTAGCTCAGACAGTGTGCTCACATTTGAGCCCATTGCTTTCTGATTGCAGAGAAAAGTTTTTTCTTTGGCTTACAATATTCAGTAATGAACTGCTAGGCTGCAGATTAACAAGTTAATTCTTACACCTGTAAAGATAGATAACAAGAAATGTAATTTATTAGTAACAAGTAGGAGTGAAAAAAACATTAAAGTACACAGATGGACATTGGCTAGCTAGGTTGTTTGTGCCATAGTTAGAGGTGCAATAACCTAGTGGCCTAACACGGCGCTGTGATGTACCAATAGCCCAAGCTCGATTGCAAGTGCAGTCACATTAATTTTGGGGCTAAATTGGAATCTTGGCTTGGTTCTGCTTATGTAATTAACACCTTTGAGGGCCAACCTCCAAGGCATAGTGAAGTTAGCACTTGGAATTTGACAACAGATAAGACATGATCATTAGAGGTACTAATAGTAGTATGTATAGAATAAGAATATAAAGCTAGAGATATATAAACTACTCTTGAGGCTAAAAATTTAGGTACAAAAATAAAATGAACAAAGGAAAACTACTAGGAAAGATTATATATAAGACAGAAGAAGAAGGAAAAGAATAAAGGAGCAAAAAGAGGAAATAATAGATAGCATTCCAGCCAATGAGATCAATTGATGCTTGTCTCAAATCTATGCATACATGACTATCAAAGATGCAGTTATAGGGAAAAATAGCTATTGGGATTAGGTTTTTTAGTATACTATAGTTTTTAGGTCTATAATATAGACTTAGATTTACACATACTAGAGAATAAGTAAAACATAATATAACAAATACAAATTTTTAGGACTAATAAAATAATAATATAAAAAGTACAAGTTAAAACAAAATGCATTCAAGTAATCACTAATTCTAAAAACTAGTAAAAAGTTCACTTAAAATAACTATTCCAAATTCCTATTTCTAGGGTCAAGATCTTGATTTTATGGGAATCTAATTTTCCTTAGGATTATAAGTGTAAGTAAGAATTTGAGATCATGATCAATGGTATACTATCTAACCTCTCTATTGATGAAATAATGCACTTTATAATTGCATTTAGTTTTATTTAAATTTCATTTCATTAAAATAATATTTGTTACTACTTTTATTTTGACACTTCATACTCCAAGCATCATTAGGTTCATAATAATATAAATTATTAGGTTTTTGATGTATAGTATCAAAAAAGAAGTATTCACAAATATTTTTCTTAGTTTTTTGTTAAATTTGTCTTTTGTTAAGCCTCTATATTATCAACCAAATGATTTAGAAAAAAGGTCTAAGAAATTATATATATATATATACATATTATGTATAAGGGATACTCTAAAAGTTTTGCAATTCAACTATTTAAAGTTTAAACTTTTCTATTACAATCCTTCAAAGTAGGCTCCTTGGAACTATAAACACTTGTGCACTCATCTGAGCCACTTGTCATAAGGCCCTGGATCTCTTCAATTGGGATGCTGTCAATTGCCTCCTTTGTCACCAGCTCTAGCTTCTTGTTGGACTTTTTGATTTCTGAAAAGAGCCAGAAGTCGCAGGGGGCAAGGTCTAGTGAATAGGGCAGATAGGGCAGGTGTGGTAGCATTGAAATACTTCTTTCTGCCCTTGCATTCCCTTCCCTGGTGCCCTTTGGATCATGACTGGTAAGCACTCTTCAGTGTACCATCGAGCAGTGACTATAGTTTGACCCTCCAGATTCACCATCGCCAACATGCCTTGTGAGTCAAAGAAGATTGCAAACATTTGCTTGCCCTGGGACCGGGACCGCCTTGCTTTCAGGGGTTGTTGCCAACCTTCTGGCACCCACTCTGCACTGCTACACTTTGTCTTGATGTCAAAATGATAGAGAAATGTCTCATCCCCAATGTGATGACTTTAGAGTGGCACTAATGGCTCTCCTACTCATATCAATTGATGAGAAACTGACAGAACTCCATGCGGGCCTGTTTCTGACCATCTGTTAAGAAGATATGGGGAATCCATCAGGCACAAAGCTTTCTGACTCTCAGGTGATCATATAGAATCATATTGGCCACTGCCAATCCAATGCCAACATTCATAGCTAATATGTCTATGGTGATTTGCAGATCCTGATAGATTAGCTCCTACATTACAGTGATGTTTTCTTCTGTCACTGCTGTTGGAGGTCTCCTAGGCCAGAGGTTGTCAGAAAAGCTAGCCCTGCCACTGCCAGCCTAAAACTCATAATACTAGTGTGAAACAGTAGCATATGACAGCGTTTGAGCCTCTAATATTGCCAGTAGCTCAGCATGAGTCTCAAGTGCCATAAGCTTTTGCTTGTGACAGTACCAAATTAGTAGCTGATTTTTCTCACGATTCAATTCCATGGCTGCAGCTATACATTTTAGGAGTCATTGACTTTGACTAGAGGCTGTGTAGGCATATATAAATTCACTTGAAAATTGAGATGGGAACTATATACATGTTTATTGTACAGAGGGTTGATTTTTTAAAAATGTGCGACTTGCACAAGTGGTTGAATTGCAAAACTTTTGGAGTATCCCTTGTATGGTAACAATAGATGTATAGGAAAGTATAAATAACAAGTGTGTGTCAAGTAAATAATTCTTTTTAAGTATTCAACTTCCAAGCATAGATTGGTCAAGGACGACTTAAGTAGAAGGACGGGAAACCTCGTTTCTTAGAAAATTTTTGAAGGCACTTTTTCCCGAAAAAATACACTACGGAGATAGGAAATTTTCATTTTTTCAGCACAAAAATTGCTATTACTTTTGATAGGAGGCAAATACAGTGTTCATCTTTTGATATGTTGTGTCTTTTTTATTGCTCTATCGATATTAATAAGGCTTTTCGTTCAGAAAATTAGATTTCTATGTTACTTTTTTATTCTACGTATATTTTCACGCGTCTTGTGCTTGAAATACATTAGAATGCCACGGCTCGCCTCTTAGGTTTTATGAGTCTATTTTGTCATTCTTAACTGACTGTGTAGCAAATATTCGTAACAGAGATGATAAAATAGATTCATAAAACCAAATATTGGAGCTGTGTCATGCATTTTTGTGATTTTTAGATACAGGAAATATACGTAGAATAAAAAAGTAACATAGAAATCTAATTTTCTGAACGAAAAGCTTTATAAATATCGATAGAGCAATAAAAAAGACACAACATATCAAAAGATGAACACTGTATTTGCCTCCTATCAAAAGTAATAGCAATTTTTGTGCTGAAAAAATGAAAATTTCCTATCTCCGTAGTGTATTTTTTCGGGAAAAAGTGCCTTCAAAAATTTTCTAAGAAACGAGGTTTCCCGTCCTTCTACTTAAGTCGTCCTTGATCATTCATTAAGAGAATTGTGACTGTTAATTTCTGGTTTTTCTAGAAATGATAACATTTAAAAAACTAATCTGCCATTAAGTAGTAAAACAAATATAAAAAAAGCATTCTACTTTTTCAAAAATCAATGTAGTTTTGAAATATAGAAAATACATTCAGTTATTTTAATAAGTTGTTTTAATATAAAACCTATAAAGCGATATTAAAAATTTAACAATATTTCCTTCCTGTTATTTCTTCGGAAGAAAACAACTTTTTTATCGAACCTACTGCATAGAAGTCTAGAATTAGTAAAAAGAATTTTTAGAATACTAGAAATCTAACCTGTGCGATAACTACCCTACTATACTACCATATTTTACATTAAAAAATCGAATAGTATGGCGGAGCCACTGACCCTTCAACAAGGTGAGGCTCACAACTCATTCTATTCTATTGGCAAAACATTGGGCCTAGGGCCTGCTGGCCTGGCCTAGTTTGACCTTTTTACGGATAATTCTTTCCTGATCCTGTATAAAGCTGGCATCATTTTTGCTTTTTAATAGTTTATTATTTTTGTTTTCTTCTACTTGAAGCAAAATAGTCTAGAAAATCGAACAAATATTAAATGTTGAGTCTAAAACCTACTTTTCTCTAACTGAGAACAAAGCCAGAATAGAGTAGAAATATATAAAATGATTTTTAATTAAAGCTTTAAATGTGTTTATATCATTTTGCACTGTTTAAAGTTTGTTTCTGTCAACTTTAAAACTTTTTAGGCACAAAATTTTTGCTTAGCATAAAGCCATTGAAAAATTGCTATCATAATTAAATGTCAATCCTCTGGTTTTGAATGTTTAAATATTTTTAAACATAAATTTGGATATAATGATGTCCAAGGCCCTGTTTTAAAATAAAAATAACTTTGGCCAATGGGTTTTACTAACATTAAAACCAATATTAAAATGTTTACATGATGACTTATTTACCCTTTGATTAAATATAATCCGCTTTCTTTGGTAATAGCCACTTTGGTAACAAAGCAGATTTATGACTACTGATGCTATATCTTAATGATAATTCATTTATTTATTTAGCAACTATTCATTTATTAATTAACATTTCCCATGTTGGGCACCAATCCATTAATCAATAAGCATTAATCTGTTAATAAGCATTAATAAGCATTAAGATTTTTCATTAACATTAATAGACTGCCATTAAGATTTTTTTCAAACTAACGGATTAATGAATTTGCATTAATAATTGTGTAAGTTAATGACAAATTCATTGTTAATGTTAATGAGAATGTCAATGACCAAATAAAGATGCAAAGAAAAAACAAAAATCTAAGTCTGATGAGAAGTTATAACATTACAAATGTATTCAAATTTACCTTAATGCCTAATTAATCTCTTTGTTTATAAGGATGAACAACTTCTTACTAATGAACTTTAATAATAAATTAAAATGTAAACTTTATTGTTGCACGTAAGCATCGATCAGTTTGATTCAGTTCTTTCCCAATCTTTCTTAACTTTCTGCTGTGCCTGTTAATGCTACTAAAACAACCTTCCTATTTGTATTTTATGATTAACTAATTAGCTTTCGCTGCTTTCAAGTTTAAAATAGCTGAGTTAATTATTTTATTGTATGCTTACTTTTAGTAGTATTATACATACAAGTTTTTAAATATTATTTGTTACTTTTTAGCTTGTAAATTGCTTATATGACCTCTGTGTTTCACTAAAAAGGTGCAAAAGCAAGACAGTGCATTGTGAAGTCTGCTTTGGAAATTAGTGCAAGATTTCTGTATTTTTTGGGTTAACTTTAACAGATTAATGCTTATTAACAATAATCAGTTAACTTAATGAAATTAAGAGTTTATAAGTTAAGATTTTTTTGTTTTATTGCTAACGCTTTTGCTAGTAATGGAAGTTAAGATTTTCATTAATGGTGCCTAACAATTAACATTTCAACTATTTTCTTGCCAGGTATGGTTCAATTTTCTAGTTAAACTGAATTGTAATTTATTTTTATTTGTGTATTAACTTTGTAATAAAATTAAAAGCAGCAAAGAACGTTATGCTAGTTGAAAATTGAATTTTTTTAAGTAAGTAATTATAAATGAAGAAAAAATAGATTCTAAAATACAATTTTTGACAAATAAAATTAATTTGAAAGAACAAAGAGTTGACTATATACTCAATACATGTACACAACTAAAATGATCAAGACAATGGCAAAACCTACATCACAATATTACAGATAAATATCAATATAACTTGACAATGTCTAAGTAGTCTAGACTAGTTTAACAAGCTATAAGTTGGCTTAACTCTTTGTTACATATTTATTTCTAATTGTTAAGGTTAGGCTAAGGTTTTTAGATTATTAAGGTTTACTATTTGAGTTAGGTATAGGATTAGATTAGGACTAGATTGATACTTAATTTGTGGTAGTCAAATTGCTCATAGTTACTTTACTAGACCTATATGTAAATATTTTATGACATTTATGCATTATATATTACCATTGCAATTAGACAAAACCTCTTGTTAAGTCCCAAAGAGTCATTCTTAACTATGACTTCATCTCTGTGATCCCAATTATATAGTAACCCCCACCTGACAGACATCCAGCGCGCTGTGGAGCTACTTGAGAAGCTTCAAAGCTGCCCAGATGTCCAGCACGAGAAGCTAGCCGCTCTTAGTCGTATTCTACAGTCGGATTTCTGCAACATGGTTCGCGAAGTGTACGAACACGTCTACGAGACTGTGGACGTTGGCGGCAGTCCAGAGGTTCGCGCCTCGGCCACAGCCAAAGCCACCGTGGCTGCTTTCGCCGCCGCTGAAGGTCACGCGCATCCGCGGGTCGTTGAACTGCCAAAAACTGAGGAAGGCCTTGGCTTCAACGTGATGGGCGGCAAAGAGCAGAACTCGCCTATCTACATCAGCCGGATCATCCCTGGTGGCGTGGCCGACCGCGAGGGCAGTCTGAAACGCGGCGATCAGCTGCTCAGCGTCAATGGCGTGTCAGTTGAGAACGAGCACCACGAGAAAGCTGTGGATCTGTTGAAGGCTGCCCAGGGCACAGTGAAACTGGTGGTCCGGTACACACCCAGGGTGTTGGACGAGATGGAGGCTCGCTTTGACAAGCACAAGGCTAGGAGAGCTCGCGGCGGTCAGAATTAATTCATTATTAATTGACAGTTCAACAAATCAAGCTGGATTATGATTTAACTCAAATGTTTTCCTTTACAAAATATGTTTTTTGTTGTGTTGATGATCCTGTCCGTTGAAAACCTGTACCGTGATAAGAGTCGTCTAAAGAGTCATTTCAAACAGCTTAGTAGCTCGACTCTTGTAACCTATTAACAAGTCAAACTACCGCATCACGTGAGATGTAGAATCGTTAGAGAGTCGCAAAAGTCGTCCAAGAATAGTTCTGTTAGCGCTTAACTTTGTACTCACTTAAGTAAGTATACGACATTTTTTTATTAAAGGCAGGGGGGGCAGGGGGGTTGTGTGCACCCTGGCGCACTTTAAGCGACATGGGCACACAACCGGCGAGAGGCATTACTGCCCATTCCGCCGACTCCCCTGAGCAGGCATACAAGCGCGCGGATACGTACGCAGTCATACGCACAGGCACACACTCACACAGGAGTGTACAGCGGTCCTAACTTTATTTATCGTTAGGCATGTACACTTCACTGGGCTTTGGGGGGTTGGCTCTCAAGGCCGTTAATTGCACGAGCAGAGCCAAGCCGAGATTCCAATTCAGCCCCAAATTAATGTGACTGCACTTGGAATCGAGCCTGGGTCGCTGGCACACCAGAGCCTGCGCTAGACCGCTGGGCTACGGCCCCCCTAAGTATACGACATTGAGTTGTTGTTATAAATGCGAAATGCGATTCTAAAAGGCCCCAGTCACTTGAGTCTCACCCAGAGTCGCAGACGATAAAAGGCCTCGAATTGACTTTTAGGCGACTGTTTGACGACTTTTTTGGCGGCTTGTACCGTGACGTCTCATTGTTTTAGACTTGTCTTCGGGGCGACTCCAGTGATTCTGGGACGCTGCTTGGCCTGGGTGCCGTTTTAATCGGGGTTGATTATTGAAATTTGTATTGACTAGTTAATTTGCTAGTTTAGTAATATGCAAACTATGCTACTTATAATCGCCCATAGCTGAGTATTGCCCTAATTTTATTTGTTAGGTGTAGATTTTTCAGTTTTTTTCCTTTGGTTGAAAATTCAATCTCGATGAAAATGTGATTTTGACTTTTATTATATAAATTTATGATGTGTTTATTTATTAAAAAAATATTCCGCATCAATTCGAAGCGCACGGCTCGATCCCATTCTAATATGCTTACGTTTTTATTCGCTTAGTTAATCACTAAATCAACTGTACAAAACAAGCAGCATTGTCATGTACGTTATTTAACCTTAATCAGTACTGAATAGTTGCTTTAATTCATTTTTCAGCTTGTAAAATTTGTTCAACGCAGTGAATCCAATGCTTCGTTGACTGTTGTTTGTATCGATCATTTGTTAGGCTTTGTTAGTTTTCCAAGTTAAAATATTAAAACAACAAAATTAAAATTTGCGTTTTCAAATGCGACATTTTATACTAGGGTGGAAATCATGGTTGCTGTTGTTCTATTTTTGGTTTAAATTATTATTTTAATAGAATTTGCTTAGAGGTTCCGACCTTTGACTGGTTAGGTTTGGGGGTTGGCTTTAGATTAAGGTTTACTGTTTAGGTTTTAGGTTTAGGTTAGGGTTGCGGTTTATGTTAGGGTTTACTGTTTAGGTTTAGGTTAGGGTTGCAGTTTAGGTTAGGGTTGTAGTTTAGGTTCGGGTTGCAGTTTATGCTAGGATTGTGGTTTAGGCTAATGTTGTAATTTAGGTTGTGTTTGCGGTTTAGGCTAACGTTGTAGTTTATGTTGAGTTTGCGGTTTAGGCTAAGGTTGTAGTTTATGTTGAGTTTGCGGTTTAGTCTAAGGTTGTAGTTTAGGTTGAGTTTGCGGTTTAGGCTAAGGTTGTAGTTTATGTTGAGTTTGCGGTTTAGTCTAAGGTTGTAGTTTAGGTTGAGTTTGCGGTTTAGGCTAAGGTTGTAGTTTATGTTGAGTTTGCGGTTTAGGCTAACGTTGTAGTTTAGGTTGAGTTTGCGGTTTAGGCTAAGGTTGTAGTTTAGGTTGAGTTTGCGGTTTAGGCTAAGGTTGTAGTTTATGTTGAGTTTGCGGTTTAGTCTAAGGTTGTAGTTTAGGTTGAGTTTGCGGTTTAGGCTAAGGTTGTAGTTTATGTTGAGTTTGCGGTTTAGGCTAACGTTGTAGTTTAGGTTGAGTTTGCGGTTTAGGCTAAGGTTGTAGTTTATGTTGAGTTTGCGGTTTAGGCTAACGTTGTAGTTTATGTTGAGTTTGCGGTTTACGCTAAGGTTGTAGTTTAGGTTAAGGTTGCGGTTCAGGTTAGGGTTGCAATTTAGGTTAAGATTGCGGTTTAGGTTAGGGTTGCGGTTTAGGTTAGGGTCGGGGTTATAGATTAGGGTTGGAGTTTAGGTTAGGAATAAGGTTTAAGTTAAAGGTTAGGGTTTAGGAAAGATTTGGGGTATGAATTAGGGTTGGCAATTAAAATTCGCTGTCTGGTAATGATAATGATCATGCACCCAGTGGCCGCCATGAAAGTAGGTGTAGGCGAAAAATATTAGTAGGAAAATAACATTCAAGTATCATTCAACTTTATCAACTTTCCCAATTAATATTCAATACGAAACAAAACAATGATAATTTCAGCTGCAGCTGTCCAATCATGAGCCAATCAGTCAAGCCGAATCATGATCAGCAGCAGCAGCAGTCAGCATTATCTCCCTCATCTTCGCCGCCGCCGCTGCAGCCGCAGTCAGGTCAGCAGCAGCGCAGTCGCAGCGGCAAGCCACCAAAACCGCCAGAGAAACCGCTGATGCCGTACATGCGCTACAGCCGGAGAGTATGGGACCGCGTGAAGGCCGACAATCCCAATTTGAAACTGTGGGAAGTTGGCAAAATTATCGGCCACATGTGGCGAGAACTTGGCGAGCCGGAAAAGCAGCAACTGGTTGACGAATACGAGGTTGAGAAAGCCAAGCACACTGAGGCTATGAGGCTCTATCACAACTCGCCTCAGTACAAAGCTTGGTTGGCTAATCGAGAGCAGCAGCAGCAACAGAAGCAACAACAGCAGCAACAGATGAACAGCTCATCAGTGTATGACTTTCCTGAGCAAAGCGGTTCGAAGCGTAGCTCTTATCATCATCAGCATCAGTCGATGCGTCACCAGCATCCTCACAGACGACACCAGTCCTTGCTTCACCATCATTATCAAGAGCCCGAATGGGAAGACCTGCCAGATCCTGCAGAATCAATCAGGCAAGCCGCCACTGACAGGTACCGTCGCAATCATCGACTACTGATGCAGATTCTCGGGCCTGCCCGTCTGCCGCCGCCCTCCGCGTCGCCTCCGTCACCAACCCATCCGCTGTTGAAGCGATTTCGATCAACGCTAAAATCCGCCGATCCAACAGCTGAATTCGAAGACGAAAGTAATGATGAAAAATCTTCAAATTGTCGACTGCAACGTTGGATTGAATCTTCTAATAGATTTGATGAGCAATTGAAATTGTTAGACAGTCAGCGGCCTAAGATTGATGCTGACATTGAATTCGACGAGTTTTGTCAGCCGGCTGCTCCGCTAACTCAACGAGTTCGTTGCGTGCCAGAAGAAGATATTCTGGTTCCTGAATATGACAGCAGAGCGCTGGCGCGCCGTCATCCTCAACAGCAGGTTAACAGCGAGCCGAAAATGCCCGACTGTAACTCGGGCCAATTTCAAGCTCTGACAACTCAGCAACAGTCTCTGCTCGCCTCGCTGCCGCCGCCGCAGTCGCCATCATCCACGAAGAAGCGACAACAGCAGCAGCAGCAGCAGCCTTCTGCTGGTCGTTCAGGTAGAAAATCTACCCAGTCGGGTGTTGAAATGAAACAGAGTCCAACAGCGGCCGCATCAGTGTCCTCTCTGATGCCAGCTCTAGAACAGGAGCTGTGCAAGCCAAAGAGTTCTTCAACTAGCGGAAACTCTTCTTCTTCAGCTGGTAGCAGCTTGTTGCAATCATTGCCGCCGCCTCCGCCGCCTCCTCCGATGCAGCAGCAGCAACAGCAGCACCTGTACTATAACCGATCTGGGTATCACGGATATCACAGTTACGGTACACCCCAGCATCCGTACAACCAGCAGCATCAGTATCGTTCGCATTACCCTATGCCTGCCGCATCGCCATATCATCATCAGTATCCGGCGCAGCATCCGGGCGGCATGATGACGCCGATGGATTATCAAAGCGGCCAATATCAGGCGCATCCGCAGCAGCAGCAGCAGCTGTACAGTCAGTATCCAGGCAATACGGCTGATTACCAATCTAATTGGCATCATCAAGGTTATCAGCAGCAGCAGCCGGTGCATCCGGTTGGCAACAGTTTTGAAATGCCGCTATCAAATTTAGGCAGCCAGCTGTCCTATCCGTCCCCAGGTGGCGGCTGGTGACTGTGTTCAAGCATTCGATCGAGCAATCATTATATCGGCAATAGTCATATCTAGTGTTAGTTTCTGTTGTTAGCAAAGGCTGTGTGTTTGTGTATCTGTGTGTGTGTAGCGTTTTTTTATTAACGGCATTCCAGCTTTATCGAACTGAACACTACAGCTTTTACAGCTATTTGTTTGAATCTGCGTTTCTCTGTTTGTCACGTCAGTATTTCTCATATTTTCTGGTCAATATAGAATTTTTTTAAATTTGATTACTTTCTACAAACCCTTTGAAAGTGTTAACCGTGACAAGAACCGCTAAAATAGTCATTGCAAACAGCTCACTAGTGATTCTAATTACTCTGGGGAGACTCTTGCGACTTTTTAACGACTCAAGCGGCAGAGAGTCAATTGTAAAAATTTAGGTTGTGTTAGTGCTTAACTGTCTACTAACTCAAGTAGCCTAAATAGAGTTGTTATACAATACTTGATGAGGTAAATGCAAAATGACGACTTTCTGGCGACTTGTGATAAAGCTATCACTGTCATATTAACCTTGTTTTTGTTGTATTTCAATAGACTTTTGAGTATTGTAAGATGCAATGTGCAAAAATGTAAGGTCGGCTAAATTTTGTATTTGCTTGTCTGTCCGTCTCTACCTTATGGCGTGTTGGTATCTGTCAGTCTTCTAGCAACAATGCTTTGTACGCATCAGTAAAGAAATGCTCCTATCCAATTGTTGTATCCCATATAGTTACCCCCTGCGACTTCAATGCCCTGCTGTTTACAATTCCCCAACGTCTTTGTGGTCACCTGTGTCTTTGAAATAGAACCTTTTGTCAAGTTACTATTGATATTTATCTGTAATATTGTAATGTAGGTTTTGCCATTGTCCCAATCATTCCAGTCGTGTACACGGATTAAGTATGTAGTCAACTCTTTGTTCTGTCAAATCGATTTTATTTGTCTAAAGTTTCATATTTGTGATTTTTAGTCTTGACTTTTTGTTGTGTGTACTGGACAATCAGATTTTAGTCAGTTGGGGTGGCTTTTTTCAAGTGTGTTTATTGGATAAACTGCGCACCACGTCTTTATTTTCTTTTGTTGATTTGACTTTTTTGCCTACTAGGACCGAGTTGTGTTTCTTAATGACCATGTCTGATCAGGGGCCGATTTCATAAACACGGGGCCATGAAACACCTTATGAAATCAATCCAGCCTTTAGCTAGCCACAAACAAAGATCATATATACACAAGATGGACCACTCATTAACCGCTAATGTGGCCATAGAAGCTAAGGTAAAAAAATTGTATCTGGCGACAGCGCGAAAATCAACTACTGAACTCAATTTCGTCAGTAGTCTCTGCATTGAATTCATGTGAATTCTTCATTCTTAGTTTAATTGAGTAGCTTTTTAATTAATTCAGAAGTTTTATTCAATTCTCAAAAAATAGCGTCTATGTCCCTAAGCTACTACGAGTAAATTCAAAATTTAAGTAACCCATGTCGGCTCTTTTCGCACAATTGGCGATAAACAGCGGTCGCGCTTTCCCTATTGCTCCGCCATACAAAGTGGCCTATTTAGGGAATATAAGATCTATGGCCACAAGCCACAATTTTAGGATCTATGTTATAGACAGACTTGCTTTAAAGACAGCCTCTGTGTTCTTCTCGGGCTTGAATACACAGCTTTTATAAAGCTACAAATGTTACGGCGAGTTTCTACTTAGTACATGTCTATGGACGAAACCCCTGAAGAGGCGCTTATAATTTGTCGAATTTCGCTTGTCACAGTTACTGGTGAAGAGTTCGCTATGTAAATCAGACTCTTTATAAGTTCGCACAAGCCCAGTACAGTGAAATCCTGTCATCAAAGCCATGTTTTATATTGTTGTCTCGTTAGTATTATCTTATCTTGCACGCAACTTATGCAACTTATGTTTGTTTAAGTATGCGTGTTCCACAACGACTTTTCTAGCTGTTTTTGTCTCGGATAACTTTTTATAATAATTACTCGTAATTAATATACATAACAAACTTTTTATCTGTCTGCTTTTTCTAGTCGACCCCTGTTGTCCAAGTGCGACTCGGTCTTGTCAGTAATCTCTTGCCGTTAAAGAAGCAGTTTTTACAAGCTTACCTTTAGAAGAAGTTTCTAGAATTTTTATTAGTCTTATCTATCGCTTTTCCCTGTCTCCCCAAGTTAAGTGCACACTGAAACTGGCTTAATATCGATGTTGCTTTTCTCCTCGGTGTCAAAAAGTTATTTAATAATAAATTACTATAATAATCTAATAATAATAAGACGGTCTGCTACGCCGTCCTATTGTCCGTGTCAGTCCTTGTTGCGCTAAAAACTGTCCAGTGTGTTTTTGGTGTTTTCAGTATTATTTCAGATGTATTATTATGTTGTCAAGAGGTTTTAGCCTAGTTGGCTTGAGCGTCTGACTCACAACTTAACTCTGCATTGCTTCAGTTCACCCTGCTGTAAAATGGGTGCAGTCCTTGGACTGAACAGCCGTACGCAGCCTTCAGATGCGCCGCGCAATAGCTGCGGCTGAGCTGTCGGTTGCACATCTGCCTATTAAGGCAACCAAAAGGGCCAACCATTGCATGGACAGCTGTAAACCGTGTGAGAACATGTGTACGAGTGCGTGCCGCGTACAGTATTTGGTGCACTTGTATTTGCTCAAGTGTCCGAGAATTTGATGGAACAATCAACGGAATGACGGTTGTGGGATGATTTCCTCAAGACGTTGCGCCAGTGCTTGCAACCGTCGTGCAATTATTATCTTTATAAGGGGGAACATTTAATGTCAAGTCGATGAGCTAGGTTTTTACAATGATGGTACATGTAGCGGGTTCGCAGGGGCTAATTTGATGTGTTGCCACAACTTAAAGGCGACAGTCCAACGGAACCCGTGAGGCGGCAAGCTATTTTTATTTACGAGTACCCTGAGCACGCACTCACACTGGGAGTAAAGCGGCCCTGTCTGTTGAAAACGGTACATAACAACTACGAGCGTATTTAAAGTAGTCTACTCGGGTTCGAGTTAGAAGAAAGTTAAGCCTTAAAACAACATCTCTTGGAGGGCTTTTTCGCGACTCTTCCGATTCATCTCTTGATTCAACACTCAACAGTCGCCTCTCTCTCTCTGTCGCATTACAGTTTCTTAAGACGTTAAAAGTCACAGAGTCGCCCCAGAGTGATTCTTGTCAAAGTACGTGTAACACTTTTAACAGACTTTGCTTACCTTATCGTCATCTCAATTATGTACTACACACACTGTGCTTTGGAGGTTGTTGCCTCTTCTGGATAAAAGATAAAAATGGGCAGAAAATGATGGAGTACAGTAGATTTCTGAAGTCCTTTAGGTAGCATTATTATAAAACACGATAGCGCTTGTAAACTTATATTTTATCGACACGTAGTTTAAACGGACACGCCACACAACGAGAAAATGTCTATTAACGTGGTTAAAACACGATAGTATTGTTAAATCATTACAAATCCAATTTGAAATATTGAGAGAGAAAATAAAATAAAACATGCCGCCACCGTTATCAGAAGCCGATAAGGGTTATAAAATTATAGCTTTGAAATCTATGGTCGGGCAGTAGTCAATTGCGGCTGGCTATGGCGAACTTTTGTCGCACTGTTCTGAACTGCATCGACTGGAACCAGAGAAACTCGCGGAAATCTTTCGGCGCCATGCGATTGTTGCCGTGAGCAACCTGCCACCAGGGCAGGGCTGCGCTGCTCCTCTGAGGTGGTTTAAAAGATAAGGAGTTTGCTTTTTATCACGAAACCGCATCCAAGATCCCCCAGTTGCTGGGCCAGCCTCCCAGATCCCCCAGTTGCTGGGCTACCAGCCTCCCAGATACCCCAGTTACTGGGCCACCAGCCTCCCAGATCCCCCAGTTGCTGGGCCAGCCTCCCAGATCCCCCATTTGCTAGGCTACCAGCCTCCCAGATCCCCCAGTTGCTGGGCCAGCCTCTCAGATCCTCAGTTGCTATGCCAGCCTCCCAGATCCTCAGTTGCTGGGCCAGCCTCCTAGATCCTCAGTTGCTGGGCTAGCCTCCCAGATCCTCAGTTGCTGGGCCAGCCTCCCAGATCCCCCATTTGCTAGGCTACCAGCCTCCCAGATCCTCCAGTTGCTGGGCCAGCCTCCCAGATCCTCAGTTGCTGGGCCAGCCTCCTAGATCCTCAAAAATTGCTGGACCAACAGCCTCCCAGATCCTCAGTTGCTGGGCCACCAGCCTCCCATAGTGTCAGTTGCTGGGCCAGCCTCCCAGATCCTCAGTTGCTGGATTAGTTTCTCAGATCCTTAGTTGCTGGGCCAGCCTCTTACAGACCCTCAGTTGCTGGGCCAGCCTCCCAAACGACCTAGATCTCAAGTTACTGAGCCACCTATCCACCTTCGAGCTCCCGAGGAGCAAGCAGAAACGCAATCGCACAGTCTCCGGCAACTACTGGTGGCATGGAGGAACTCACCTCATCAGCTCCGCCCAGTTCGGCTTTCTCAGCCTCCGATAGCAGGCTTCCCTGAGAACCTTTGGCCACTACAGTGGTCATAACCGTGTCACTCGTGATGTTGTACGAATAGTCTTCACTGGAAGCTGTTGCAGTCGCAGTAACAGCTGAAGCACCTCCGTTGACATCGTTGTGCCCTTGTGCAGCTGCGGCGCCCCCAACCGAGTCGGCAGTTGGGGACCTCCTAGACGTGCAGCATCTCCACAGCCTGGCGGGGGACGTCGCAATCCAGGCGATGGCCAGCAGAATCGGCGGCGTCGAGCTAATTTCTCCGCCGAACTCGGCCAGCAGCTGGGCCCGGAAACTTCTCCAGATGACGCGAGCTCGTTCGTCTTCTTTGCCAACTGTCAGGCTGAGCTTTGCGATGAGCACATTGATGAGCACTATGCTAATGATGAGCAGATAGACGAACAGAACTGCTCGGGTATAGATTTTGTTGCCAAGCGGATGAGGGCAGTTTCTTTCTGACTCCTGACCAGAATTGGGCGGATCGCGCTGGCACTGGCGCAGCCAGTCCATGCCAAACTCGCCGAAATGGGCGAGCAGAGGGCGCTGGAACACCTCGGTGATGTAGGAGCCGGTTGATAGCATCTCCGATCGAGTTGGGTTCTCGTAGTTGTTGCCTGTTTTGGTTCAAGAATTCGAAGAATGCTTCTTGAAAGACGCAGGTTTGTTTCTATATTTGACAAGTGTAATGGGTGTCTTCTTACATTTTACTGGTTGAATGCACCTGTTACATTTTACAGGTGAATTCCTACATTTTACAGGTGAATTTCTACATTTTAAGGTGTATTCCTGCATTTTACAGGTGTATTCCTACATTTTACAGGTGTATTCCCACATTTTGCAGGCGTATTCCTACATTTTACAGGTGTATTCCTACATTTTACAGGTGTATTCCTACATTTTACAGGTGTATTCCTACATTTTAAAGGTGTATTCCTGCATTTTACAGGTGTATTCCTACATTTTACAGGTGTATTCCTGCATTTTACAGGTGTATTCTACATTTTAAAGGTGTATTCCTGCATTTTACAGGTGTATTCCTACATTTTACAGGTGTATTCCTACATTTTACAGGTGTATTCCTACATTTTACAGGTGTATTCCTATATTTTACAGGTGTATTCCTACATTTTAGAGGTGTATTCCTACATTTTACAGGTGTATTCCTTTATTTTACAGGTGTATTCCTACATTTTAGAGGTGTACTCTTAAATTTTACAGGTGTATTCCTGCATTTTACAGGTGTATTCCTACATTTTAGAGGTGTACTCTTAAATTTTACAGGTGTATTCCTGCATTTTACAGGTGTATTCCTACATTTTACAGGTGTATAATTCAGATAGATCATCGCTTACCTTGCACGTAGGTGTGCCCGCTGGGAAACAGCAGGCACACAATCAATATACCAAACGATGCGAGAAAAAACGCATTGACAATCAGAAACGGAATGACGTCCATCATAATTGTCGTCTTAGTGATGCTGATGTAGAGGCCGAGACGTTCGAAATAACCAAGACTGGACAGCATCCGCATACAGTAGAAGATGAATGACACAGCTAAAAATAGCCTGGAGGATGCAGATGCGGTGTTGCTATGCTTCAGGTGAATACGCGTCATGCGCTTAGGAAGGTTGCTAATCTCAAAGCAGGGTTGCTAATCTGACTGTGATGTTGCTAATTGGTGTTTCTAATCTCAAGTTGCGGTTGGCGGTTGGTAATCAACAAAGTAGTTTTTACCTGGCAAAGTAGTACGACAAGCCGTTGGTGGTTTCTTTATACGATACGGTTGTAGCGTCCAGTACAATGATCCAAATTAATCCAATCAGTAGAAATGCCATGGCTGCAATGTCCACTAGGTTCCATCTGTAGGACAGGTACCAGGACAGTCGCTTGCAAAAGCTCATCGATTTATAACCCGGCACGAATTTTACGGATCGAACGTCCTGCAACTCTTGGACAGAGTAGGACAGGCCGCAGAACAGGAGTAGCAGCTTCAAAAACATCATTGCGCCGTGAGATCTCGGTTCTCCCACCTGAGGAATTAGCAGGTTGGTTTTCGAAAGTTTAGTATGTAATTTTGACCCGTATTCAAGTCTGTTCCGTCATTGTATCTGTTTGTTCATCATGTCTGTTCGGTCATCGTGTCTGTTTGTTCATCGTGTCTGCTCGGTCATCGTGTCTGCTCGGTCATCGTGTCTGCTCGGTCATCGTGTCTGCTCGGTCATCGTGTCTGCTCGGTCATCGTGTCTGCTCGGTCATCGTGTCTGCTCGGTCATCGTGTCTGCTCGGTCATCGTGTCTGCTCGGTCATCGTGTCTGCTCGGTCATCGTGCCTGCTCGGTCATCGTGTCTGCTCGGTCATCGTGTCTGCTCGGTCATCGTGTCTGCTCGGTCATCGTGTCTGCTCGGTCATCGTGCCTGCTCGGTCATCGTGTCTGCTCGGTCATCGTGTCTGCTCGGTCATCGTGTCTGCTCGGTCATCGTGTCTGCTCGGTCATCGTGTCTGCTCGGTCATCGTGTCTGCTCGGTCATCGTGTCTGCTCGGTCATCGTGTCTGCTCGGTCATCGTGTCTACTCGGTCATCGTGTCTGCTCGGTCATCGTGTCTGCTCGGTCATCGTGTCTGCTCGGTCATCGTGTCTGCTCGGTCATCGTGTCTGCTCGGTCATCGTGTCTGCTCGGTCATCGTGTCTGCTCGGTCATCGTGTCTGCTCGGTCATCGTGTCTGCTCGGTCATCGTGTCTGCTCGGTCATCGTGTCTGCTCGGTCATCGTGTCTGCTCGGTCATCGTGTCTGCTCGGTCATCGTGTCTGCTCGGTCATCGTGTCTGCTCGGTCATCGTGTCTGCTCGGTCATCGTGTCTGCTCGGTCATCGTGTCTGCTCGGTCATCGTGTCTGCTCGGTCATCGTGTCTGCTCGGTCATCGTGTCTGCTCGGTCATCGTATCCCTCAGAACCTCTTCTTCTTCAGTCCACCTCCCTGACCATTTATTTCACCAAGTTAAGCCGGTAATTTCCTCACCTCGTACACGTAGAAGCCAAGCAGGCAGAGAAAGGCGGCATTGAAGAGCGCGCAAACAAGCATGCTGACCTGCGGAGTGCAGCCATTTGGCAGACGTCGCCGCAGCCGGTCGCCACGTTCCGGCCAGAGGCTCGAGATGATTCGAACCGGGCCGGAGCTGCAACTCGGGCCTTCCAAGCGCCGGTCGCCGTGGCTGTCGCGGCACAGATGACAGCAGAAGGTTCGCGGGCTGGCCAGCAGCAGGTCGACGTAGTCTGTGGCGCAGGGCAGAGCCAGCAGCTCCGGCTCGTGCGTTAGCAGCATGAGGTCGAAAAGGCACCGACCGTCGCTGCCGTCGCTATCGCCGCGAATCACGTCCGGACAGAACAGGGGTCCCCTGCCTGCGCTGTCACCGCCGTGAAACCGACCGCCGAGATAGTTGAACACCAGGCCTTTGTGCGCCTCCGTGATGGCGCCCCTGTAGAGCCGCTGGAGCGCCGTGCAGAACACCTGCTTTGCCTGACTGTAGAGAGCCTTGAAAGAGTTTTTTGAGATTAGGCGAGCAGTTATGAATGAAACGTAACCAAGGCTTGAAACCAAATGGGTTTTCTTACAATTTAAAAGTGGTCCCCTGCGCTCAAATGGTGCCTCACCTCTGCCAGTTCAAACGGGAGTTCAACATCAACAGCGCTGCCCCGTCGTCTGGAACTGCTGCCAAGTAGCGCAGCTGCCTGACTCTCGTCTGACTGCTGCAGCAGGTCCGCCTGTCGCAGCCGCAGAGTCAGCATGATGCCCAGGCAGGCTGGCAGCAGGTCGAACTGGCGAGCCGGCAGCAGCTCGCCCGCCAGCTGCCACTTCTTCCGCCGAAGTGCCAGGCCGAGGAGGCCGTCCAGACTCCCTGGACAAGTGAGATTCTCGCCCGGCAGAGTGAGTTTGAGTAGTTGGTGCGGCTGCGACTCCAGGGCCTGCAAGAAATGCAAGTTTTGTGTCTTCTGCGTCCTGTGTTCTCTTCTCTGTGTCTCCTGTGCTCTCTCCTCTGTGTCCTCTGCGTCCTGTGCTCTCTCCTCTGTGTCCTCTGTGTCCTCTGCGTCCTGTGTTCTCTTCTCTGTGTCTCCTGTGCTCTCTCCTCTGTGTCCTCTGCGTCCTGTGTTCTCTTCTCTGTGTCTCCTGTGCTCTCTCCTCTGTGTCTCCTGTGCTCTCTCCTCTGTGTCTCCTGTGCTCTCTCCTCTGTGTCTCCTGTGCTCTCTCCTCTGTGTCCTCTGCGTCCCCTGTGTCCTCTTCTCTGTGTCTCCTGTGCTCTCTCCTCTGTGTCTCCTGTGCTCTCTCCTCTGTGTCTCCTGTGCTCTCTCCTCTGTGTCTCCTGTGCTCTCTCCTCTGTGTCCTCTGCGTCCTCTGTGTCCTCTGCGTCCCCTGTGTCCTCTTCTCTGTGTCTCCTGTGCTCTCTCCTCTGTGTCCTCTGCGTCCTCTGTGTCCTCTTCTCTGTGTCCCCTGTGTCCTCTTCTCTGTGTCCCCTGTGCTCTCTCCTCTGTGTCCTCTGTGTCCTCTTCTCTGTGTCTCTTGTGCTCTCTCCTCTGTGTCCTCTGTGTCCTCTGCGTCCTGTGTTCTCTTCTCTGTGTCTCCTGTGCTCTCTCCTCTGTCTCCTGTGCTTTCTCCTCTGTGTCCTCTGCGTCCTCTGTGTCCTCTGCGTCCTCTGCGTCCTCTGTGTCCTCTTCTCTGTGTCTCCTGTGTTCTCTTCTCTGTGTCTCCTGTGCTCTCTCCTCTGTGTCCTCTGCGTCCTCTGTGTCCTCTTCTCTGTGTCCCCTGTGCTCTCTCCTCTGTGTCCTCTGTGTCCTCTTCTCTGTGTCTCTTGTGCTCTCTCCTCTGTCTCCTGTGCTTTCTCCTCTGTGTCCTCTGCGTCCTCTGTGTCCTCTGCGTCCTCTGCGTCCTCTGTGTCCTCTTCTCTGTGTCTCCTGTGTTCTCTTCTCTGTGTCTCCTGTGCTCTCTCCTCTGTGTCCTCTGCGTCCTCTGTGTCCTCTTCTCTGTGTCCCCTGTGCTCTCTCCTCTGTGTCCTCTGTGTCCTCTTCTCTGTGTCTCTTGTGCTCTCTCCTCTGTGTCCTCTGTGTCCTCTGCGTCCTATGTTCTCTTCTCTGTGTCTCCTGTGCTCTCTCCTCTGTGTCCTCTGTGTCCTCTTCTCTGTGTCTCCTGTGCTCTCTCCTCTGTGTCCTCTGCGTCCTCTGTGTCCTCTTCTCTGTGTCCCCTGTGCTCTCTCCTCTGTGTCCTCTGTGTCCTCTTCTCTGTGTCTCTTGTGCTCTCTCCTCTGTGTCCTCTGTGTCCTCTGCGTCCTGTGTTCTCTTCTCTGTGTCTCCTGTGCTCTCTCCTCTGTGTCTCCTGTGCTTTCTCCTCTGTGTCCTCTGCGTCCTCTGTGTCCTCTGCGTCCTCTGTGTCCTCTGCGTCCTCTGTGTCCTCTGGGTCCTCTGTGCCCTCTCCTGTGTCCTCTCCTCTGCGTCCAATGTGTCCTCTGTGTCCTTTTTTCTGCGCCCTCCGCGCCCTCCGCGCCCTCTGCGCCCTCTGCGCCCTCTGCGCCCTCTGCGCCCTCTGCGTCCTTCATGTCCCCTCTCCTTTCTCTTCTCTCTTCCCTTTCATTTCTCCTCGCTTTGTGCTCTTTCTCCGTCCCAATGCCCGTTCCAAACAAATTGAGAAGTCGCGATTGTCCAGAACTTGTCCTGCGGAATCTTTACTGTCTCAAGCTCATTACAGACTCGTCTGTTGATGCAAGCGTCAAGAAATAATTCCATAAGAAAACTAGTTATGTCAGTTTGCAATTTTTCACATGCAAAAAAGGATCAACGCCCAATCTCGATGCCCCTACTCGTCAGTAGTATGCAATCGCTAGTTTAAATTTTAATCAACAATTTAATCAGCAAACCTGAAGCGCCAGGCCCAATCCCGAGCTGTCGTCCGAGCCGCTGCCGCGAATCAGACCCCGCAGCGGCGCTGCCGACCCGTCCCGGAGGGCCGCTTGAACGCAGCCGAGGACCGGGTCTCTGCTGGCGTCGTCGCTAAAAGCAGACGACGCTGTGGTTGCCAGGGCGGCCATGGACCACTGGAGGCGAAAGTTGGCCGCTTCAGTTTTGTCTGGATAGCGTTGGGTAGGGGAGAACGTTGTACGACTGAGACACCTGTCTGTTACACCTGTCTGAGACACCTGTCTGTGACACCTGTCTGTGACACCTGTCTGTGACACCTGTCTGAGACACCTGTCTGAGACACCTGTCTGTGACACCTGTCTGAGACACCTGTCTGTGACACCTGTCTGTGACACCTGTCTGTGACACCTGTCTGTGACACCTGTCTGTGACACCTGTCTGAGACACCTGTCTGTGACACCTGTCTGTGACACCTGTCTGAGACACCTGTCTGTGACACCTGTCTGTGACACCTGTCTGTGACACCTGTCTGTGACACCTGTCTGTGACACCTGTCTGTGACACCTGTCTGTGACACCTGTCTGTGACACCTGTCTGTGACACCTGTCTGTGACACCTGTCTGTGATACCGGTCTGTGACACCTGTCTCTGATACCTGTCAGGGCACATGTCTCATAAAACTGTTTAGGATGCCTGGCTGTTGTGGAGACACCTGTCTGGGATTAAAAGATTTTCTAAGAAACCGTGACCAAGTCAAATATTTCTGAAGCACGAGCTGATAGATAAGCCGATACATTAGCTGAGCTACCACGCCAACTCGCATTATAGAAGGTAGATTACCATTCTCCTGATCCGCAGCCACAAGGCAGTCTTTTGCTCGATCCAAAATGGTTAAAGCTACGGCCTCAGCATCAGAGCAGCTCATATCAGCTGATTCGGTGCAAATATTCGACCCAGTCTTCATGCAATCGGCAAAATTGTTAAACTGTTTATAGGTGACAAGCTGACGCTCTCTGATAGCCAAGTCCAGCGCAGACGGAGGCGGCGGAGGCTGGATCATTTCCTGCATCAGGTAGGCAACGTTGGACCATTTCCCAGTCTGACAGGCTGCGTGCATCGGCGTGTAGCCGAACTGGCAGTTGCCGCACAGCAGTTCTTTCCAAGTTTCCACGCCTAGCCAGCCAGTGACCACCGGCTCGACGGCTTCAAGACTACCGAAAGCTGCTAGACTGTGCCCGATGCTGGAGCCGCTGGCCGAGCGAAACAGCAGCTGGCAGTCGAGTTTGGGCCTGCCGAGTGTCCCAGCTTGGTGGCTCTGAGCGCTGAATACATGCAGGTAGGGGAGACAGAAGTTCATCACTAAATGGCGACACGTATTGCATGGCGACGGTCACAAACTGCACGATGAGGGGGTGGCACAATATAAACTTGAAGGGACACAAACTGTAATTTGGATTGTGACACAAACTGTAATTTGGATGGTGACACAAACTGTAATTTTGATGGTGACACAACTGTAATTTGGATGGTGACACAACTGTAGTTTGGATGGTGACACCAACTGTAGTTTGGATGGTGACACAAACTGTAGTTTGGATGGTGACACAACTGTAATTTGGATGGTGACACAAACTGTAGTTTGAATGGTGATACAAACTGTAGTTTAGATGGTGACACAAACTGTAGTTTGGATGGTGACACAACTGTAATTTGGATGGTGACACAACTGTAGTTTGGATGGTGACACAAACTGTAGTTTGAATGGTGATACAAACTGTAGTTTGGATGGTGACACAACTGTAATTTGGATGGTGACACAACTGTAATTTGGATGGTGACACAACTGTGGTTTGGATGGTGACACAAACTGTAGTTTGGATGGTGACACAACTGTAATTTGGATGGTGACACAACTGTAGTTTGGATGGTGACACAAACTGTAGTTTGAATGGTGATACAAACTGTAGTTTGGATGGTGACACAACTGTAATTTGGATGGTGACACAAACTGTAGTTTGGATGGTGACACAACTGTAATTTGGATGGTGACACAAACTGTAATTTGGATGGTGACACAAACTGTAGTTTGGATGGTGACACAAACTGTAGTTTGGATGGTGACACAACTGTAATTTGGATGGTGACACAAACTGTAATTTGGATGGTGACACAACTGTAATTTGGATGGTGACACAACTGTAGTTTGGATGGTGAAACAAACTGTAATTTTGATGGTGACACAAACTGTAGTTTGGATGGTAACACAAACTGTAGTATAGATGGTGACACAAACTGTAATTTGGATGGTAACACAAACTGTAGTTTAGATGGTGAAACAAACTATAATTTGGATGGTGACACAACTGTAGTTTGGATGGTGACACAAACTGTAATTTGGATGGTGACACAAACTGTAATTTGGATGGTAACACAAACTGTAGTATAGATGGTGACACAAACTGTAATTTGGATGGTAACACAAACTGTAGTTTAGATGGTGAAACAAACTATAATTTGGATGGTGACACCAACTGTAATTTGGATGGTGAAACAAACTGTAGTTTGGATGGTGAAACAAACTGTAATTTGGATGGTGACACCAACTGTAATTTGGATGGTGAAACAAACTGTAGTTTGGATGGTGAAACAAACTGTAATTTTGATTGTGACACCAACTGTAATTTGGATGGTGACACAAACTGTAATTTGGATGATGACACCAACTGTAATTTGGATGATGACACCAACTGTAGTTTAGATGGTGACACAAACTGTAATTTGGATGGTAACACAAACTGTAGTTTAGATGGTGACACCAACTGTAATTTGGATGGTGACACAAACTGTAATTTGGATGGTAACACAAACTGTAGTTTAGATGGTGACACCAACTGTAATTTGGATGGTAACACAAACTGTAGTTTAGATGGTGAAACAAACTATAATTTGGATGGTGACACCAACTGTAATTTGGATGGTGAAACAAACTGTAGTTTGGATGGTGACACAAACTGTAATTTGGATGATGACACCAACTGTAATTTGATGGTGACACCAACTGTAATTTGATGGTGACACCAACTGTAATTTGATGGTGACACCAACTGTAATTTGGATGATGACACCAACTGTAATTTGGATGGTGACACAAACTGTAATTTGGATGGTGACACCAACTGTAATTTGGATGATGACACCAACTGTAATTTGAATGGTGACACAACTGTAATTTGGATGGTGACACCAACTGTAATTTGGATGATGACACCAACTGTAATTTAGATGATGACACCAACTGTAGTTTGGATGGTGACACAAACTGTAATTTGGATGGTAACACAAACTGTAGTTTAGATGGTGACACCAACTGTAATTTGGAAGGTGACACAAACTGTAATTTGGATGGTAACACAAACTGTAGTATAGATGGTGAAACAAACTGTAATTTGGATGGTAACACAAACTGTAGTTTAGATGGTGAAACAAACTATAATTTGGATGGTGACACCAACTGTAATTTGGATGGTGAAACAAACTGTAGTTTGGATGGTGAAACAAACTGTAATTTGGATGGTGACACAACTGTAATTTTGATGGTGACACCAACTGTAATTTGGATGATGACACCAACTGTAATTTAGATGATGACACCAACTGTAGTTTGGATGGTGAAACAAACTGTAATTTGGATGGTAACACAAACTGTAGTTTAGATGGTGACACCAACTGTAATTTGGAAGGTGACACAAACTGTAATTTGGATGGTAACACAAACTGTAGTATAGATGGTGAAACAAACTGTAATTTGGATGGTAACACAAACTGTAGTTTAGATGGTGAAACAAACTATAATTTGGATGGTGACACCAACTGTAATTTGGATGGTGAAACAAACTGTAGTTTGGATGGTGAAACAAACTGTAATTTGGATGGTGACACAACTGTAATTTTGATGGTGACACCAACTGTAATTTGGATGATGACACCAACTGTAATTTGGATGATGACACAAACTGTAATTTGGATGGTGACACCAACTGTAATTTGGATGATGACACCAACTGTAATTTGGATGGTGACACCAACTGTAGTTTGGATGATGACACCAACTGTAATTTGGATGATGACACCAACTGTAATTTGGATGATGACACCAACTGTAGTTTGGATGGTGACACCAACTGTAATTTTGATGGTGACACAAACTGTAGTATAGATGGTGACACCAACTGTAATTTTGATGGTAACACAAACTGTAGTATAGATGGTGACACAAACTGTAATTTGGATGGTAACACAAACTGTAGTTTAGTTGGTGAAACAAACTATAATTTGGATGGTGACACCAACTGTAATTTGGATGGTGAAACAAACTGTAGTATGGATGGTGAAACAAACTGTAATTTGGATGGTGACACCAACTATAATTTGGATTGTGACACCAACTGTAATTTTGATGGTGACACCAACTGTAATTTGGATGATGACACCAACTGTAATTTGGATGGTGACACAAACTGTAATTTGGATGGTGACACCAACTGTAGTTTGAATGGTGATACAAACTGTAGTTTAGATGATGACACAAAATGTAGTTTGGATGGTGACACAACTGTAATTTGGATGGTGACACAACTGTAATTTGGATGGTGACATAACTGTAGTTTGGATGGTGACACAAACTGTAGTTTGGATGGTGACACAACTGTAATTTGGATGGTGACACAACGGTAGTTTGGATGGTGACACAAACTGTAGTTTCAATGGTGATACAAACTGTAGTTTTGATGGTGACACAACTGTAATTTGGATGGTGACAAACTGTAGTTTGGATGGTGACACAACTGTAATTTGGATGGTGACACAAACTGTAATTTGGATGGTGACACAAACTGTAGTTTGGATGGTGACACAAACTGTAATTTGGATGGTGACACAAACTGTAGTTTGGATGGTGACACAAACTGTAGTTTGGATGGTGACACAAACTGTAATTTGGATGGTGACACAAACTGTAGTTTGGATGGTGACACCAACTGTAATTTGGATGGTGACACCAACTGTAATTTTGATGGTGACACAAACTGTAGTTTGGATGGTGACACAAACTGTAATTTGGATGGTGAAACAAACTGTAATTTGGATGATGACACCAACTGTAATTTGGATGGTGACACCAACTGTAATTTGGATGGTGACACCAACTGTAATTTGGATGGTGAAACAAACTGTAGTTTGGATGGTGAAACAAACTGTAATTTGGATGATGACACCAACTGTAATTTGGATAGTGACACAAACTGTAATTTGGATGGTGACACAAACTGTAATTTGGGTGGTGACACCAACTGTAATTTGGATGGTGAAACAAACTGTAGTTTGGATGGTGAAACAAACTGTAATTTGGATGGTGACACCAACTGTAATTTGGATGGTGACACCAACTGTAATTTGGATGGTGAAACAAACTGTAATTTGAATGGTGACACCAACTGTAATTTTGATGGTAACACAAACTGTAGTATAGATGGTGACACAAACTGTAATTTGGATGGTAACACAAACTGTAGTTTAGTTGGTGAAACAAACTATAATTTGGATGGTGACACCAACTGTAATTTGGATGGTGAAACAAACTGTAGTATGGATGGTGAAACAAACTGTAATTTGGATGGTGACACCAACTATAATTTGGATTGTGACACCAACTGTAATTTTGATGGTGACACCAACTGTAATTTGGATGATGACACCAACTGTAATTTGGATGGTGACACAAACTGTAATTTGGATGGTGACACCAACTGTAGTTTGAATGGTGATACAAACTGTAGTTTAGATGATGACACAAAATGTAGTTTGGATGGTGACACAACTGTAATTTGGATGGTGACACAACTGTAATTTGGATGGTGACATAACTGTAGTTTGGATGGTGACACAAACTGTAGTTTGGATGGTGACACAACTGTAATTTGGATGGTGACACAACGGTAGTTTGGATGGTGAAACAAACTGTAGTTTGGATGGTGACACAAACTGTAATTTGGATGATGACACCAACTGTAATTTGATGGTGACACCAACTGTAATTTGATGGTGACACCAACTGTAATTTGATGGTGACACCAACTGTAATTTGGATGATGACACCAACTGTAATTTGGATGGTGACACAAACTGTAATTTGGATGGTGACACCAACTGTAATTTGGATGATGACACCAACTGTAATTTGAATGGTGACACAACTGTAATTTGGATGGTGACACCAACTGTAATTTGGATGATGACACCAACTGTAATTTAGATGATGACACCAACTGTAGTTTGGATGGTGACACAAACTGTAATTTGGATGGTAACACAAACTGTAGTTTAGATGGTGACACCAACTGTAATTTGGAAGGTGACACAAACTGTAATTTGGATGGTAACACAAACTGTAGTATAGATGGTGAAACAAACTGTAATTTGGATGGTAACACAAACTGTAGTTTAGATGGTGAAACAAACTATAATTTGGATGGTGACACCAACTGTAATTTGGATGGTGAAACAAACTGTAGTTTGGATGGTGAAACAAACTGTAATTTGGATGGTGACACAACTGTAATTTTGATGGTGACACCAACTGTAATTTGGATGATGACACCAACTGTAATTTAGATGATGACACCAACTGTAGTTTGGATGGTGAAACAAACTGTAATTTGGATGGTAACACAAACTGTAGTTTAGATGGTGACACCAACTGTAATTTGGAAGGTGACACAAACTGTAATTTGGATGGTAACACAAACTGTAGTATAGATGGTGAAACAAACTGTAATTTGGATGGTAACACAAACTGTAGTTTAGATGGTGAAACAAACTATAATTTGGATGGTGACACCAACTGTAATTTGGATGGTGAAACAAACTGTAGTTTGGATGGTGAAACAAACTGTAATTTGGATGGTGACACAACTGTAATTTTGATGGTGACACCAACTGTAATTTGGATGATGACACCAACTGTAATTTGGATGATGACACAAACTGTAATTTGGATGGTGACACCAACTGTAATTTGGATGATGACACCAACTGTAATTTGGATGGTGACACCAACTGTAGTTTGGATGATGACACCAACTGTAATTTGGATGATGACACCAACTGTAATTTGGATGATGACACCAACTGTAGTTTGGATGGTGACACCAACTGTAATTTTGATGGTGACACAAACTGTAGTATAGATGGTGACACCAACTGTAATTTTGATGGTAACACAAACTGTAGTATAGATGGTGACACAAACTGTAATTTGGATGGTAACACAAACTGTAGTTTAGTTGGTGAAACAAACTATAATTTGGATGGTGACACCAACTGTAATTTGGATGGTGAAACAAACTGTAGTATGGATGGTGAAACAAACTGTAATTTGGATGGTGACACCAACTATAATTTGGATTGTGACACCAACTGTAATTTTGATGGTGACACCAACTGTAATTTGGATGATGACACCAACTGTAATTTGGATGGTGACACAAACTGTAATTTGGATGGTGACACCAACTGTAGTTTGAATGGTGATACAAACTGTAGTTTAGATGATGACACAAAATGTAGTTTGGATGGTGACACAACTGTAATTTGGATGGTGACACAACTGTAATTTGGATGGTGACATAACTGTAGTTTGGATGGTGACACAAACTGTAGTTTGGATGGTGACACAACTGTAATTTGGATGGTGACACAACGGTAGTTTGGATGGTGACACAAACTGTAGTTTCAATGGTGATACAAACTGTAGTTTTGATGGTGACACAACTGTAATTTGGATGGTGACAAACTGTAGTTTGGATGGTGACACAACTGTAATTTGGATGGTGACACAAACTGTAATTTGGATGGTGACACAAACTGTAGTTTGGATGGTGACACAAACTGTAATTTGGATGGTGACACAAACTGTAGTTTGGATGGTGACACAAACTGTAGTTTGGATGGTGACACAAACTGTAATTTGGATGGTGACACAAACTGTAGTTTGGATGGTGACACCAACTGTAATTTGGATGGTGACACCAGCTGTAATTTGGATGGTGACACCAACTGTAGTTTGGATGGTGACACCAACTGTAATTTGGATGGTGACACCAACTGTAATTTTGATGGTGACACAAACTGTAGTTTGGATGGTGACACAAACTGTAATTTGGATGGTGACACCAACTGTAATTTGGATGGTGAAACAAACTGTAGTTTGGATGGTGAAACAAACTGTAATTTGGATGGTGACACCAACTATAATTTGGATGGTGACACCAACTGTAATTTTGATGGTGAAACAAACTGTAGTTTGGATGATGACACCAACTGTAATTTGGATGGTGACACCAACTGTAATTTGGATGGTGAAACAAACTGTAATTTGAATGGTGACACCAACTGTAATTTGGATGGTGAAACAAACTGTAGTTTGGATGGTGAAACAAACTGTAATTTGGATGATGACACCAACTGTAATTTGGATAGTGACACAAACTGTAATTTGGATGGTGACACAAACTGTAATTTGGGTGGTGACACCAACTGTAATTTGGATGGTGAAACAAACTGTAGTTTGGATGGTGAAACAAACTGTAATTTGGATGGTGACACCAACTATAATTTGGATGGTGACACCAACTGTAATTTTGATGGTGAAACAAACTGTAGTTTGGATGATGACACCAACTGTAATTTGGATGGTGACACCAACTGTAATTTGGATGGTGAAACAAACTGTAATTTGGATGATGACACCAACTGTAGTTTGGATGGTGACACAAACTGTAATTTGGATGATGACACCAACTGTAGTTTGGATGGTGACACAAACTGTAGTTTGGATGGTGACACAAACTGTAGTTTGGATGGTGACGCATTGGATTGTGACACAATTTAGACTATTTCCCCAAAATAGTCTAAAATCTTGCAAACAGGCTGGCCGGTGCAAGTTAAACAAAAGCAAGAGTACAATATTTCAATTCCGTCACCTGGCCATTGAAATTTCCAACGCCTCCAACAGAGCATCCAGCATAGCGGCATTGGAAACTAAAGCCGCCGCTCGCTCCCCTGCGTGGTTCTCTTTGGCAAGCCACTCCGTGAGCAGATCGACCGACAATCCATTCAGCAGGGCGTTGAGCACCGGCCGAACCACAGTCTGACCGTCGGCAGTTGACGGAATTGATGCGGCGAGCCGGTGCATAGCGGTGTTACCGGTGATGTCTGTCTGATGAAGCCGATCGCAGCCTCTGGACAGCAAGTAATTGATGACTTTTGGATCACCGCCGCGACCGCAACAACGCGTTAGCGCCGTGTCGCCCCATTTATTGTAGGCGTCGATCGCTTGAATGGTAACAACTTCGATCCTGTCGTCTTCTTGTCGGAGCAGTTTTTTTCTGTATTCGAGGAGCCAATCGGCCACGGTGAAACTGTGCGACTCCACGGCCAAGAAAAATAGCGGGCAGTCTGGAAAAAGTAAGAAACCGAGTGCTATATTAACTTCGTAGGGCCAGAGAACATCAGCGGTAAAGCGTCTGACTCTCGCATTGAACTGTCCTGGATTTAGACGTTGTGCCCGAAAATTAATCAAGGGTTGCCTTATGATTTACTTAGGGGCACGCGAGCCGAACCCTCAAGACAAGTGTCCTGCGTTAGTGTGTTCCTGCGCACGTATCCGTTTGAGTGCTGTGAGGTCGGTGGAATCGGTCTGACTAACTCGCTTACTTTCTACCTTTCTCTCGGGTCAACTGTCCATTTCGTAATTTGCGACAGTGGTCAAAGCCCTATGTGAACTTCGAAGTTTTACATCAAAGAAAGCTAGACGTGTGCTACATGTACTTGTACACACTCACTTACGTCATCAAAATCTCGATCTGACTGTGACCGAGGGACCGAGAAGTACCAAGTTACCTCGCTAACTCAGTGTAAACTTACCTTCTCCTCTGCCGTCAGCTTCTGCCAGTACAGCCTCCGCGACATCATTTGAATTACTCTGGTTTCGTTCTCCAACGAAATCGTCCAATACGCACAGATAGTTGTTAACAGCGGCCTTCCTCATTCGACTGCGCAGCCAGGCGCTGTAATGCGGTCCATCTCGTGCCAGTCGCTGCTCCGGCCACTCAGGATGCAGCCAGCAGACAACGCGCAGACGGCCAGTTCTGGCTGTCCAGCGAACGCCGAAGCACACTCGATGGCTATCCGATATTTCACTGTCGATGGCGTCGAAAATTTCTTCGTCGCCGGTACTGTTAACGCCGTTAACATCAGTGATCATCAAGGTCTCCCGGTTGTTGCGCTGTTCAACGGGACGTTTTTTGGAGCAGTGTTGAAATGAAAACAATATGACGCTGCATGTGCTTGTACACACTCATGTCATCGAAATCTCTATGTGACTGTGCTCATGCCAGTGACCTTGGATACCTATGCCATTAACAGATGGGGTGACTGTGCTCATGCCAGTGACCTTGGATACCTATGCCATTAACAGATGGGGTGACTGTGCTCATGCCAGTGACCTTGGATACCTATGCCATTAACAGATGGGGTGACTGTGCTCATGCCAGTGACCTGGATACCTATGCCATTAACAGCTGGGTGACTGTGCTCATGCCAGTGACCCTGGAAACCTATGCCATTTATAAATTGGGTGACTATGTCCATGAGAACCATCTAAATTATCAAATATATATTTTGCCAGTAAAAAATACAAATGACATTTGTTAACTACCTTTCTTCTAAGCTCCGTCAGCATTTTACCCGCTCGAAACACGAATTGATGTCCGAATTCACCGCTAGTCACTTCGATTTTCGAGGGAAAATCGGCTCTAGGGGTTCGAGTCCAGGCCTCATTCCAGACTGGCTGATTCGGGGCCTCCGCAGATGATGGGTCTTGGGAGAAGTGGAATGCTAGCATGCCCTGCTCAGGATGAGCAGCCGCTTTGCCGTGAAAGTCTTTGTCGAAGCCCATCTCTGTTCTGAAAGACTCAACCGTGGTCAATATTTGATGAAGCAGGCTCTTCAACTCATTCGAGGACGAACTGCCACTTTTTGGCAGGGGAGCATCGCAGACTTTGGTTTGCATGCCGAACGACTTTCGATTGTAAACTGTAACAGTGGACGCCGTCTGCGCCTCGTTGGACGCAAAATCGAGCGACATCAGCGGGTCGCCCAGCTTGCTGAACTGAATGCTGCATGACGTCAGCTGCATGGCAGGACAACTCATTTGCCAGTAAGTATTGAGAATCCACTGCTGGCAAACTGATTGGATAGTTATATTTTTATCTTAGTTAAATAGGCCACAAAATGGGGAGGTTTCGATTTTCCAAGTTGTTCCAAACTGGCCTAAAACTAATTAAGTAGGGGAACGACTGTCTATTGAGGCTTTTGAGTGCACGTTAAGGTTTGATGTACGCAAATTGTGATCTTGATTGGCGGGGTTACATCACTTAATTAGCCCTTTTTCACCTGTTCATGCACACGCATAAACAATTGAAGTTTTACTGCGTATTCCATGTTCAATAAACTTTGCTTTACGTACACGCTGGGTTTGAAAATTTTACTTACCGAGATGCACGATAAAATTGATCAAATTGGTTTCGGTCATTTCAATACACCTGTCAGGACATTTTGCACACTTTTGTTGTACATGTCATATAGTTTGTCTGATTAAAGAAAATTAAAGAATAGTTCTCATAACTGTAAGCCTTTTATTATTTAAATGCGCGAATGATTTAATTATGCAGCATAGGAAAGTAAATGTTCAAAAGTACACATCCACTTAGTGATAAGGTGTCAGAGAGACAGCAACAGTGATGCAATACAAACCACGTCACGGGCGCTCTAAAGTTTGCCGCCCAAACTAATCAAAATTCCACACCGCACGCCACTACAGCCGGGCTTTCAGTCTGCTTGTGGCACAAAGAGACTCTTGTTAGCTTCACAGATCTCTCAGCTTCATCTATCTCAAGTAAATATTAATTTTTGTGTTTTTGAGTCAAAGACCCCTTACATGAATATCGAGTGAATTCCCGTGAATCGGTCGTGAGCTATTTCTGAGTTGTGTTATTCTAAAGCAAAAATGCCCATAGTTCTCAGGATGAGTGTTGCGTCGACAAATCGGGAGCTAGAAGGCTGGTGGGGACTCGCTTCAACAAAGCAATTTGGTGGCAACTAGGAGCATCGCGAGTGCAACTCAAAAGAATCTCACACACAGGGAGAAAAAATGATTTTATGATGAAACTGAAAACTTTGTCGAGTTGAAAACTTGAAAGAAAATGATTTCAAGATGATGTTTCGGTGGCTTGGAGGTTGTGGCCCAGTGGTTAGAGCGTCGGACTCACGACTTGCAGTTGCAGGTCAGGGGTTCGATTTTCGACTCCACTCAGAACAATTTGTCCTGGAGAAAGAGAAAGACACTTAACTCTGCATTACTTCAGTTCACCCCGCTGTAATCTGTGCGCCAGCATTAGCTGAGATAATTGAGAATGTGTGTTAACCCCCCCTCCTCATTAGTTGCAGCTGAGCTGTCGGTTGCACATCTGCTTATTGGGACAGGTGTAATCAAATATTAATATTATATTGTTTCTATTCTATCTTCTTTTCACTATTTTTGTTGTAATGATGTGTTCCTTATTACCCGACTTTCGATAATCAAAGAACAATCACTTCTAGCTCAGTAGCTAGGCAACCCAGTAAGTCAACAGAAGGTATTCAATTACCTTGAGTCCTTATGAGATATTTCTTCAATGTGGATCTCGTGTAGATCTCGTTTGTAGTCACTTCTGATTGTCGTTCGTAGGTCGGGTCCGAGTCTTCTTTCCTTCTTCAAATAGTTCCGGCCGGATTCTGTCGCTCGGACCAATAGGAAGCTTCAGATCATTAACAATGGGATCCCTGCGCCAAACTGCGGTCTGAATTAAGCCTCCTTCTTCTAGCAGTGCCTCTATGCACTCTAGGTATAGCTCCGGAAACCTCTGATAGTCCTCTAAGACCTATCAGGGGCAGTCCTTCTAGAGACTGCAACCAGTAGAGTCTAAACAGACTCAAGAGTCTCAACAGACTCAAATAAACTCAAGTCTCAATCGTTGTAACGCACTGGGACCGCTGATTATTTATCCATTGCTATTTCTGCAGTTGAAGTACAAAGTGCAGCTTCTACTTTTACACTGAGTCTTTTCTTCGGGCCAGAGACTACACATAACGGGTGTCCCAAAAAAAGGTAACACTTTGTGCGCTCACTGTGAGTGAGCAGTTAGGCCTATAGCACAGAAATTTAACAGGTCCACAGTAAACATTTGTAAGTTTTTCCCACAAACATTTGGTTGCGAAAAATTGCTCCAGAGGCGAGTTATTGAGCACAGAAGTGTACGCTAGCTTTTCTGCCAAGCTTTGCCATACACAGCTGCCATAGACAATCTTTTGCTAGCGTACACTTCTGTGCTCAAAAACCGATGAGTCTTGTGAGTCCTCTAAAGCACACGGAGTGAAGTCTATCATCATTGACGGTCCTATAAAATTGAAATCCTGCCTGTTGAGTGCGTGCAGACTTTCTTGAAGCTAGCATAGAAAACTATTAAGAAGAAGCATGAGTTATGCGTTATTTGTATTCCGTTTTTCTCATTTTCTATTTGCGAAATTAGATACAAATTTCTTATGGTACAACTTTTCTTTTCCCACGACCAATAAATCATTTATTGGGCTCCGTTTGAAGACCATTAAATGATATATTGGTCCCGGTACGAAAGTAGTTGTACCATAGACTATTGATTCCTTGCTGCGAAGGCGCCCATTAAACGTAAATTAAATAAGCAATCGGATTGTCTCAGTCAGACAAAATCGCGCACGATGCATCTGCTTCTGGTCGAATGGAGGAGGCCCGGCTGTTTTCAAAGTACGACATGCTTAAAAAGAATAACCATCGGATTTATAATTGCAATGCTGACTGTAATAAGTATAAAAACTGTAATTCTACGCAGTGGATCCAGTAAGTTCGTTGCTCAATTGAGCCAATATACACAAACTTCCGAAACTTTAACACGTAAACCAGGGAGCAGCTTTTTATCCTTAGGAACACCTGCGCAATGGCTCTGGAATGTTGACATGGCTCGACACCAACTGCAAAGCAAAACAAAACCAGAGTTGGAAAATATGCTCAAGCAGATGCTGAAGCAGTCAACGGAGCTCTGTCACGACAATAACCAGACTGCAATGGTTAAAAACGGTAAAAATACCACTGGCTACAACGTGTGCACGGCGGGCCAATACAGTCCAACTCAGCCTTGCTACGTCTTCTCATTCAGCGAAAATGTGACGTCTCCAGTATTCGAAGAACACTTCTCCACAGTTCATGGCTGCTATGTATTGTCATTTTACCCGAAAATGACGCGATCTAGTCGACTGCACAGTGAACGCATTCTACTGCTCAGAGAGGGTCTAGGTAACTTCACTACTAACGACATTGTCGGTACCAACACTTATCTCGGCTACCTAAAGCGCTTCAAAGCCGATAAATCAGTGATCGACGTGTTGAAAATCGACATCCAGTCAGGAAATTTTTCACTGCTGAAAACTGCCGCGACTGACGGTTCGCTGGGACTAACAAAGCAGCTACTCTTGAATATTGAATTCGACGTAACAAAGTCTCCGACGTCTGACGAGCTTCAAAGAAATATTCGTGCTCTGATGGAACTGAAAAGTGTTGGATTTCGACAATGGAATGTAAGTGCACTTAAAGCAAACACCTCAATAGGTGCCAGTATAGTGCACCTAAGCTACATTAACGTCAATTTCCTAAGCAGCCACTCTGCCAATATCAAACTGACGAACGACATTGGAAGCTTTATTGACTTTCCTCTGAAGAATGATCCAATTTTCAAAGGACAGCACTGTGATCAAATTCGTGTAGCACTCCGAGCTAACCTCGCTGCCATGTCTCAGACCCAATTGGAATATCTGTACTATCAGCTAGTAGAGCAGCAGCATATCTTCTGCCCTAATAGCAAGCGAATCGGGTCCATAAAGGATGGCGGTTGGGATGTCTGCTTCAGCAAGCCCTTTGACATTCGTCGGTCAAAAGGCTGCATCGCCTTCTCGTTCGGGATCAATGACGTTTGGGAATACGATGACGAGTTAGCGGACAGATTCGGCTGCCGAGTGTTCATGTTTGACCCCAGCATGCTAGGCGTGAAGGATCACAGGCGTAAGAACAGTTCCTGGTTCTACAGCATCGGTCTGTCGTCAAACAATGAAACCTCATCCGAAGGATGGAAGATGCGCTCTCTGTGCCAACTGTTTCAGGAACTTGTGCCGGGCAATTCGACTATCGACATTCTCAAGATTGACATCGAATATGCAGAATGGGACTCGCTAGCGCAGGCTTTACAAGAGGGCTGCCTGGCTAGGGTGAAGCAGCTTCTGTTTGAGACGCACACGGACGGCTACTTTTACAGAGCATCTAACTACCGTCGGTTCGTAAGGATTCTTTTGGACATTTTCAACATCGGCTTTCGAACTTGGAAATGGGACATGAACCCCTGGTCAGGATTATATAAATCATACAGCGGCTTGAAAAGACCCTGCTGTTATGAGCTGTATATGCTGAATACTAATTTTATTAAAAATATCCAGTAAGTGCGCTGCCTCTGGTAGTTTTCTTTGAAGTAAAGTTTAAAATTAAAACAATGTTCATTCAAGCAGCTTTTTGTTCAAAAGCGCATTTTAGCGTCCTAAAACTACAGTTATGTAGTTTGTATTTCAGTTGGTCTAGGGTAACCCACTTTTTCAAGAACTCCTTGTGTTTGAGTGTATAGTTTTAGCGTCCATTTTTTATTTGCTGAACCTCATTTTGCGTAGTGTATGGCGGACGTTTAAGGCAGAATTAAAATACAAACTTTGCACGCGACTTCACACTACACATGCAGTATGTGCAACGAACCATTTTTGATTTCTTTTTGTTTTTAGATTCAGCTATATGATTGTATCAGCTGATTGTCAATAACTAGAAGCTTGCTGAAACTGTCTGCCTGTCTGTCTGTCTGTCTGTCTGTCTGTCTGTCTTAGTGTCGGTCTTAGTGTCTGACTGTCTGTCTGCCTGTCTGTCTGTCTGTCTATCTGTCTGTCTGTCTGCCTGTCTGTCTTAGTGTCGGTCTTAGTGTCTGTCTGTCTGTCTGCCTGTCTGTCTTAGTGTCGGTCTTAGTGTCTGTCTGTCTGTCTATCCGTCTGTCTATCTGCTGTCTTAGTGTCTGCCTGTCTTAGTGTCTGTCTGCCTGTGTTGGTGTCTGTTTGTTTGTCCGTCGGTCTCTCTGTCTGTTACAGAATCAAAGATGTAATAATTAGTGTTTAGTATATGTAAAGTAACCCAAAAGATTGGTAAACTTTTTGAATCTTTTTGAATCGAAAAGGAAAAGGAGAAGGAAAGTTGTATGCCATGGCAAATAATCTAATGCATTTAAAGATAAAATGAATAATGATTTTGTCAAGTTTTTTTGGAAGAAATTATTGAGTTAACTTATTTTCGATCAAAATTTAAATATCAGCATTTGCAGTGAAGCGTTAATGAAGCAATATTTTAAATACGAAGCTTAGCGATTTAATGATCTGCGCTTGGCTTGTGCTAACATATAGTTGAACCAAATGACCTAAACCGTCAACTATTTTGCTTCAATCACTTAAAACGAAACTACGGGAGTAATTAGACGTAATTAATTATGCGGTAAATTTAAAAAAATCGGCTTCAACGCATTGAAAAACTATTCATAGTCTTCTTCGCCACTATCAGAGTCATCGGTTTCATCAGCATCGTTCGACTCGACCACTAAACTGGACTCGTTCAATGCAGCTTCTTTTTTAATGCTCTCAGCTGTAGAGTTCTGCTGAGACTTTGACTGCTCCTCCAGTGGTACGGTGGAGTCCTGCACTGCTTTGTCTGTAAAATTTCCTGCTTCTTTAGTTGCGTCAACGTGCGATGTTTCGGTTGAATTCGTGCCATTAACAGTCGTTACATTGTTCGTTGAATTGGTCGTTGCTGGTTCGGGTCTGATAAGAGTAGTCCAGCTTCGGGATACCGAACGACGTCTAGACAGCGTTGCACCTGGCATCCAGTACTCCAGCATCACCTCCTGATCCATTGAGCAGGTGTAAAGACCCAGTGGGATTCGAGCAACTGCATTTGAGGTGTGCGAGTTTATGCAATATATGCTTCAGCATCAGGTGGACTTTGGTAACTATAATTGATGCTCAACAGCACAATTTCTTGCCTTCATTGTCTGTCTGTCTGTCTGTCTGTCTGTCTGTCTGTCTGTCTGTCTGTCTGTCTGTCTGTCTGTCTGTCTGTCTGTGTCTATCTGTCTGTCTGTCTGTCCGTCTGTCTGTCTGTCTGTCTGTCTGTCTGTCTGTCTGTCTGTCTGTCTGTCTGTCTGTCTGTCTGTCTGTCTTTTCAACATGACTGTGACAATAATCTACTCACCCCATTTGTCACCAAACACAATCGGACAGACAAGAGGCTGAGCACCCCTTCGATCTATGTGGAAAGTTGGCAGATAGCTGTAGTGAACTATCAGATCCGACTGCAATATGAAAGATTTTCAAGTGCAAACCAAAAGTCAGAGTGAAGTAGAAACGCGCCGCATCACGCCGCAGAACTTACGCGTCTAGCTGGAATCTTTAAGTCGATATCAGGAAACACCAGTTCGCCACCTACCAGATCTTCCACTGGCTAAAAACATCGAACGTGTTTTTTATTAATATAACTATTCGAAAACTTTTGGAACAGCTGGTAAAAAAAAAGATTCTCACAAAAACGATAGCCTCGGCAAGTCCGTTGTAGAATAAATCAGGCAGCTTTGGTGCCAGATGCGGCTTGTTGCTGATGCCGTGACCGTAGTTGAAAACCTTCCGAAACAAAAACCATAGTTACGAGTTTCTTAGCTACCAAACTGTATAAAAAATAAAAATACAATGTCGCTCTGATCATGAAAATATCAAATCTAATTTTTCTACCTCGATAAATTTCTCCTGCGATACAAAATGCGCCGTTGCGTCCAGCCGGGTGACGAACTCAACTCTGCCGATGATCGCCTTGGTAGCGTTGGAATCGAACGGCAGCACTGGCTTTTTGAACGAGTGCACGCGCACTCTAAAGTAGGGGGGAGGGGGCGTTCGATTGTACATGGTATAATGATTCATAAATATGGATTCAGCAATAGTGAATTAGAAGATTGCTTTAACAACTTACTGAGTTAGTCTGTTGATCTCGTTTTTGGCCATATCCTTCTCTTTAGGCGCTTCAAAAATCTAAACAGTTGGAGATATCGGTAGAAAAACAAAACAATTTATAACCAGTAGCTTTCTTCTAGTTGTAATTTTTCAAGACACATTTAATGATTACTACGTAGATGTTAGCTCGTACTATAGAAATAATGCTCATTTCTGTTTTATACATGTAGCTGAAAATATTTCGAACAAGACAACAAAAAGCTGTGGACACGGCACCACCGGATCTCCCTACGCGACACTGCGGCACTAAAGCTTCCCGTGGTTGTCATGGGTTCGCGGAATGGGCGCTGTATTGGGATGTCCGGCACCCCCTTGCCGCTAAGTCAAGAAATCATTCTATGACCCATAAAGTCTAATCTTCCATATCTAACTATACCGTAATGTGCTGCTTAAAGTAATGCCCTAGGAGAAATCTATTTTAATCTGCAACCCAGAGTCATGTACAAATAAAGTGATTCAGAACCCCATGTAGGACCAACGTCTATTCGATCAAGGAACCCGATTTCAGCAGCTGTGTTTGTTTAACTCCATATATGGTAATGCTCCAACATGAATGACCGCTTAATCAAACATGAATGACCTAAGTAAATATCCGATCGCAAACCGGATTTTTCCTAAAATTTTTCTATAAATATATGTCTCTAAGAAGACTTCGAAGAAACAAAGAAGACCAATCTCTGAGGGACGAAACTCTGTCCTATTGGTAAGCGCTTATACCAGATTAATTTTTGTTGCTAGCGTTAATAAGTTGATTACTTAAGTTTACGAGAGCAGTTTATTTTCAATAAATTTCAGTTATCCGTTACGTTTCGGACGTAACGAAGAAGACGCCCTTCAGAAAGACCTATTACAAAAACTCAGAGAATGCAGTTGTTCATAATGGCGCACGTGTCAATTCCAAGCTCTAGGACACCGTCAAGACTTCTGATTTTCGTCTCTCGCTTTTGGTCGACCCACAGATGAAGACAAGGACTGATCTAAGCAACACTTCACAAAAGCCAAACCAAGACGTCTACAACTTATTTTTTTTATTAGAGGCAGGGGGGTTGTGTGCACCCTGGCGCACTTTAAGCGACATGGCACACAACCGGCGAGAGGCATTACTGCCCATTCCGCCGACTCCCCTGAGCAGGCATACAAGCGCGCGGATACGTACGCAGGCACACACTCACACAGGAGTGTACAGCGGCCCTAACTTTATATTATCGTTAGGCATGTACACTTCACTGCGCCTTGGGGGGTTGGCTCTCAAGGCCGTTAATTGCACGAGCAGAGCCAAGCCGAGATTCCAATTGAGCCCCAAATTAATGCGACTGCACTTGGAATCGAGCCTGGGTCGCTGGCACACCAGAGCCTGCGCTAGACTGCTGGGCTACGCCCCCCCCCCCCCCCCCCCGACGTCTACAAATACAAGAGGATCCGCTCTAGTGAGAGATATTTCATTTAGCACATACCTAGGCACTTGTTCCCCAGTGTCTAGAAGTGAGAGTTTTCGAGTGACTGATCACCACTCTTAAACTCTTCATTTCTTTAAAATCTTCTTCTATCTTCTAGAAGCTAAAAACTGTCTTAAGCTACTTAATTCTAACGGTCTTTAAGCTTTCGCGACAGAAGTGGTAGAAGTGGTTCAACAAGCCCCAATCGGGAGGACCAAAAAAATAAGCTTACTCGATTCTCAGCCTCGAGCAGAAGCGACTCGGCCTGACTGGCATTAGTGAACACGTCGCTGTAGCGCACTATAAAAGGTGACCGAGAGAGAATCTCCTTCCGAATCGGATACCAGCCGTTGTAGGGTCGCCAGAATTCGCAAATTAGCAGTGGACTCGCCTGAAGTGGAAAGTAGTATATAATATCAGCTAACTCCAGAGGACGCACATTTCTATGGCGGATTAAGTAATATATATTCGCCGGGGTTCCCGCAACATGGTCTCACAACGAAGGGCAAAGCGGTTCTGCCCATTCCGATGACTCATGAAGACATACAAGCATTCGGATACTGTACGCAGGCATAACTCATAGACACGCTGACATATAATCTATAGCTCCCCTCCCATTTTTAGATTAATTTTCTTACCGAAATTGTTGCCGCTCGAGCCGCCACCTCGTCGTCGTCAGGCTCAAGGATGCCTCGGCGATATGGATTGCAGAGACGTCTGTATCGCTGGAACTTTTCGCGCGATTCCGTCAGCACAGAAGCGGAAGATGTTGCTGCAGTGGCAGCGTTGGAGACGATGCCAAAGTCGCGTTCCAGACTTGAAGCCGAGCGACTCGACTCCAGGGCGAAGTCGGCCGGCTCTCCGCGTCGATTCGCCGAAATGTAGGCGAGGTCGGCGTCCACTCCGCGCATATCGGCACCACTTGGAGCTATTGAAGCTTTGTACTCCGTGAGCGCTTCGATCGCTTTGTCGAATTCTTTCATCTGAGTTTAAGTAAAATTGTATAAAAAATTACCCCTAATGTAGTGAGTACTGTTTCGCTCCAAATTTTCTAAACCTACCTAGTTTAGTTCTTAACCTAAACTAAAGTAAACAGTACTTTTAAATGTACACATTAAACCTCTCTAGAGTACACAACGCGGTGCTAAATCACTCTGAAAGTATACTTGACCAAATCACTCCGAAAGTACACATGACCAAATATCTCCGAAGGTACAGTGTACCCATGAACAAATCACTCCGAAGGTACCCATGACCAAATCACTCCCAAAGTACATAGTGCTCTACTTATCACGAATCCAATCAGCATTACCTGATAGTAGGCTTTGCCCAGAACTCTGTACAGCGATCTGGTTGGCTGCTCGCCCAGTTCATTCTTCATATTTTCTATCCGCTCGCGCCTCAGATACTCCCCGAGTTCCGCCGTCTGCAGAGGATCAAATTGCCGATTCAGATGCAGCAGCAGCTCCATCAGCTCGGCAGTCGATAATTCAGTCTCAGATTTCATGCCGAAAAAGTTGCCGCTGGCAAAGTCTTGCACAGATATGTTGTAGAAGGACTTTATCACTAGGAGATTGTGAAACGATTCTTGGACACTTTTCTCATTAAGCCAACATTCGGCACTCGATAGAAGGTGTTGCAGCAGGATCTTAACACCTGCCAGGTGAGAATGATTTTTATATTGATTTTACTTAGATTTCACCTGAAAAAGCTTACAAATCGCGGATCTTATTATCGAACTTTACTTTTACTATTTAATACATATCAGACTCAATTTAGCTCTCACTCACTGTGACTAACCGCGGCTTTATCTACATTCTATCGCAATGAAGCAATTCTACACATTCCGCTGACTCCTGCACACATGCAAGCCCACCAATACTGTACGCAGGCACGCACTCATGTACACACTCTTACTTTCTGTACATTGTTACATACTTACATATGTACATTCCCTCGACCCTCGACAATTTTTTTCTGAGAAAACCCCAAGTGAAAGTAATGTATGGGAAACGAACTTCGGACCCAAGAGAAAGTCAGTTGCAATCACCACTAGGCTACTCTGCATGACAGATTCTCTAAGCCAATTTTTCCTTTGTTGCTTTACCGATGTTGCATTAAATACCTGGTTTCGTGAGCAAAAAACTCACGAGAATCCTCCTTAATAAGGCGGTGCAGTTTCGGGTTGATCTCGCGGGCAACGAAAGCAACGAATTGGTGCGCACTGACCGGGTGCCAGAATCGATCAGTTGCAGTTTTCACTGGCGTCGGTTCGCGACAGAATCTTGAATTGTGTTGGATTAGTGGCAACACAGGTTGGTTTTAGATTGTACTGGCAATCTACGCCCCCCCCCCCGTTGGCGTAAAATAAATATTTTTTTAATAAACTACCTTTAGCTTCTAACCTCAGCCTTGATATCTCAGCAATTCCCCGCAAAGCCTTGATATCTCAGCAATTCCCTCCGTAGGCCTTGACATCTAAGCAATTCCCCCAAACCTTGCCGTATCAGCGATTCCCCCCCTCCCCAAGCTTTTACATCTCAGCAATTCCCCCCGAGACTTTACATTCCGTACCTAGCAAACTGATTGACTCAATATGTTAACCAAGCTTCGGTGTCAGGTAAAATTACCCATTTATCAGCGACGACAATAGACGTCATAAACATTCACAATTTTTTGTTAGACACCTAATTAAGGAATCATATTACTTTGCTCCTAATACTCATTGACGCGTTTTCAAGTAGCTGCCTAAGGGTGCAAAACGCAACTGGAATAAATAAATATTGAATGTTCTAGTAGATTTTCATTTCTATATATTGTAAATGTAAGGGTACATCAGTAAGCTGTTAATTTATGCATATGCCATGTCCCATTTCGCTTTGTCCCCTAAATCTCGGCGAGAAAAGCTCGGCGGGCAAATCTCGAGTCACGAAGTACAAGTACTAGTAAATTTAAATTGAGACTTACTGCAATAGTTGGTTCTCAAACTCGCTCAACGTATCGGTCTTATTAGATAGGTAATCATTATAGATTGATTTGAAACCAAACAGAGCCTCGTAGGCCTGGTTGAGCTTAAACACTGAGTCCAGACAGCTCGTCAGTTGAGCCAATTGTTTGGCTTTCGAAGCGTCTTGAAATAATTCGAGCAAGAAAGGCTCTTTAGACAATGGTCTCTCGGCCGCTTCGCTGGTGGCAGCGACTAGAAATGGACTGATGAACAGCAGCAGCAGTTGCAGAGTTGGTAACTTTAACGGCATTTGTGTGCAGAGTGGTGTCTGAAAGCTTGTTTTTCTGGGTCAATGCAGCAGTATGGGTCCGGCGGTCATAGTAAAAACTTTACAGGCAAAGCAAAATATAAATATGCGGCATAATGGCAACAGCTTGGGCAGGGAATGCCAAACTCAGGTCCGCTGCAGCAGCGGTAGCCCAATTGGAGGATTTTCCTACAAGCTTGCGCTGCAGTCCAAATCCTCTTAAAGCTGCTTACGTTTTTTTCTTAGAAAATGCCATTACTCACCCATTCAGAGCACAAGAACACACGTCTGTTGAATTGTACTCGTGGCATATGGGGGCTCAAAAAGATTTTTGTGCGCTTCTTTAAATCTCTTCTGGTCAGTGTGCAATAATAGGTGGAACACAGTGAGTTGTATTAGTTCTCTGCACATTTATAAGATTATTGTACAATAAATCTAATGCTCCTGTATATGGGTGACGTGGCAAATAGGTGGCGTTCGACAGTGTCAGAATATAAGGCTTGTAAACACTGGTTTGATAAAATTTTCTTTGCCAACTCGGTAAACCCACTTGTTTGGACCGAAATCGCTTCTTATATACTACATGTGTCCTCTCATCGCTCATGGCCAAACTTGAAGACTAGATATATTTATTAATATCGACTAAACTTGCTAATTCTTTCTTTTCTTTCTAATTTTTAATAGAATTTACGATAGTACGCTCGTAATGGCAAATAGTGTGAGATGTACTTCAATCGACTATCGTTTGAAATAGGTGATGACTAATTATATTTTTGCGCTCTATTTGGTGAAATCTGCGTTTAATTTGGTTCGAATTCTCTTCGTAGCAGGCGGACATGTCAGCCACTTAGGGTCCGGCCATAGACTTAAGAAGAATGCAGAAAGCATTTGGAATTTGGACATGCAATTTGAAAACTGCTGCGTCCAATTTGGTCTGCCCAAGAATAGCAGCTTAGTACAAGAGAAGTTGAGACATTTATTGTTGAGGCCTTTATTCCAAAATCAGCTTGGTGGACCGTGAGAAAATCTTTAGTTATCCCAATTAGAACCAGTTGCAACCAAATTGGTTGCTGGTTTTCTGTACATGCCTATGGCAAACCATATCTTTCGGCTTGGCTCGTTTCCGCTGCGTGTGTCGCACCAAATTGAAAGCAGTTTTTACCAAATAAAACGCAGAAAGGTGGATTTTTAGTGGTATTAGAATATATAAAAAAAGATATATAAGACGTCTACAATACTAAAAGCAGTTATTCTGTTTTCTGACCAATACTACTACAGTTGTAACACAGTGGTAGTTTAATCACGATCTTAGAGCAAACAATGAGTATTCCCAGCCCAGGCGGCTAAGTACATGCATTGACCTCTGTATGTACGGTAACCATGTGTGTTGTGTCTACAACGTTTCAAGTCCTTTAACAAATGATGCCCTTCTCAAAGCTAGAAGGCCGAACTCGTCTCGCCAAACTCGCCAGGTTCGGTGCCGCTCTCTTTCTCAGGCGAGTCACCAACTGCTTTTCTGAGCAGCCGCAGGCGCAGCCGCCTACCAAGGATCAGGCAACAGTCGTGCAGCAGCTCCAGCAGTTCCAGCACCGACAAAAGCGACATGCCCAGAAAGAGGCCCAACAAACCTCCAACATCGGCAGTCAACGAATTGAAACTGTACGCAAGTGACAGGCGAACTTCGGGACTTCTAAACTCGGCTCCAGACAGTTCCAGGAGAAGCAGTGACTGCCGAACTTGTTCAATAGTAGCATTGTGTACTAAATACGAAAATCCCGGCGTTGGTCCATTTCTATTGATCAGAAAACTACTGATATAGCTTCTAAGAAAGGTGTTCCAGTACGCATCGGATGGCCAGTCGCTAGAAGAGTAAGCGTAACTGTACGTCCGCAGCTTGCAGGGCGGTTTGCCACTGCACAGATCGGTCGCATTGTACAAAATTGCCTCTCGCTGTCTGAGTAGAGTCGGGTTGATTTGAGGAGGAGAAGGAACTTGGGTCAGATTAAAGCACGATGGCGCTGCGCGATACTCCCAGGGCAGCGGGAGCCGCCATATGGTGCAGTTAAACTGCTCAATTGACAGTCGGGCGACTTCTCGGTACCAGCAGTAAGCGCTGCTAAACTTGAAAGTATTCTTGCTCAAAGTGTAGGGATCAACAATATCAACTAGCTCATCGTTTTTTGCGCATCTGCTCGGACTGAGGTCTTGGTCATAAACTGTGTCATACATCGTGATCGAAAGCCGATGGTACTGCGATGATCCTATGGACAGAGTCGCGTCCAGTTCACTGGGATACTGGCCTCTTGGCGTGATGAAAAGCTACAATCCGCTTAGGCCTACCATGTCTGACCCAAAGTTTATGCTCCATTGCATCGGCTTTAGATTGAACTCAACTCCAGCAAACTGTTGAACATCCTGCTCAGTAGAATTGTCAAACGGAACTGGCAGCTGTGGGTCAAGGAAAACGCCAAATTGAATATTGCTGGTCGGGCTCTGCAAGATGCGAATGTCCGAGTCTGTTAAATTCAAAGCGAAGCAGTTGAGAAACGATGGATGCCTGAAAATGCGAACTGTTTTTCGATATTTTCCATTGAAGTTAAAGATGGGAACGATTTGGTTGACTCTGCGTCCCATTTTATCCGACAGAAACTGATAGGGCAGCGTGTTCACCAGTCTGATGGCGTAGTTTTCTGCCAGCATTCTGTCTCCGCTCATTCTGAGCGCAGAGATACTGTCGTTTGCAAGCCGGCGAAAATGGCTGAGCAGGCTACTGTCCGCGGCATTGAGAGTCACAGAGTAGCTGCCTGAAATAGAATTCTGATGGCACAAGTAAATATCGGGAAACTCAAACAGCAGCTGGTTTGCTCGAACAATAGTTTTCAAATCGCCAGACGAGAAGCTGCGATAAGTTTCGTAGATTCGCACGGAGCAGAGGGTCAGTGATGTCAGGAAAACAATCAGCCAGAGAGCTTTTACATAACCCGGCCTGCTTCCAGCAAGTCGCGCAAGGCTGTGAGTCGTGGCCTGAGTCGCGTAGGTTTCTAAGGCGTTCGTCAGCATCCTTGTTTAGCTGAATGTTTTGCAATTGAACCATCTACCAGACGATACGGAAGCCTATAAATACAGTTTTTAGCATAGTCAAGAGGATGTCTGCTGGTAAACGCCACTCCAGTGTTTGCCCTAGCCAAACTGAAAAGCTGGAATATTCACTTGAGGATGTGTTTCCGATCATATACGGAATTGAAGCTTCGTTTTCACTATTGCAGGCAGAATATTTACACAGCTGTGTCGTTTCACTTTGCCTTTGTTTTTCTCATTGAAGCTGCATTCAGCCACACATTGCCCCAAACCATTGCTAATTTTTCTATTAACGCGCAACCCCAAAAGCAGAGACAGGAAGGCAAAGGTCGGTGGGGTGGCTGCGAGTACAAAGCTGCGATGAGGAGGGGAAGGCGACCCCTTCGTGTGTTGCATATATTTGATCGGAGATGAATTAGGCATTTAGAAAGTCAACAAAACTGCAGACTGAGAAGGACTCTAAAATGCTTTAAGTCTGATTTTCTAAATTTTCATGCATATAAGAGATATTTATTCGTCTCGCATACTGCTGGAAAATAGAATTTTGTGACGGCAAGGCGAACAAATTTATAAGAACTATCCTAACTACTGGTCGCTTCAAAGCTCCACTCGCTCCACTTAAAAGCAGTTTTGTCAGAACTTACGACAATGCCACTCTATTTCGGTATTGTGAGTACACGTCTCTCGAGTCCTTCAGACATGAGGCTATTACAGCTAGGGGTTAAGTGTACCAAAACAATCTTATTGGTCAATTTTCCAGGAGCTAGGAGAAATTTAATTCTGCAAAACTTCTGAACAAGATTAAAAATGATGTTACACAAAGTTGAAACACATGCTCACAATTACCAATTACCAGTGAAAGCTACTGGGGCTCCGCATAGCCTTATAGTCGATCAATTGACAGAACTACAGAAAGAACCAGTGCAACACGGCTTGTTTGACCTCATCATGGTTTGCAAAACTTCTCTTGGAAGTGTCAGCCATCATGCAATTCAAGGTTATTATAGGAATAATGAATTTGTTAGTAGACAGTTGTACCTGAAAATCGGGAGCTGATCAAGTCAGTTAAAAAACACATTTGCCCACCCAAAAAGAGTTGAAACCGACAGTTCGAGCCACCGAAGATGATGACATAGTGAGATGGTTTCCCCTGCCAGCCTCTCAATTGAGTCGATCGACTGCTTTATCGCTTGAAACACACACCAAGTCAAGCACTGCACTCAGTTGAAAAAGTTCTTAATTTGCACCTACCTAGCTGGACGTTAAGACGTCAATTTTTTAATGCAGCAGATATGCTTCGCCGTCTTGGAATCTGCTGCCAAGTAGACTTCTTCTTAAAGATAATTAAATAATTTAGTAATATTCGTATTTGAAAATGACGTAGTAGTTTCAGAAGGATCTTGATTAAAATACACTCACCCTGATATGTCATCGGCAGGTGCTTCAAGTCGTCAGATACCGATGAAATTATCGGCTTTAAAGAATTGCAATAAATCCAAACATTCACGCCATTGATCTTTAGTTAGTTTTTTGGGGATTTAGGGCACTGCTGTGAATAAATTCGATAGTCCTGACCGACAATCGATGAGGAGGCAGGCAGTCGTGCTCATTCTGCTGACCTTTGAGCACACACACGAACAAGACTCTAGCATAGTCAGCCATGTACCACACCACACTTGTCTTGATAGGGAGTCGGATGCGACTTCTATTGAGATAAAAATATGCTCTGTCCCTGTAGTGTGAGCATCTTGTGTAAATAATGTAGTGTGAACATCTTGTATGAATTTATGTTAGCTAGTTGTTTTCGAATTACTAATAATTATTTTGCTCTATTTTTAGTCATGTGTTTTTAAAGTGCTTTTTGTTTGAGTTTATTATTGTAAACAGGTAGTCAAAACAACTAGGCGTATTTCCAAACCAGTGTGACTCAGCGGAGGGTCGAAAATTTTGCAGTGTACCCGGGCTTTGCGCGGCCAGCCAATCACGACCGGCCTGGACCCCTGTCATGCGGCAAATCAGTTCTACCCGGCCTAAGAGAGCGCCGCGGGTTCACTGCAATTTGGATTACCAGCGGCCAGCCAGACATCCACCACCCGGCTTGAGGGGGGGGGGGTGGATTGACTATACATGAAAGTATGTTTTGGCGGTCGGATCTCGCTTTTTCTTCTGGCTCCTCTGGTTTCGTTCTCATCTCCCGGACGTTGTGCCATCTGCCGCGCTTTGGGGCGCTTTTATCAAGTCGAGCCCCCGGCCCTTATCATGTTTCCGTTGCCCAACCGCAATAGCCTTGCCAGCGTAACATTCGCGACAACCTTGTTCAGAGTCTGTCGCCGGCAAGCGCGGTCTAGATAGGAACTGTCGGTTTGACACAGTACGCGACCTCGATTTTTGGACCAAATTAAATGCCGCTGTGCCAGCCTTGCAAGCATATACAAAAGCTCCATTACATTGGCAAAACGGATCTTGGATTAAATTCAATGCGCGTAAGCCCAAATGAACTGCAAAAAGCTATACTACGCTCGTATAGCTTTAAAATCTTTGATCGCTCCAATAGGTTTGTCTAGGGCCTAAACTATTTGCCGTATCGCAATATATCAAATATTACTACACCCCTGCCATAGATCTTGCTAGCTAACAGATTACTTTGAGACTTGAACTCAGCTAGACGATCTTCAACAGCCATCCTGTAATATTCTGTAATATAACAGATACTTTTGAAAATGTAATATATCTGCCTTTAAATATTTTCACTAGAGTCTCTGTCTGTAGTGTGCCCTCTACGAGCAAATGAAATAGCTCAGCACTTGCACAAAAGGGTTTCAACCAACCCACGAAACAGTTCATCGTAAAAAAGAAGAAATATTTCTCAGCTTTGGTAAAATTCAAAGCTGGATTAGCTAGCCCAGGAAAAATGCAAGACAAAGAATCGACGGAGGAGCTATTGTTAGAAAAATTGCCCCAGAGACGGAAACAACTTTCCTGAGATCGACTGCATTGGTATAGTAGTGAGTTATACGCAATGAGAAGCAAACTTGCAAACCTACTAACGAGTTTCCGTAGTCTACAAAGCCACCATCTCTTTTGTTAAAATTTTTGCGCAAAAAATCAATACGAAAAAGAGTTGCAAGTGAGAAGAAGTTGGAGACTTTACCGGAATCCAGGCCAACTTTTGACAAATTTGACAAAGAATTGAAGGAAGCCATCGTTTGAAGACGAAATTCAGGCATTCCAAGCAACTGTTGTTTCATCGATAGCCTTGTTTAGCTGTAGTCGTTGACTAGCGATCAGGTGACTTTTCGTTATGAACGTGTCTGCATTTCTCATATGTGTCAACGTTACCTGTCGTCAACGTATATTTTTAATAAAATCAGCCTACAGCTTGTCAAGATTGGCATTGTCAAGACGTGGCATCACGAATAGCACCTACTCAGAACCGCGTTCAGGTCTTGGAGGAGGACAACTATGTCACGCTGTACGGTTGCCTCCACGGGCTCTCCCTAAATATGCTATACGAGAAAGTTATAAAAAGAGAAAACTTTTGACCAGAATTTCCATAAAGCTGAGCATGTGATCTCTTACGAGCTAGTTCACTCAGTACAAATCCGGAACAATGCGTTTCAAAGCGAAATGCTTAAACAATCATACGGCTGTTACCAAAACTGAATTTTATCGTTTAACCTGAAAGTCTTAACTACCTCGTAATTGTGACAGGAGTCCAAAAAATGACAGTCATGTCTCTAGGGGAGAGCTACAATTAGGGTTAGGGAGATGCCAGTGCTCACGGGGCAGTCACTGAGATGCCGATAATCACTGGGGAGTTGTTAGGATGCCAAAACTCAGTGTCATCAATCAATAGGGGACTAAGACAGCTAATATTAAACTAAGTTGATGTGTAGAACACCCTTTGAAATTTAAAAGAATTTTTGCGACGGTCAAAGTAGAATTATTTTAAATACGCTCGTACATGCATAGCTCGTATGCGCATATGCGTACATGCATGTATAATATACCTATAATATATACAAATAAAAGAGGCAGAAATGTCTTTACTCCTTGAAAGATCCAGAACAAACTAACTTATTCAGAGCAGTGTAATCCAGACTCATCGAGCGCATAAAGGCCATGAAGAATACTCTCTAGGATTGGCTGAAATCCCCTGCCTTTCCATAGACTTTCGTCCCATGCATTTGCTTCTGTTCCAATGAAATCGCAAATCGCAATCAGCTCAAAAACAGGTCACCAAATTAAAGCATTATTGGTACATACACACATAGTGAATATATAGTTTGCAGTTGCCAAAAGACTTCTGAAACATTTCCGAAATCTATCATCGTTCAATTAGAGTTCAAAGAAACTGGAAGCTAAACTAATCTTGCTATCGCTGCAGGGGCATGGCTGAGCAATTTTTGTCAATAAAATTCGGTTTTCTATTCGGTAAGTGATTAAACTCTTGCTTCGACTACGAATTAAGAGCACCTAGCTTAAGGAATGCTCTTGATAGTATTCTGTTTTATACTCACTTCATTACCTCAACACAGTTTGCTGCTCTCTCGTGCTTCGAGTACAAGGCACCAGTTTGCGGACCTATTCTGTGTGCTCAGAGCAGCAGCTTCAGATGCTGGTAGCCGTTCTCAACGTCTACAACAACGTCAGAACAACAAACAAAGCCACTGATGCAACCGACTGTCTAGCAAAGTGCCAGAGGGTGAGCTGCAGCGCTGCCGTCTCGGTGGAGAGCAATGCCTCGTGCGAGATGGTCACCATAACAACCGCCAAGCTGTCAATCTCGGCAAATCAGGTGCAGCAAGTCATCAGATCTCAGGTCGGTACGAAGGTGTGGAAGGCGGACGACAGCGACTGGCCTTCGCCTGCAGTGCAGCTTCGGAGTGAGTCATCAATGCCTAGTCTGTCCGAAGCCGCTCATCTGTTTTTCCTGCCAGAGAATTTCTGGAGGTTTTTTTAAACGAGCGGAACAGATTTGTGAGCTCAGCTGTCTTTCAGTGTCTGCTTTCGCCAATGCCAATCCCGCTCGGCTGCAGCTCCCTGCAGTTGCCATCTGGCATCTGCACCCTTCCATACCGCTTGCTAGGGCTCGCTTATGAACCTCAATGGAGTCTTAAGGCTACCTCTTCAGCCTGGGTGCAAAATGTTTTTTACTTCCGTTCCATCCGGATGGTAAGCAGTGCTTACCATAGACTATGGGCTCAGAACTTGACCATAGATATTTTTTATCTCCGTTCCGGTCGGCATGGTAAGCAGTGCAAATCTAGTTACTAATCGAAAGGCCTAGCGTGCACTAAACACTGGCAGAATACCGGTAGAAGGCAGATTCCATAGCTAAAGATGGACTATGGCCTCTGATACACAAGATGGGCCTCTGTTTCTCTATCAACGTCAATCAAGAGCAATATCGCATGGATAACCAACTGTTAAATTGAGGTAATTTTATGATTTGCCACAACTTTAGGTAGTCAGTTTATAATAAATTCCAAAACAATGTGGGTAATTATGTTTCTTAGCTCTCCCAGGTCGATCTTCCAGTGTGGTCGGATTGAGTTTGCCCTGGTTTTATGGAAATTTCGTCTTGACTCAGATAATCTTCATGAGAAGCTTCAACCGAGAGCTTGGGACAGGGACTACTACATACGGAATATGGGGTTACTGTATAAACTTTTCTCCACATCTTTTCGTTTGAAATTCTCACAAAACTGAGTACGGGACGTTAATGAGGATAAATTTTGCATAACAGGCTGAAAATTTGACTTTCTTAGATCGAAAACTCCATCAGCAGAGAACTCTGAAAATCGGACCCAAACTTTTTTGCATGACTTGGCCGTCTCTTGTCCCGAGTATTTAGTAGTAGTTTGGACTGCTGCTCTTCAATTCTTGAAGAGGCTGTTGTCCTTCTTTTGTAGATGCTAGCGACTACTGTTCTCAATTCTGAGACAGACATTGACAAATCCTGATGATTCTGAAAAGGCACCTGGCGCGTCCCCCCTTTTGTTGCAATTCAAAATATCCCATTCTTTGGACTACTCTAGTAACCAGCGTTTCACAACTAACAGAGATCACATTAAGTAGCAACTCGGTATTCGCCAATCCTAAAAAATCGTCTCAGGTGAAGAAGAGAAGCGTAAAGATGAGTGTCTTCTGGCTGGACTCTGACCGGGTTGTTCGGTGGCTTCGACCTGTGTGTGATCAATGACACAATTGATGTTTGTGTCAGGCTAACAGTACCGCTCCAAAGCTACTTTCCAACGCAATAGGATGGTTAAGCATGATTTTCCTGCGTCGAAGCAATTAAGTTGCAGTCAAGATTGTTGAGATAATTAGCTTCTTCCTTTGGAAATATCGGATTTCCACATTTCCACCGATTCCAAGGAAGTTCTCGCAAGCCAGCGACAAAAAACCCAAGGCCTGAGATTTGCAGAGCCTTGCATCTAAAGTCAAGCACGTGTGCCTGCTTCAACTCAGTTCAAAACTTTTCGCCCAAGCTGATATTCATGACATTCAACACGTAGCAGACCGAACTTCTGCTGACCCACGTGATCCATCTCAGTTAACCAAGCCATTGGAATAGAGGGTGGCCCAGGCAGCCCAGGATTTTAGAGACGTGAGTGGTTTTGAGACTGCCAATTCTCTTCAGAATGGCTTTCCCAGTTCTTGGCGCAAAGCAATGTGACAATTCGTTTCAATGTTAGAAGCTGATATGTTGCTAGCTGAGCCAAACCTCAATTCACACTGAACAGTTTCTGCTTCATGTTAATGAAACTTAGTTTTCTGTAGGAAGCTGCAAATAATTCGATCGTTTTTCGAATTTATAAAACTTCGGTCTAAAGTTTGTTTATGAAGTTTTGGTATTTTGAACGATCGAAGATCCAAGTCAAAGTTCCCGTCTCCCTCTCCCTCTCAACCTTCTCCACATTTTCACTCTCTACCCCTTCCCCTCCCATCTCTATACCCTCTACTGCAGTCATACGCACAGGCACACACTCACACAGGAGTGTACAGCGTTTAGTTTATCGTTAGGCATGTACACTTCACTGTGTCTTGAGGGTTGGCCTTCAATGGCGTTAATTGCACGAGCAGCGGACCCACCTAGATTCCAATTTAGCCTCAAATTCCATGTGACTCCACTAGGAATTGAGCCTGGGCCTCTGGCACATCAGACCATTGGGCTACGGCTCCCTTGCCTCATTCGGTACGATTTTTTTTACCACGGTAGTTGATCCCATTGCTGCCCCCGTCCTTGATCTCTTGGATGGCTCCAGTTATGCAATAATCCACAAGAGTCCGTCAATAAAACCGGGACAGAACGAGACAGAGTGCTAAACCAATCAGATTATCCCACGTGCGCAGAAGCGGACCATTTTCACAAGCTACAAAAAGGATTTTTTTATCAAAATTCAGTTTTGTCAAAGTTGAAAAAACGCCAAAAATGCAGAGATGGCATCTGATTTTGCTGCTCTGCTCAGCTTTGCTGTCTGGGCCCATTGCAGCTCGAGTTGTGTTCAGGGCTGTCAAAATGAGGAGCAACTCGACTCCGGTTGCCATGGAGACTCTGACTGGCATCGGCAGGCTGAAATGCACCGAGCTGTGCAGTCTGAGATCTGACTGCTATGCCTTCAGCTGGCTGATGCAGGGTCTGTGCAGATTTTTCAACTTCAATGCTTTCCACAGTGACGCCTGGATAAATTCGGTGTCTGCGATGTTTACACCGTCAGGGATGGTGAGTTGAAAGCACGATGCACATATATGCAGTTCTGTCAGCGCTTATCCTGCAGTTGTATTCTATAATTTGCAATCTAGACGCAGTGAAACTGAGCTTCACCGGCTGCAGCCAGGGCTCAGTCCAGATGGGTGGAGTTTGCGAAAGAGCATTCCATGGCGATAAAAACCAGGACTATGATTATGGATCCTGCACCCACATGGCTGACGGTCAGGTGGGCTGGTGGGAGGCCCAGCTGTCCCGACCCGTCCTCGTCTCGCATCTCACCATCTACAACCGGCTGTACTGCTGCGGCTATCGACTGAGAAAGCTTTCCCTAAAGGTGGACGGCACTGAGTGCTACCGAGTGAACATGACGACGGGCTTCTCCGTCGCCACCTTCCAGTGCAACGCCTTCGGCAGCAAATTCGGAATAGTCAGCTTGATGGACAATGCAATCAACATCTGCGAAGTGGAGATCTTTGGCCGCTAAATTTTTACAAGCCGCAGCTGTAGGCGAAAAAAGAGCAATGAACGTAAGGAAGCAGAATGTGACTAGCCAATAGCTTGAACGAAAACGGAAACAGGAACACACTGGATGATACAGTACAGTAAAGTAAAGAGTTAAACAGCCGTCCCTCAATGCACTGCCCAAAGAGTCGTCTGCTAGGCCCTTCGTATTCAGCGTAGGCAGGATTCTCACATTGGATGGCTTTTTATCACTTTGCTTATCCTTTATAGTCTATGGCCCATAGACTAAGGCTGCACGCAGCCAGGCCCTTCGCAGTCAGCGTAGCAGGATTCTCACATTGGATGGCTTTTTATCACTTTGCTTGTCCTTTATTGTCTATGGCCCATAGACTAAGGCTGCACGCAGCCAGGCCCTTCGCAGTCAGCGTAGGCAGGATTCTAACTTTGGATGGCTTTATTCTCAGTTAGGCTGACAAAACAATACTATTTAGAGCCGGGAATGTTGACAACGTAAATATTTGCATAAATTTTCATTAAATATTTCCAATATATCTCTTCTCAAAAGCTTTGCTTTCTAAATCTGGCAAAGATGATACTGAAAGGATGATTCCCTTTCATTTTCGTAGTCTTGAGAAGGCTTTACGTCAATTTTCAGGAAAAGTTTGCAAAATAGAAGCAGACATGTAGCTTTGGTTGCAGATTCCCAAACCACTTAGAAAGCTCAAGCCTTGCTTTTGTTTTCAAAATACAATCTTATTTTTTGTCAAACATATTGACTAGTCAAAACTCCAGTATCGAAACTTCTTCTGTTGATTTCACATGTGCTGCAGTTGACGATAAAACAGTTTTTTTGAAGCACGAGAAAATCGAACGAAAGCTGTGACAGTTAGGATTACCCTGCTGAACTTTTACCCTCCTGTAACGCGTCCCCGCCACTAAAAAGGCTACAGAGCATTCCCAGCCCTGTGCCATAAAAGCTGGTTTGGGCGATCGGCGCGCCGCACTAAAACACTCCATGAGTTCACTCACCTTGAAGGACAGAGCAGCTCAGTGGTAAACGCGTCCTGACTTTAATTCAACGACCTTCAGTTTGGATTTCGTGCGCGGCAAACATCCTCATTTGCTGTGCTGTGCACGAAAATTGACTTGGGGTTGTCGTACGAATCACATTCAACAGGGCCAGCCCCAAGACACAGAGAGTGTACATGCTTGATGATTCAATATTTGAGCTGAGTACAGCTTGCAGTTTAGGCTCTGAACTCGACTCAAGCCATCTGGGCGGTCGCCAAGGCTCTCTCAAGCCATTGCCTGCTACAGTAGACCGGCGATCTCTAGACACGAGACACGAGACTTAAAAAAAAAACAAAACCAAGAGTGTCGTAAGAAGGCTTGGGTGCGGGTGGTGCTGCAGTCAGTAATAAGTCCACGAGTTCTGCCCTCGGAGTCGACCGGCTTTTACCGATTCTAAAGTTAAATTCAAGTACTTTGTAATAGAAGACAATATGTCACTAAGGGAATTATTTCTGCTACTTAAGGTTGAGCCGTGCTGCAGCCATACTTCGAGTTTTACTCAGATGGATATTAGAAATTTTCGCGACAGTGAATATTCTCCGATAGAATGATATTCTTTGCATAGTCGAATTCGAAAAAGTACAAATCCGATGAAAACAAGTTTAAGCAAAATTTTCCTGAGCATCTCATCTTCGGCTTCAGCTGTTTTAAAATAAAGGAAAAATTAGGAATTTATTATTATTTTAGGCTCAGATGATTGATGCCTGATAAGCACAGAACGTTTCCATTTTTTCCATTTTTTACTGTGTTAATTTTATATCCAGCCTTCCTTAGCTTTTCAGGCATAAATCATGATTCATAACTAACCGTATAAAAAATAAATAAAGCATCAGCAGGTACGATTTCGTGGGCATGTTGGAAAAATGTCACAAAACTTCACAATCGAGGTGATCGACTAATTGGTCGAATAGTGATGCAATCTGCACACAGCTACAAGTAATTAAAGTCTAAAAAATCGTGAGGCAATTATAACAAACGAAGCAATCAATTCGTGTAGTTTTTGTAGATCGAATATTGTTCAAAAAAGACTTTCAAAAATAGAAATGGGTTTGTTGTAGTTTTCCAAAATCATATTCGCCACTTAAAAAATCGCCATTCGTTGTTTCATGCATAATCCACCTGATTGCTTGAAATTCAAACCATCGATAATATATACTGTAAATATGTCACCTCAATGCAAAGCAAATCAGCCGACAATATATATATGAATATATGAATCTAATACAGCGTATGTATTTACGTACTTTCAACACTACTGCACAGAAGCTGTGCAGTGTAAACATTATCGATGGTTAGAACGTTTCAATCCCTCATATTCTTGTTCAGATGGCATAAAAAATTGTACTATTAAAAGAACACTTAAAAATGTTTTTTTGGCGAGTTTTTGTCTTTCATTTGGAGAATCCAGTGACAGTCAACGGTTCACATGGCATTCCTTTTGCTGGGGCTTTGGCTCAGGTCGCGTCTCGAGCAGCCGCTGACAATGCTGTCTCGGTTACAGCTGTACGAGTCGCTGGCAGCGGACTCGGTAATTGACAGGCAGATCTGCCGGTCATATTTTCGATCTGATCGTTCGTAATTGCTGAGCATCGAATCGATGATGCCAAACTTAGTGCTCATTCGGTTCACTGTACTGTCCAGATCTGAAGTGGAAAAATATGCTGTTGCAATTGTAGTCAAACAAAATGTGCGCAATATTAGAATTAAAAACTTCGTGTTGTGCTTGGCTTCATATATGAGAAAATGTGCCTGCCATTATTTAATAGCAGCTAATTCTAATTTCACTAACAACTTGGTGTCATATATATACCTTACTCAAAGCTAAAATTTCTGCTTTACCGGGCAATGCAACAAAACTTGAAAACAGTTTACTAGATTGCCTACGGAATCGAGAATATGATTTTGCCACCGGAAAGGCTTTTAAGCCTTTACCACACAGTGGTCTTGTAACAGTCGTTGGATCGGAGATGATCTTGACACGTCCTGAGCTAAAGGTAGTATATTAAACTATCAAACCTAAAATATGATTTTCTATGAAAGACTATTCCTAAAGAACATAAAAAAATATTTTTATTTGACGTCAATACGTTCTCCATAGCGTCGTTACTACGGTAAAACTTTTGCCAAGTTAATTACTTTAAGCATGCCAAAAAGTAATTTTTACCTTTCACCCACCGCTTATCAGCTTTTTTTGTTTAAGGCTAAAACTGTTCCTCTATATTATCGTCACATGCAATTTAATTTACTGTTCTACGAGCGTACTGTCTTCACAACGTTTGGGTGAAAATGGTACGAGAATACAAAAAAGTGGTGCACAAAAAGAAAGCACAATGAACCTGCACGTGCTGGTGAAGTTAAAATCAGAAATAGCAAAAGCAAACCTTCATGATCCTTGTAGCTCTGTCTTGAGTCCTTAGAAATGAACGTGTCGCGCAGTCGCTGCATCACAAACTGGACAATTTGAAATTCGCCCGCGCCACCGACGCCGCCCTGCGCGGTGTCCTTGGCCCCCTCGTAGCTGTCGTTAAGAATAACCACGAACAGATTGACAACGATGAATATCAAAAAGGAGACGTACAGAGAGAAGGCCAGCTTTGGAAGCATCCCATGGCTGCTGACCGTGGCCATGTCAAACTTTCCTAACATGGCTGAGAACATCGTCGACATGGTGCCTAAAGGTGAGTTGAACTCCATCTGCACTGCACCAAGCAGCTGGTTCATTAAGAAGCAAAAGGCAAAGAAGATCACACAGAAGAAGACGGCAAACGAGCTCAAGTGGCTTAGAGACGATTTCAGAGTGCCAAACAAATGACCCAAACTGGAGCTGAATTTGATTAGCCCAAGCAGCGACAGCTGCAGAAGGAAGCTCGAAAATCCGAGTGAATAGAAGAAGAACTCATTGAGCAGTAGCAGCTGGCGCAGCTGCGGCCGGCCTCCGTTGATTGCCGCCTCTAGTGCGCCGCCAGTGCCGGCCGTGCGGAGCCCGTAGAACGCACAGGCGATTACCATGAAGATGATCACGCCGATGTCGAGCCAGTTCTCGAAGTTAGTCCAGAACTTGCGGCCATCGCAAAGCTGAACCAGAAGAAATACGATGCGCAGCAGAGTCAGAATGCCGGCCAGAATTTCTGATACTAGCGCAAACACGCCAACAGCGCCTACATAGCGGTAAAGGCGAGTGCTTAGCAACTGCGAGCTTGCTTGAGCACCGCCGAACGACTGCAGCTCTGTTGCCATAGCAACTGATGTAAACAAATTCACATCCGAGTAGAACAGATCAAGCTCAATAACCACAAGTTTAGTGTGCGAATCCAACCAGTTTAAACGCTTCAGTTCGGTGAGAAAAGCTTGACTGGAGCCCAGACCGTCGGGCAGCAGGGCTACAAAGCCGCCGCCGCGATAATCGGCCAGCAGCCCGTTGTACGGCGCTCCGTCCGGCCGGTTCATGAAGGCCTGCGCTAGCAGCGACGCCGACAAGTTGCACGGAGTTTCGTCTGCCCAGCCAGGACTGAAGCAGCCAGTTTCGTCGTCCGGAGGCCTGATGAAGTCTGACTGACTCTGGTTGCGACGCCGTCGGAGCTGGCGCACGGACACTCTGCTTAGACGGTAGCCGCACCCATCGGAGACGAGGAACGTGGCCGAGCTGGGATACACAGCAGGTAGGATGCTCGAGTTTATTATGCTGTACAGCTGGGAAGCAGTTCCAGTCACAGACGCAAAATCGTCGTAGTTCAAGTGCGTCTTGACACTTTTGTGCAATCGGAACATTCCCGGGTCGATATTGCCGTAGCAAATGCAGTATTGCAGCAGGAGCAAGAGCACAGTGAGGACCAGCTTCAGTGTGGCGTTGATTGCAGCCTTGCGAACCGGGTTTTGCCGATCTTTCGCCTCCAGCTCGTATAGGAAGGCTACGCCCTCTGAAAAGAGTATTTTAGAACCACATATTGCAGCATTTTTTTCAATATAGATGTGGGCTAGCATTTAAAATACGCATATAACCCACTCTGTATTAACCAAGATATGATATACATTGATCCTTATAAGTTGCGCCTACCTCTCTGCAATGTTTCATTGAAGTAGCGAACTCTTATCAGGGTGAAGTTTTCAACGTCGTAGTCCTTGCGAAACAGTACGATCAGGATGAATCCAATTAACGCCACCTGTAGAGTGAAAGTCGATAGCAAATTATCACTTCGGTGTTTAAATGTAATGTTTACGAGGCTGTTTCTGTCTGCAGGACCATCATAGATGATTGAGTACGAAAGTTTGATGCGTATGCTATGAACATGATGTTAACATGATGTAATATAATTTTTTAAACTAATTAAACTCGCACCTTTAGCGGCTGCACCAGAAAGGCAGTTTGCACAAAGGACAGTACAAACGACAGCAGCCATTGCTGCGACTTCTCTTTGCCCCATTGCATAGCGTAGAAGACGAGAAACACGCCGGCCCCCAGCATACTGCCCAGAACAAGGGCCCAGCCGATGTACTGGAACCAGTACGGCAGCTGGAATCCTGCAGACGGCAGTTCGCTTTGCTGCGGCACCAGCGGCGTACTAGCTGGATTAATGATGCCGCCTTCAGTGCCTGGCGTCTCCAAATCGGCGCATTTTTTAGGTCGAATAACGATTCCCAGGTCGTTCTAAAGTGTTTTAAACGCAACAGTTTTTCAAAAATTAACCAACTTTAAACGCTTCAATTTATGCTGCTGTAATCAAGTTTAGCTTCAACAGTACTCACCGGATCGACTGCCGTATCATCGATAGATTCGCACTGCGCATCCGACTGCTGTTCAGTACCAGTCTCTTTCGAAGAATTCCGCTCCTCCGACTCGCTAGCTGATTTGCGTTTCTTCGATTTCAAAAAGAAAATAGTAACAGCAGCTGACACGGGCACAACGACTACGGCACCCAGCATAGAGGTGAACAGAGTGTTCACTGACAGCTTGATCGGTCCAATCGTGATGGTGTCCGAGGCTGACTGTCCACCTTCGCCGACGCCATAGAACATGGCATTGGAAATCATAGTGAGAAACAGCAGGCAAAAGCAAACGCCGAATCTCTGCAGCCTGGAAAAGTTTGTGTCTGTCTTGCGCTTTACTACTGACATCCAAAGGTGATCGTCCAGAAACTTTCTTGATAGATTGGTCTTCACAAAATTCTGCTGATAGGCTAGCTGATCTTTTTTCGCCAGCTCTATGCTAGTTGGCTCTTTGTGCGGCAGAATCGTTTCTGATGTGACGAAGATATAGCTGAAAATAGAGGATACTTAGTTAAACCTAGTTAAAGCAAATGCTTGCATGTATTTGAGAACATACCTGACATTGCACGACATGTCCGTGATAATAACTCTTCTTAAAAGCCATGGCGTAACTGTTTTTGGACCTTCCAGTGAAAGCTCAATCTCAAGAATGTCACCAAGATGCTTCGGTGTTGTCATTGTGAAATGATTTATGTCACCTGCTTTGAAGTTCTGCAAAATCACACCGTACGAATGGATACATGCAAACTGATTACTGATCTTAGGTTATAGTATTTCAGACTTCGATAAGCTCACCTCTCGAATTCCGTCGGACAGTACTCGAAGAGCTTCTCTGTGAAGCTCGCCAGTAACCGACATTATTGGACAGCCTTTCGTTCCACCTTTTCGTTTTTCGCTAGCGGTGTACACATCGATTTTGTAGACAAACTGCTCCTTCTGGTCGTCGATCAGGGGTAGGTACACGAACTAAAAATCAGAACAGAGGGCAAATGAGCGTTTTTAAACTAGAGATCTGCATGAAGCGTAATTTCAAGGTTGTGCTTTCAGTTCAAGTAGTATAGTATATTATTATTTAAAAAATCAGAAAGTGATTTTAGGATGAATTAACGAAAGGGTTTGTTTTTAAATACCAATGCACAACGAAAACGACCAAGAATGTGTCATGGTCTCTGAAAAATTGCCAAAGTCAGTCTCAAGCAAACCAAATATTCATTTTGATTAATATAAATTGCTCAATTTCTTAATTAGTGTATTTGTTTAAATTTTAGTGTATGGATTAATAAAAAATTGTTTTGCTTGCAAGAAGCTTTGGTCAGTTGGACCTGACAATGACCGCTCTCGGTCCTATGTTTGGTCCTTACACTTCTTATCCTTTTTGTAACTCTGCTTGCTGATATCTCTGGCATAGTTTTAAAAATCACCTTTTGCTTATCTTTGTTGTCCACGCGGCGCAACCAGATGGCAATTGGGATGAATATGACCCACAAGGCCACCACAGTGCCAAGTACTGCGGCGCTGTCGGCAAGTTTGCCCTGCCAATTGTCGAACAAGGTACCAAAATCGATCAGATTCGGCAGCACGTTCATTCCTGCGCCAAGGCTGCCGAACAGGTTGCTGACAAATCTTGGTCGGTTTGGCACTTCAGACGCTTCAACAGTGCAGGATCCTCCAGTTGTCGGCTTTGTCCAGATCTCTAGGGAAGCGTCCCAAATGAGGCAGTCGTACTGAGAAAGGCCGAACTCGTAGGACAAGCTGGGGTCGGGACACGAGACTGCTATCTCACCGGTTGGCTCTCTGTAGCAGCCAACCCGTTGCACACCGATATAGTACGTGCCGTTCGATACTGGTTGCAAGTAAAATGAGCTCTGGCTTGAGTTCATTAAATAGTCCTCTGGCGTAGGCAGACGGTCGAGCTGCACGAATACTTGCAGCAGGTGGCTGCCATTAAGCGGCTGAACCGTAACTTGAAGCACTCCAAACGTGACATTCACGTTGTGATAAAAGCTCAGCCAACGATCTGTTGGAGTTGCGTTTATCACAGCTTTGGCGCCTTCGGTTGTTGCTGGCAGAGAGAAAGTGAAACTTTCTGTTCCGGAGGCGTCTCGGCGCGAGCGGCAGCCTTTCTTGTCAATCATGAGGACTGGCGATGCAACAGATGTTTTTGGCTGCCACACGTACGGACTCCTGCCCGAGAAGACGGCCTTCACCGAATCGCAGCCGCTAATGGGAGGCAGACTGGCGTCGCCAAGTGCCGACTCAAAAGTGATGTTTTCGTTGCTTCCGTTGAGGCGAAGTCCCTGCACTGACAGCGCAGGATCCGAGATGGAATAAGACCCCGAATTGTTGAGCAGTATTTCTGTCACAGAATCTACGGCCGTGAGCACCGACTCAATCACGCCTCTAACTTTGGCATTCACTTCTGCAGTGTTACTAGCAGGTGTTGTTCCAACGCAAGAGTCAAGAGTTGAGTTCAAACAGGCTTCGTTATTTGCTGCCTTTGATGTAGCATCGGATGCTGACCAAATATTTGAGCCGGTGAAAACAATATCTAAAATTAGATTATACAAAAAGTTATTACATTTGTACTTTTTACTTCCTCCAATATGATAAGATTTAAGTTAATGTTAAAATATTAATATGCTTCATCTACCTGAGCCAATATATGGTTGCACATCATTTGGCAACTGGTCTCCCAATTTTCCAAAGCTTTCCGTAATTTCTTGAAGCTTTGAAGAGCCAAGCTCCTGACAGGTAATATTTTAGGTTTTGGTATATATTTTGAAACTTTTATTTGACTACCAAAGATAAATAACAGTAGAGTTAACGACTGGGACTCACCTGAGCATGGATATTAACCTGGTTCGTTCTGTCCGAAGGAATAGCTGTCCTCAAAACATCGTTCGTCTGCTCCAAGTCTTCCGGTGTATTTACGCTGAAGTTGGACACAACTTCTACGAGCTTGGTACGTAGCTAAAATTAAAATGTGGTAACCAACAGTAGTTTGAAATATTTCATAAGTTAAATGCCAGTCAATAATTGTTACTTTCTGTAAGTATAAGAAAAAATTAATCAAAAGTTTAAACAAATAAGTTTTTCCTGCTACTTCTAGACTCTCCAAACTTTCTAAATATCATACGAGCTAAATTACGTCATTTAGTTTCCTCTAGCCGTGGCAAAAAGGTTTAGACACTGCAATAATCACCTCCGTCATTCGCTCATTAAACTCGGCCGTTTTTTCGCTTGTTGCATTCGCCCCCTCGGCGTCTTCGTTTTTAGCATTCATGACAGACGTGAGGCACATGAGAGTGGTGGCAGCGCCCTGCTGATTGCCGCTGTTCAAATGCTGACTCAGCGCGTCACTAGTCCCGTCCATGATCGAAGTGATTTCGGATAGCAGCTCGGAGGCGGGAATTGGCGGTGGGTACACCTGAAGCAGGTAGACAAGGCGCATTGTGCTTTCGAGTAGAGCAGAAAAGTAATCACAATTTACCTTTCCTGCATTCTTACCGTCACATCAAATATGAACGCGATTTTATCTCCCACGCTGTCGATTACATTAATGTACGCGTCTGATTTATATGCGCTAGTCGAAGAGCCCACGGGCAGCACTACTTCGGGCGAAACAGCTGTTGGTCCGTAGAACAGTAAAATAGTACGCCGGCTGCCCTTGGGTCTGATTCGGTATTCGTAAGTCAAACTGGAGGCAGTTACATTGAACTCGATCCAGCCCCAGCAAGAGATTCGGAATTTTGTATCCATGGCGATGCCTTCGCGGGGCTCGATGGTGCAATTGCCTCCGCCAGCGGGTTTGTTAACAACGAAATCTTTCGACACTGTAACTGGCCCCTCCTGGGCAAAGCCGACCGATGTGACCTGAACTACGTAAACTACACCTGTTGTCAGAGTGTTCTCCCTGCGTACAACTATGGGATTCGTGAAACCTAAAACAGAATTAATATTTCCTCTTGCTATAGGAAAAATCCTTGAAATAGCCTTATTTAAACGCAAATGAAAACTTTTACTTACCCGATTCAGTAACGGCTGCAAGGTCATCAAAGCTGCTAGCGTGCATTGGACGCATCGCCCAGGTAAATGAAAGATTTGAAAATTTCGTGCCACAGTTTTCTTCACACGAAGCCTGGTAACTAAGCGCATTGCGAGCGGTCACCTTTTTTCCGCAGTTGCTAACACACCTGTAAATTTCAAATTTCAGTCGCTTTAAGTATTCGACGGTAATTTAGCGCAAATTAAACTTAATGATAAAAAGAAAATAACTAACACTATGCGAATCGTAGCCAGGCCTTGGGGATCCACAAACAGTTGCCAGTCGGCAAACGTGGATCTTGAATCCTTGAAAACCCAGGCTCGAAGCACGTACGACATGTTGGGCATCATGTGCCAGGTGTTTAGCATCAAGGCGAAAGCAGCGTGTTCATTGCCTTCCAAAACTACTCCGACACCATTTCCAAAGCAGCCCTTGAAATCGGCCAAGCCCTGACTGTCTGGAGGGCTCACAATGCTAGTGCTAGGATTTGGCGAAACTTCTGACTGCTGCATGCAGATCCACCGAAACGACATGCCAGTAAAATTTCCGGCATCGACATCCCAGTCCCGCGGTTCAAGTTCCAGGCTTACAGTTTTGTTGTAGCCCACAGAAACAGGTGCCGAGCTGCTAAAGTTGAGGCTAAGGGGCGTTTTTGTGATGTTAATGTAGAAAGCGAACTCAGAAGAAACTTCAGGTGTTACTCCTGCCATTGACACGTTGAGAACGATCTTATAGAGGCCGTACCAAAGAGAGCGCTCCGGCAATCGCAATGTGAAAGAGTCTGGAAAACTGAGGTTTATTAGGGCTCCACTGGGAGTTTCCACGCGCCATTGTCGCACGGTAGCGCTAGTTTTCGAACAGTTTAACTCCGGAATCCCGTCGACTACAGCTTCCTGCGATCTCATTTGGTTCAGTGGCAGATCGGGGTCCCACTGGTCTAGTTGGACGCCAAGATGCGAGAAGTTAAGCTTAGGATAGTCGCACATCCAGTCCAGGATGATCGCAACAGTTTCGGCGGTGTCATTGCTTACATGGTTAAAGGCGAATACCGTTACAGAGTATCCACCAAGTTGTGGATAAACGTGACTGAAGGTGAGCGACGTGTTCTCGTAAGAAATTTCTGTGAAATTTATTCCGTGAGTTGTTGAGTACGGTTGACACAGGGAAGGTACTCCAAAGCTGATATTAGTCGAGTCTCCGAAATCAATCACAAAGCAACCGTTTGTTCCGAATCGGGTGATGTTAAATAAAAAGTATGTCGCGTTGGAGAAAAAAGTTGTGCCATTAGTTTGAAAGCTGCCGATTATAACGGCGTCAAGAACAATGTCCACAGTTATTGGAATGCTCTGGTGCGAGATCAGATTTGAACAGTTCAAACTAAAATTTCTTAGACCCAAGGCAGCTCTAGTGAAGCCTTGAGTTAGTGTTACTTCTCCAGCGGAGCTTAAAGTGTCGACATACAAGTAACGAGAACCGAACTCTGCCCAGGAGAACACACAGTGCATATTGGTCAAGAATAGCACCGGACTGGTTAAGCGAAACTGCACCTCGGCTGGGGTGTAGAGCACACTGGAGTTGTACTCCAAGATTAAATCCCGAACGGGCTCCTGCACAACTACCGGACCAAATGTGATAGTTATATTGCTGACGTCATTCCAAACAGATACGGTGATGGTAAAGTTGCCAACGGACGGATACTGGACTGATGTATTTCCTGTGAAATTCGGTGACAAAATTCGCCCATCGCCGCAGTCAATTCGGATGCGAAGAGCTGAGCCCGTCACCACAGACAGCGAATAAATACCAGCTTCAGCACGTTGAAGAGCCATAGGCCCTGTCCAAGCCAGACCAGATACAGCTTCCTGACAATGCACACTGCTATTTGGTGCGTGAACCTCTGAAACTAGGTTCCAACAAGTCAGCTTTGCTAGTTCTGGCTCAGGTAGCAAAGCGCGGTAGCATTTTATTGGTATTTGAACTGGCTGCACCGTAAGCTCGATTATGTCAGTCAGATTACCAAATATGATCCGGCACGAAGCGTTGGTGGGCTGAGGGTCCGAGTGAAAGAAAACCAGACTCGCATTGTCAGCCGACAGCTCAACAAACTGCGGTGCTTGTAGAACCAATTCTCGAACTGGATTTTGAACTAGCACACCCACGCTTTGAAACTCGGATTGAGTATGATAGTTCGAAGCAACAACTGTGACTTGATAGAAACCAGGGGATTCATAAAAAAGGTTCAATAGTTCAGGCGCTTTCCAAGCCAACATCTGAGCGTCGGTCACAAAAGATGTGCTGCCATTTCCAAAGTTGAGTTGATAACTGACGTGACTTCCTGTAACGACGGAGAACTCCAACTGAAACGTTTGATTCGTCTGTACGAGAGTCTGACTCGCATTGAACCATAAAAACGTTATGTTCTCCTGCAGGATAACGTAGTATTCTGCGGAAAGAGAAGACAACTTGTTCCAACAGGTCACATTTGCTAATGCAAATGGAAAATTTTCGATAAACATGACGGATTCATCATAATTTTCTGCAGGCCGCAAGGTCGTCGTGAAGTTGCGACTAACTGTTGGTTGAAGTTGCGCGTGACACGAGATGGGTAAGTTGGACACTGGACTGCCTCGATGCTGAAAAACAAAAATACATTTATTATTTTGGTGAGAAAATTAGGATATTAACAGGACAAACAACACAGCTCACCATTAGCAAACTCAATGTAGCATTCAGAGGCACAGGCTCTGGCCAGTAAGACATGGAAATTTGTAGATACTCCTTCAGCTGTGGCACTACTTCAATAATGCCCTCTGTCTGCCAGTCACTAGCATCGTTACGAACAGTGCAAGTGAAGTTATAGCGTCCAACATCTTCTTTAAAAACCATGCTCAGCTGAGTGTAGTGCGAATAATAGTGAGAAATATGGCCTGCTGTTAACCAGTCCCAAACTAGAGTTTGGTTGTTGCTAACGGACACAATAACCTGCACGGCTGATCCTTTCAGCCAAGCAGCAGTAAGGGTCCAAGTGTCGTTCGGTGTCAGCATTGAGGCCGAGACATTGCAGATGGGATTGAGCACAGCAACCTCTGAGCAGGATAGGTTATTTAGCAGAGCCACGCAGCCGAGGTTATTAGAATACTCGCTCTCGGTGTAAGAAGGACTGGCGCTGTTATTAAATATCACACAAAGTCTCTTTAGACTAGGACAAACGGCTGCGCTCACGTTAAACATGTAGATACAGTTTACCACACTATTGTTTTGCAGTCCTTGCCGAAGCGAGCTTTGATCGCAATCCGCGTCTGTTGTAGACTCGATAACGCCCATATCGTCTGACGCTAGGAAGGCAGTAGGCTGGAAATTCGTCCGAGGCGGTGGAACAGCTTCGATGGGAAGCCCTGAGAGAAGATTCAGGGAATGCGACACGGCAATGCTGGCTGGGTACCGCCTGATCCAGGTTTCATTATTAAGATTGAAGACCAGCTGAGCGACCTCAACGTCGGCAAGAGGTGTGCAGTTCCGGGGCAGCGAGGCGCAGGCAATCTGTACGCTAGCGGTCGAATAAATGAGACTGGAGTTGGGCCCAGTGGCGGTCGTCACGCAGACAAAGCTGTACAACTCGCACGCAGTCAGGTTGAACATATCGGACGCGTTGGAAGATATCAGAGTGTTTCCTCCAATAGCAACGGCCTCTCTGGAAGTAGTGGAACCCCAGCTTGACGATGGCGCACAGGAGACAAGAAGGCAAGCGCTGCTGTTGGTGCAATTCTCCGTACAAAACAAAACTGAGGCGACCTATAAGTTGAGAGTAAAGACAGGGTAAAGTATCAGTACAAAAATCAGCAACAACCCATAAATGAGTGTTGCGGCACAAGCCGCCTGACATACCAATGCATAATAAAAATCGAGTTTTTGACTTAGAACACATTTCGTTAGTTTATCTCTGAAGGAGTTTTGCCAAAAAAACAAACAATAAATAAATTTCGTTGTTTAATACTATTTGCGTAACTTTAAAATGTTAACATTGTCTAACTTCTTCCGAAATTCGGAAAGTAAGGACTTTAATTTGCTGTTCGCAGTGTGCTTCAATAGACTAAAATGTGATGAATTATTAATTTGTCTATTTATTAACTTATGAGTAAACTCTGAGAAGTTCAGAAAGTTAGAAAAAAGATTATACAGTATCTAAATTTTCGCAAAAACGGTTCTGCAAAAGCTGTCGTCAAGTAAAAACAACTAGAAGCATTCAATCACGAACTTACAGCAAAATTCATTTCCTGCATTGGCACTGCAGCTATATGGACGACACTGGACGATCCGAGAGTCAACTGGGTCTCTAGCGTGAGCAGAAACCACACCGATCGAGTCACAAAAGCTGGACTGGCAATGGTCAGAAACGCGAAGACATCAAGCGCAGGCTGGCACGTCTTGTTAATCCCAATGCAAGCCTCGTTGTTGTTCAGCTCGTAATCGACAAATCGGGCAGTATCGTCAGGCTGGGTCACAACGCAAATTTCGGTAAATTGCCAGCAGGCACTGCCGGGTGGAAGCTGGATCTCCAGTGACAAGGAGAAGTCAAAGACTTCGCCGACGCTTCGGCCCGCTGTGGGATTTCCGCTGAGTAGCACGATGGAATCGACGGACACATTGAGGCTGGCTCCTCTGAGGCGTGCGAGGAACACGAAATTAGTTCGCGGCGCTGGAGCTTCACTCACATTAGCGGTGCCATTCAGCATTTGAATGCGTAGCCCCACGGTTAAGTTGCTGGGGACGTCTCGCATCAGGGGTTGCGATGAGGGCAGTGAAAGTGACTGCACAGAGCTATCCATCACTGAAAGTTGCAACATTTTTGGTCAAGGAAATGTTTGTTTTTTGAACAAGAATACGAAAATTCCGTATGTTATGAAATTTAACGTACATGCTTTGCATTCTGATCCAACTTGGATGAATCCTCTTCGACATGCGCATCTGGTGTCGAGCAGTTGACCAGACGATAGGCACACCGAATCAGCGGTGAGACTACACGAAGCGTCGGCATAGCATGCCTCTCCGATTGCTTTTGCTGTAAGGGCAATTAAAGTGTTTATTTTTATAAATAGCGACTTGCTAAAAGTGCCTCTCATGTCGCAATCTAAAACAGTAGCAATTAGCTTACCGGGATGGAAATAGTTTTTGTTAATTAGTCTCATAACTACTTGGGCTCCGGCACTTGTGCTCGATGACCATCTGATTGCGTCACTTCCTGCACATCCGGCGCAGCCCGTTAGCTTGAGAGCATTGCAACCGGGCGGGTACCACCAGCCGCTTCCGCCGGCGCTGCTGCACGACGTTTCTGTACCGAAGTCGAAATTCGAAAAGGTCGTCGAATTGAGCGCCTCGATGAGATATTGGTCGCCGAAGTCACTAGAGCAGGCTTCAACTCCTAAGCTGTATTTGAGATACGCCGGAGTCACTTTGATATATCGGCACTCTATGTATCTAAAGCTGCCATCGGAGATCCAGGCGTCAATTCTCATTGAGAAGTCATCCACTATGGTCAAATCGCTGAGCACTTGCAAGCCCAGCCAAGTGAGGTTCTGAAACTCGAAGCCGTTTTGGTAGTCTAGCATCGACATGTTCATTGAAGCAGTGGTGTTAAGATTCTGGTAGACAATGGCCCAGTCATTCTCGCAAGCGATAGATTTTCCACTGAACTGAAGACTAGTTTGGCCAGCGCAACTTGGTTCTGCAATTTTTTGCGATACAGTTATTAATTAGTTGGTATGACTATAAAGCGTAGGAGCTATTTAAAAAATATTTTCCAACTCACTTTCAAGAGCACATCCAAAAATGTCAAACTTGAACGCCGCAGTACCCAGATATTTTGCGGGCATAATCCGCAGCTGCTGCGCCACAACGGCGAACCTTGCTTGAAAAATCAGCACTTGATTGAGCATGTCTTCTCGTTTAACGGATAGTCCCAGACTCTGGAAAGTTAGTTAAATGTATGAATTATTATGCTTGATACTTTGAACCAAATGGTTGGAATGGTTGTACTGGACTAAAAGTCATAGTTGCTATCAATTACTCTGGAACATGCGTGACACAAGCCTAAAATCCGTTCGGTCTTTTTGTCGCTTCGTTTTCTATTCTAGAAAGGCCTTCGCAAAAAGTGTTTAAATGGCAGCAATAACCTATAGCCAGCCCGTATATTCGTATAAGCTACAGTAGATCGGGAGCAACCGCTAGGAAGGTAAATCAAAACGTCAAAACGCATTTTTTCTTTAAGCGCACTGGGTCGAAGAAAGTCAGTTAAACATATTCCGATGTTGAAATGTATTAGGAGCAGACAATTGTCTCACTTTGTTCAAACTTAAATCCGTGGCTGCATTGATCCAAGCAGCCGCGTCCGGAACGAAGAATAGCAAATTAACAACGCTGTAAGCCATCGGTTGATCTCCTATCCAAAGATTGCTACCGGAACCCGTGAAGCTGAAGCCGCTAACTCTAACTTGCTTGTCCAGCGTAATCTGGAAGAGTTAATATAAGAAGTATTCAAAAACGACTATTTAATTAAAACCTTATTTTACATGGCTTAGAAATTAGATACCTACCGTCAAAAAGTAGCCATTGAAAACTCCGTCGGAGCTGCTCAGAGTAGTGTGCGAGGCCAGAGAATGCGAGGCGGTTCCGTTCGTGATGTTGGCGGCCAGAGTCACGCTTACGTTCGATGCTGCTGAAGTTAGACTGTGCCAGCAGTCTTCTGCAGTCGGTTAGTTAATCATATTTAAATGCATTTAAAACTCAAATTGCGAATTAAAAAATCAATTTTGAATAGAGAATATTCTTACGGCGACAAATCTGCTCGATAAAGAATTGGTTCGGCTGCCAGTTCACCTGAAAGCCAACTGAAAGCGAGTCCATATCCGCGCCGTAGAAGGCTGATTGTCCAACTCCGACTTGGAGACTTTTGCAAGCGCCGGCTTGGCACCTGAGGAGTGCGGGCTGGACGCTGCTTGAAAAAATTGACGACCTGCTTCCCGAATTGATAGTGTAGTTGTAAAACACGTTATAATGCGGTCGGCTGCAGCTCAAGTGCTGCTTTTCGTCTGGAATGGAGTGTTAAAAATGGTTTGATAACTTGAAATGCAAATTGCAAACTTAGTCTGGCAAAGATGGAAGTTGAAACAAATAAAAGAAAACTACAATATAAAAGAATAAAAAAAGAAATTTACAAGTGGCGAGCTTACCAGCTTCGATCTGGCAGATGACGTGGCCACGGTGAGAGCCGCAGTCAACAGCAGTCCAAGCCTCTTCGGTGAGTCGCGAAGCGGCGCAGGTTCCCGTGGCGACTACCGGCTGTCCCGGGGCCCAGTGGCTCCACGGTAGGCTGGAGTTCGAACTCGTGACCCACTGACTGTCTGCCGCGCGCTGCCTCGCATCAATATGAAAACTGGCATCGCTCGGCGAGGGCTGCTGGCTCTCGTTGAAATTTCTGTTTTCAAAAGAAACAAAACAGAAAGAATGCTGCTTAATTTACCGAACGACAACGCAAGCAAATTTTGATTGATTCTAAAAAGATACAAACACAATAAAAACACTTACAGAGACCAATCGACAAACGCCAACTTCATGGCGGCATAGTCATAGTAGGTGGCCGGCTGAAACAGGCTGCCTGACTTGTCCCAGTTGGCGCCGCGGCAATAGGACTCGGCGACCGAGCGCGCGATGCCGCCGATTCCATTGACCAGGTGATGCCGGCATGCGCCCTCGAAATAGTAATAGTTCACGGGACAGTCTGTGGAAATCATTTTTTAGGTTCTTGTAAGTAGGTAGGACTTTTATGGGAACAGTTTTGCGGTGGAATGATGGTCTCGAATGATTAAGATTTGTTTACACCGCCCATCAATAAAAACTATTGTATTGCATTGCTGTTGTACTTTATAGTTCTCAATTTATACGTAAATTCGAATGTTCAAAAAGGATCATGATTGAGCCTTACCGCCAGTAGTGCATGCGTGGATCTGTGTCAGACTCCAGCTCAGTAGCTCAGACGAATTGGCTCGCAGGTACCCAGCTTTAGTCGTAATTGTCCGATTGAGCCACACAAAGTTCGTCCCGTTCGTAACAGTTAGCATCTGTAATTTTAGCATGACAAAATACTCTGTGTTCGATCCATATCTAACACAGGGATTCGACTTTTGTGCACTTCTTCTACCCATTGTAGCTACCACAATGTGTAGAAAGTGACTCAGTACTCTCTCTCTCTCTCTCTCTCTCTCTCTCTCTCTCTCTCTCTCTCTCTCTCTCTCTCTCTCTCTCTCTCTCTCTCTCTCTCTCTCTCTCTTCTCTCTCTCTCTCTCTCTCTCTCTCTCTCTCTCTCTCTCTCTCTCTCGGTACACGTAATTTTACTTACCAATAATTCCTGGCTCCCTGTGACATTCAACACTATGTTCACTGTATCCACATCGACAGCAAGGTGAACGTTGATTGTCAAATTCGTCAGGTAACTGAGCTTTTCCAATGAAAAGGCGATTTGAAGCTGGCCTGGTGGAGAACTTTCGACTATGCTGGTCGAGCCGTTGGTGATAGCGGGGCACTCTGTTGAGAGTTTGTTGCAAATTCAGAACTTTTTCAAATAAACCCAACGCATTTCACTTAAATTTTTTGGGAGGATCTTAGTACCTAATATTAGTAACTCAAGTTGGCTCAACTTACCAATAGGGAAGGCGAGAACACCTATCTGAAGCTTTGCCTCTCCGTAGTAGCTTCTAGGAGACAGCACAAAGTACTTTGCCACCACAGGAGTTGGAAGGTCTTCGACAAACTTCAACTCGGAGATAACGGCACCGAGAAGCGTTCGATCCGGCATGCTGGCTCGGGGCATATCGATGGGCTGCGATTCGTCCGAAGAACCGTAGGTAACATCGTATGCGCTAATGTACGAGCCATTGTACCCAGCGGTAATTAAGCTGAAAACTCGGTGAGGTACAGGGAAAGTCACGCGAACCGATGCATTCACCGGAAGTTCGTAATAGTTTCCGGATAAAGAGCTAACCGCTGACGTTAGCGGCAAAAGAAGCGACGCGGGACCATCGGCCCAGCTTGTGGCAGCGCCGACAGAGGATCTCTCCAGCCTGACTGTCAACTGGTGCGGCCACACCGCCACTACCGGAGCTTCGAGCGACACCTCGGCTGAGCAGCCGAACAATTCAAATTTGCCAGCCAGCCTGCCGCTGAGCTTCAGCGGGTACAGGCGGAAGCTCCGACCAACAACAGGACTGGAAAGTTTTTCCACTGTTGATGTGCAACTGTCCGGGTATCCCGGCGGACCTCGCATGATCTGTAGATAAATTTTATAAAGTCCTCAATACAATCATAATTGATAATACGCTTGTATTCGATTACACCAGCCTCCATTGGGCCAGTTGTGCAACCGACAGCTCAGCCGCAGCCATTGCGCGGCGCATCTGAAGGCTGCCTACGGTTGTTCAGTCCAAAGACTGGGGGTCGACACACACCCTCAATTACCCCAGCTAATGCTGCACCCATTTTACAGCTGGGGGAACTGAAGCAATGCAGATTTAAGTATCTTGCTCAAGGACACAAATTATTCCGAGTGGGTCGAGAATCGAACCACCGACCTTTCATCATGAGTCCTACGCTCTACCGAGCAGGCTGCAACCCCTTAGCCATGCAGTATCCATACAATCAGTACTAATCATATTTAAAAAAATGATTACATATAGCCTCGTAAACTTACCCCAGGAGCCAGGCCCCAGTAAAGTCCAGTGAGTGAATACAAAATGATATAGCTGTTCACGGCCTCTCTAGTCAGGCCTGATAGGCAATAAACTCCGGACATGGCAACTCCTTTAACGGTCACTTTCTGCAAAAATTGCACCTGCAGCCATTCATTCAAGCTGTTAGTTGCCGCCCTATAGAATCCATAGGTTCCAACACTCGAGTCTGCAGTGTGCGCGAAATTAATATTGCGATAAAATTACAGAATTAATAACGAATTAATTCTCATAAAGGAAAATGACTCATAATGGAAAAACGACACTTGCCGTTAGCTATGTAGTTAAAAGCGATTCGTTCAGGTGTGTATCCTGCTAGACTCGACTTAGCAGTGATGCCAGCAACAGCCACTGAGGCATTGTCCATCGGGTCGCGGCTGATTAGCGCGCTATCGCATTGAGAGTCTGAAATTTTAGTACGTATTCATTAATGTCTTTACTTACTCTGACGAGAGGCAAAAGCAGTAAAGCTAAGATTTCGTAAAGCACTGTCGGCTAGATGAAAATGGAATCGAACTCATACCGTTTTAAGACAAGCAAAACGCTCCACTTGCTTCTTCACTCGCTCGATCGCTTCGAACTACTTGAATTTTATGGATTTACTCAGCTAATTCTAGGAAAGGACAAACCTACCCCTCAATATACTAGCTCAATTATTAGCTCGCCCAGACAACGGAACACAAGAGCGAGAACTAAATATTTGGAAGCTTCTTACTTGGTAGGCCTTCTAATGCATTGCACTTTATTTTTAAGTCAACATCGCTGTCAACATCACTGCGATTGAAAGCATTATATGCGCTGCCTCACTTAATTCAGCCACTATATCCTTGTAGTCCAAGAGTATCTGCTCGTCCCAGAAAAAAAATCCTATTATAAGCGCCGTCAAAATTCTGAACTGAACAGGACATGGAGATAAAAAAAAACTACTCACCATAGCAGGACCACTGAATGGTGCTGTTGAGCACTGCAAATGGCTGCTTATTCGATGCATCATTCAAGTCCACTGCGCAAGTTGACGTCGGATCTGCGAGCAGAACCGCACTGCAGTTGCCCATTGAGTTCACCTGGCAGTCCACCAGCGACTTGACTTTCGGATCCGCGCTCTGGTACAGATCTATCGATGTTAGCGCCGATTGACTAAACGCTGGCAGATAAAGTTTTCTGTCGCAGTGGGCGCCTAAAATTCGAGTCAAGTACGAATTAAGTAGAAGTACCGGAAGTTTTTTTCTTAAAAAACTTTGAAGTCTGGCTAATAGAAAGTTTCAATTTCTTAACAGAAAACTTTGATTGCGATTGCAGTCCAAATACGTTCTGGTAGTACCATAACAAACTATAATTTTTAGGTAAACAGGTAAATAAATACGCTATATGATAACACTAAAGTCCTAGTACACGTGCCTAAAATATAATTATGTACACGGTTTACTCGTAATTGATTTTTTAAACGAAGCTTTTCAAAAATCAATACAGCAATTTGAAAGATAAAGCACATCAAAAGGATGAAAATTTGATCTGCTTTAAATAAATCTTAGTTCTATTTCTGCGCCAAAACACGATAGCTATCAGCAACACAGACCTGGAGCGGCGGGCAACTCGCACAGGAACGGATGCTCAGCTGTCTCACTGTCGCAGGCGATGGTGTGCCACTGCATGCGCTCGCCGACCTCGGCAACCAGACAGTCTTTGGACTGGTTGGCTCCGATAGCCCAATTGTTAATGTGAGCAGCTACAGGGCGTCCCGTGTAGGTCTCCAATTGACCAGTGCTGTTATTGCGTTCTCCGTCAATGTGCACGAAATTGTACGCTGGGATCGAGCTGGAGATCAAATTTGAGATATCGTGTGGAGACTACGCTTATAACTACCTTGTAACTAAACAAAGCTACCAAAATACACTCAGCAACATTAAAAAGTCGCCATCACGGAAGATTCTATCTGTGGTCGCCACTGTTGAGAGTGCAGGTAAAGTCCCTCCCAATCTTAGATTGGAGTGGCGCAACTCAGCTTCGCCACCCGACAGACTTGGGTTGAGAAATGAAGTGGAGAGATCGCGGTGTGCTGGGGTTGGACGAATTAAAGCTACCCCTTAGTTTTCTCGTATCTTTTATTTCAGAAAAGTCCAAGAGAAATTGCTCACTGGCGCATAGAGTGGCGACTTTTCAATGTTGCTGAGCATATGCTTAAATAGTTTTAAATGCTGAAAATATTGAAATAACAGTTGCTAACTAAACTTTTTTCTGCAACATTCAATAAGTTGAACAATACTTCAAATGGTCAGCCTTCCTGTATATTTTCATTAAAATTTCGCAGCTCAAACCTGTTTCGCAGCTGTGCAAAGATGAAGCTGATTATCTGCAGCTCCGTCTCTGTGGACATTCGCGCTAGACGGCCTTCGCCCAGCCAAATGGCGGACCGGCAGATGCTCTGCGCCACTCGCCTGTTGGCTACTGTGTGCGGCTGTTTGCTGTTCGAAAATGGCGCCCAGTAGCACAGGCGGCCGTGGCGAAACGAGTTCACCGGACAGTCTGTTTTGTTATAGGTAAACAAAATTTTCGAATTAAATTTGAAATAACCAGTTAAAGGAAATGGAAGGACGACTTCCTTGGATTATTTTCGCACCTCAATGGCTTTAATCGAGGGTAAACCTTCATAAAAATGCCCTGAGTAAGAGCAAAAAGCAGCCGAAACGATGTCTAATTCTGTTCCTCAATATAAATAGGCGAAAGCTCATGGAATCAAGAGCTGCGAATTCGCATTAGAATATTTCGCTTTTGTTTTTTTTGCCCGTTGAGCATTCAAAAAAATGAAACGAAAAACTAAGCATGCCATACTTTACATGTACTTTTGCCATCTGCCTTCGAGCGGTGCCAATTATATAAGAAATTTTCCTACCAGGCATTCGGCAGCCGCGAAGTGACATTCCACTGCTCAATTGGCTGGGGTCCGAGAAGTTGACAAATAACTTTGAGGCATAGATGGCCCGAGGAAGGTATTGCTCACTTCCCAGACTGCAGTTGAAGGTCTAAAAACAGCATGAAATTATAAAGTTATAAAGGACTAAAATGGAATTTCGCGCTGTTCTAAATGACATAATTACGGCTATATTTGTGTGGCTCACATATGGCACATTGCGCCTGCTAACGGGTAGCAAGCTTCCATTGTGCAAGCTGATGAAACTCAGACCAAATGTAGCATTCCACGCACTGTCAGTGAGCCTCCAACCAGTGATGATGTATGGAGCGGACAATGAAATCTCAAGCGCCGTGGAAGACACCGTTTTCACCGTTGCTATTGACGTATCCAGCCAGTCACAGTCTGTTGAAAAAATAAGCGAAAAAATACTAAAATTAAGTCGATTAATCGACTTTCATAAGACTTAATTCGCTCACCTTCAGGATAGCCGAGAAGCTCCATCCGAAGTAGTCGAAGATTCTTGGCCATCTTTGGCAAGACACGAACAACTTTAGCTTGAAACGGGCTGGTTAGCGACAGGCGCTTTGGCGTGAAACTGTCGGTGAGGCTTGTGTTTATTGTCTGTCGATTGGAAAGTCGGAAAATTTCTTAATTTTTTAGTAACTTATCGTTCTATTAGTAAACAAATATCTGCTTTGGCGTTGTCCACTCCACTCTCTCTACTCTCCCCAGCCTAAGCTAGAGGGCCTTGCGACTCAAATGTCATCACCCCAGAGTTGAGACGAGAACGGCATGCTGCGAATTGCGCAACTTGTGTCTGAGATCTGAGAAGAGTTGACCACTGGAAACTTTAATATGCTATTTGGTTTGAAAACTGAAACTTTATGATCGATCTGCAAAATAATTAAAATCAATCACTTCAAAATAACTTTATCACCTTGAAACCCTTGATGGGTGCTCCCGTGATGAGTCCTGAACGTACTTTTTCAAATACAATCAGGGCAATATGCTTCCATTATTTATACTACCCTAATACCTAATGCGAGGTAGGGCTACCGATGTCGAAACTCACCGAACTGAATCCCTCCGCCCCATACATGGAATAGGTTTGCAGAGATTCCGTCGAGTTTCCATAAAGAATCTCTAAAGTGGCAATGTAGGCATTGTAACTGTTGGTGCCATTGGCGGACAGGTCACTGGAGACGCCGCTGCCTTGCCAAGCAAGGCCGCAGATCGTGTGAATGACGTCAAGCTGAATTTCCAAGTAAGTATCGGCGTTATCTAAAGTGAAGTTTTCGGGTGCGCTTAAGGTAGATTACATGTATGTAATAAACAAGAAAATATTGTTTCCAAGGGGCCTGGTCACCCTGGCGTAACATCTTCCATTGACGTCGTCCCGCAAACAAATTTCACCTAGTGATGCATGAAAGGACATACTAGGTGCATGAATACTGTACGGAGGCACGCATTCATACATATACACACATGCTTACACACGGTGTACAGCACCTCTGTCTTTCTAATCACCTGACTTTTAATCGCTGCACAATCCCCCGGCTAATAATCAATGTATGAATGAACTAAAGGGGTCTTGGTTCGAGTCACTCGCGTTTATCGCTCACCTGCTCCATCCCCCCTCAGTGCGTTAGCCGAGTTTTTTTGTCAAAATATATCGCGTTCTGACCATTTTTTTAGCAAGAGACTCACTGCTTGAAAAGAAGGCAGCCGGCGGTAAACCGCCGTGCATTGGACGATTCAGCGCAGCCATAAACGGACTCGGGTGCTGGAAACCGTCGAAGGGAGTCGCGGGAGTGCTTCCTCCGGAGCCCAGCTGGGTAACTTGGACTCTGCCGTCTTCCAACCCGATTGCCGAGTTAATATAGTAATAAGCAGCTAAAAAACAAATGAAAAAGATATCATAGGGGTCGATTTGCTGTTACTAAATCAGCGACGCTAAGCGACACTTACCAACGTTGGGGTAGCCGTAGACTTCAAACTCGCAGAACGAGAAACCGCCAAGTGCCGTGGGCTTTAGCAAGCCAGCAACCGAAGCGACCTGTATTAAGAATGAGTCCATTTTTTTATTTTTGTTACCGTGCATCTTCGGCATTATCCCTCTCCAGTGATAACCAAAAGTACCACCAAAAAGGCTCCTAATAGATGATCGAAGCATGCTCATTGCACCTACTTTGTTTACTGTCACTGTCCAAATGTGGCTCTTCATGAAGCCGCCAGTCCAAGTCTCCACAACTGTTGCGAGCGAGGTGTTGGTGCTGTTGCTGACAAAAACTCTCACGGACTGCATGTCTTCGATGGTCTGCTGAACGCTGGCTGTAAGTTTTAATAATCATCAATCTTATATTGAGCAATTTAGAAAAATAATTTAATATTTTAGAAATCTTACCTAAATTCTCTATCATATCGACAATGAAGATGTATTTAATAATCTGCAGCTGTCCGAGGTTTACAAACCAAGACACGTGCGGCAGTCCAACTAGCGGTGTGGCTTGATAGCACAGAGCCGACAGGACGTGGTTGACCAGGTTTCCATCAACGGCATGCTCTGTGCCCACCCCCGTGCCATTGTTGGTCCCAGTCGGATGCAGTCGCGACAGCAGAATTGGACTAGCGACGTCTAAATGAAGATCGCAGGTCTTGGTTGTCAAACAAAGTTTAGAAACTCAAAAACAACTTGATAGTGCAACAGGGAATTAAATGTTAATTCAGTCTTAGGTAAAGTTAAGGCATGAATGTAAACTTTTCCGTAGGGTTCGTATTCGTCTGCAGGTTATTTGTGCATTAACGTCTCAAAGAATTCGCAGCCTGTAAAATTCTCGTCCCGCTTCTCATCTAATCCGACCCAAACAAGAAACTGCATGCATCAAATAATATCAACAAAAAACTCTAACCTAAACCCGAAACTGCTTACCGTTGCTAGTGTCTTGGCATCCGTAGATCTGCCAGCGAAGCTCAAGTCCGTTTTGCCACTTCAGCGGATAGAGGCGAACGCCCAGGACAGTCGGTTCGGGCAGCAGACGGTGCTTAGTCACGTGATGCGCGATGAAAACGCCTGTTAGAGTCTGAAATTGGATTGGAAAGTAGCTACGACGTAATATTTTATCAATACTAGATATCTACACATAAAATATTTAAGGATAGGAGCGTATTTCAAAAACAGGAAATACTCACCCGACGGTACATCTCCCAGCTGCTGCCCTCCTCACTGGTGGCTACAGAGAATTCTGTTACGCTACTGGACGCGCCGCTAACCTGGGTGACGTCCGCACCGCCGCCCAGACCAATGGAGAACACTCGAGTTCGTTGTTGAAGCATTGCCTAAGGAAAACAGGTGAAGCAATTAATTTGCTAGGGATCACAATGAATCAAAGAGCAAGGGATGACATAGCCATTTCTTAGCTTTAACGATGCTAATTCCAATCTATGAATCATAGTGCAAAGGTTAGATGACCTAGTTGATTTTATCTAGCCACGTTTCGAGGTCTCGACCATTAAATAAGTTGAATGGTTCGGCTTTTTGGCACTATTCGGCATGATCACCAAAATTTAAGATTCATGGAATGTTAACCTGGAGTCAGTCCTATATCCACATATTGCTCCACAGCGTGTTAAGACTAATGTAAAAAGACTCTGGGGATTCTCTGAGCTTCAGTTTAATCTTCGTTGGCTATTGGTATCCTTCTCGTGAAAGTTACTCCAGCAGCCAAAGTCACCTCAAAACCACGTTATTTTTTCTATTTTTGAATACATCTAAACATCATTTACTTGTATGAAAACTCGACTCGTAGAGCTTGGCCCATCAGATTGGAATGACAGCAGGCTTGGCGTGAATGCCCCCATGGTGCTAGCATCCTTTTGGTCGAACCAAACCTGCGGAGCCACATTCGCTGTTGCGTAGGAATCAGTTGGCACGAGCAGGCCTGAGTAGCCAATTCGGCTAATCGCTACTCTGTAGACGCTATCCCAGCAACCACCTAGCAACTGGCCCTCGACAAAGACGAATATCTTCGTTATTCCAACGACATCGTCTGTCTGCCAAGCTATCGTCAGATTAGCAAAGTTGTCAGTGTCGAAGGCAATCATAGCATTCGCATCGGCAGCTGCAGTGGTGTTTATGGGTAGCGAGGCAAGAACAAAGTCTGTTTGACCGTAGTCTTTGTGCTCGACTGTGCAGTTCGAAAGGCGAATGACGCTGCCGTTACCAGACAGGTGGACAATGTATCGTCTCTGAAAGTTTTGAAATATGATCGCACGCTTTTGCTAATATAATCCCATAAATCATAAATATACATGGTAACCACATCAACACGCTAATTTTTGCTTCAACTCACGTTTAGCATCGCCAAGTCATACCCAGTCTGGTTGGTCAGCCACACCTTCAGAGTCTGCGCTCTAAGCCGGGCACGGAAACTGGCCTCTCCGAGCAACCCCGAGCCCACCGTAACCTCGCTCGGAAGCCATTCAGGTCGCAACTGCACATGCTCGTCCAAGGAGTAATCTGGAAGGCAAGTGTGTGCAATTTCGTTGATTGGGGGTTTTTAGGCGCTGTCATAAATTAAGTCTACAGTTGATCCGCAACCACCAAGGACTTTGCGCTTGTGGGTTGATCCTCGTCGAAGCGAATTTCACTAAAATCTAATGCATCAAAAGGCGGCTAGTCGCTTTGATTGCTGGCACGATATGCATGTACTTAGCTGCCACCAAATTATTTATTAGCTTCCTGTTAGGATTTTTTAGAATCAGGGGCTGTGTTCACCCCGGCGCACTTTAAACGACAGTCACACAATCAGCAAGAGGCATTACTGCCCATTCCGCCCCTGAGCAGGCACACAAGCGCGCGGATACGTACGCAGTCATACGCACAGGCACACACTCACACAGGAGTGTACAGCAGCCCTAACTTTATTTATCGTTAGGCATGTACACTTCACTGTGCCTTGGTGGGTTGGCCCTCAAGGCCGTTAATTGCACGAGCAGAGCCAAGCCGAGATTCCAATTTATCCTCAAACTAATGTGACTGCACTTGGAATCGAACCTGGGCCGCTGGTACATGAGAGCGCCGAGCTAGACAACTTGGCAAATGCCTCCTCCTTATTAGAAATTTATTTTGTTTTTTTAAATTCATATCTGTATTTTCCTATTTATTTGCGAGTATTATGCTTTATACCACGTACTGTATAACTGATGTTATTTGTTTAAAGCAATAAACTGCCGTAGTTAAGAGCAATAGATTTCTGCCAATTATGAGGTGCAAGCGTACGGATAGCAAATTCCGTGCTCAAAAATACGCGCATAACCAATCATTGAATCATTATTTTTCATCTTCCAATTGATAGGAGTCTAAACCAATATGGAATCAATACATATCTTTTAATTTAACTAATTGAGTTTAGATTAGTTATGCAAACGGATAGAGATGGGAGTATAGCTTATCCAAGCCGCAATAAGGCAATAAATATATCGTTCTGTGGACTAGGCTTGAAAAATCCGATTAGCCCTGCCGTCAGAGTCGACGCTACAGAGGCTTGACTTGGAACAATAGAGAACTAAACGCAAGCCAAACGCAAGTGGTTTTAGGGGTCTCTACGCTTCATAAATTATTTGTTAGCAGTCATCGCTCTACCCTTGCCTGGGTCGGAAGCAGTTCAACCAGAATCCCTTCCCAATAGCTGTCATCAGTTGATTTCATTGTCGAATACAATTCCATCTGTAATAGCAACACTATAGACCCTTTTAAACCTGAATAAGAGCTTAAAACAGGGTAAGCCGAAAGCCTTCAATTTTAAAACCGCACTGAAATATTTTCAAAATGGCTGAATGGCGCGAATCAGGTTTCAATCAAAACATTCGGGAGTTTATTGAGCCTAAGTTGTACGTGCTCTCTCATTTTATTCATTCGCTTACACTGCAAGAATATGGCTGTTGTAGTTATTTTTATTCAGCATCCAACTCACACTCCTTCCCGTAGACCATAAGCGATGTGATGTTGAGCGATCCGAGCTCAACTCGCCGAATCAGCGCCAGGAATCGATAGGGCAGACCGCCCGCGTCACAGGCGATGCTGTACTCGCTGCTCAGTTGCGGCACTTCCAATGCTCCGCACTGGCTCCAACCGGAATATGCGGCATCTCCAAGCGACACCTCCCAAACATTGCCGACTAAAAGCCTGAGTCCCGACTGGCGAACGGCTGAAACGCAGGTATTAGTATTTCTCCTATCAATATCAAAGCATTAACTGCATGAACCAGGCTTCACATACGTAATTGTACTTTTAAGGCTTCACTAAAGTTCCACTCCGTTTTAGATTGTAGGTGTGGGACGTGGGATGATCCATGGGTTTGCCCACAGCAGTTGTCAGACAGTGGGCTCCGATTATGAATAACAAACACATTTTCATTTACGAACGACGTAATGAAAATATTTCCTTACCAGCAATCAAATCTACTCCACTGATTAGATGAAGACTCTTTAAGTCCACCACTAAGCTGTGGAGCTGCGAGCCAACAGAGGCTGGTAGAGAACCCGTGAGAACCTGCAAGAAGCCCTGACTAGTTCGAGCAAGATTCGAAAGCTTTTGTCCGTTGAAGTAGATGGTTTTGAAGTAAGCAATGTTGTGTGACATTCGCGTCGAGTTCCATGGGCTGTAGTTGTGCACTGAAATTGCAGAGCAGATGGATATTCACTTATGCTAGCGTCTGTTTGGTTTAAAGCTGCGTATTTAAAATAGCAGAAAACGGCTACTTACAACAATTGTGCAGAATACAAGTCTGCTTTGTATTTGAAACGTCGATGTAACAGAATGGTGCTTCCGTAAAAGTGGCTGTAAATGTACGGAGGAGTACGGTCTTCGAGTTGATATCAAACTTGTTCGAAATCGACAGGTTAGTGACTGTGAAACAACGCTACTCACTGCTTATGCAATAGTTTTTGTAGTCCCGCATGTTTCCGGCAGAGCCGGTGCTGAGACACACACGACCGTTGGCGGTGACATTCACTGGATAAACATAATTCTCTTTGTCACCTTGGGATATCAGGCAGTTTCCTGAAGTGTAAAAAATATGCATTTAAAATTATGCTATGAAATTTATTTCATTCAAAACACAGCTCATAAACATAAATCATAAACTTACCTTTCAGGCGCATTTCGCTTCCCAAGTAAGCATTTTGTGCGTCGAAGTACGAAGCAGAAAATGGGAATCCGGTCACACGAGCCGAGCTTGATTCGCCCAGCAGAGGCTTGAAGCAATCTGAAAGAAAAGCAATGACAATCAAACGCGTCCAAATTTAATAACGCCTAGTTAGATATAATTTCATCTATTTTAGAATCATTCGAGGGTATGTTTTTATTCGTATAATACCTTTATCACTGGACACAATCGAGATGGTTCGAATGGTGGCGTCGGGCGTTCCGCTTGACAGCAGGTCGCTGGTGACGCTGCATGCCGAAATTGACGTCGAGCTGGACTGCACGTGGCTGATGCTGAACTGGCTAAGAGAGCCCTCCAGCAGGTGCAACCGGTTGTACAGCAGCTGCTTCGATCTGCTTGTGCTCGGGCTGCTTTGAGCTACACAAGCCGATGCGAAACTGCCACCGTAGCTCGGTCGCTGATCGGCGAAGGTCACGTGACCGTGTTGGAATGTTCGACGATTTCCTGATAATTCGAAGAGAAAACATTGTGTTGTCATTACTTGTGTGCTAATAGAAAGCGGATGAGCGATTTTCGGACCTAAAACTTCTCAGACCTTGAGCATCAACCGACCTACGAGTAGAAAATGACTGAATTTTGCATCATCGGTTTTTAGTATTTTTAAATAAAGAACAATAAAAAACGAAGGTGAAAAGTGAATTATAGTACTCAAAAGTTCTAAACTTATTCTAAACTATTCTAGACCGTCCGGGACGCGAGGTGGAGAGATGAATCCCTGTGCCACATTCCGACATCCACCGACGTATCCGAACGTCGCTGGCAAGTGGAGCTTTTCACATTACGCCGACGGATGACGACGTTATACACCGGCCAAACGTCGGAGAATCGTAAAAGCATCTATTTGCTAACGACCTCGATAGACGTTGAAAACGTCTGGCGACCTAAAGGGATCCAAAACTTTTGGATCAGGACACCAGGTTTGAACGAATGGATGCAACTTTAAAGATCGTTACATGTAGCAATTATAAAATACTAAGTCAAATACACAATAATGTCAAAATTCCAAAATTCACAAATTTTATTGTGTTTATTAATAATAAAAAACAAATAATATATCAAGAAGTCAACTAAAATTACTGTAGTCATTAGTTCACGGTAAATATTCGATTTTTAGTTAGTTTATTGGCGGAGTATTTCTCGCCCAAGCTAGTTTTGCTTATCTTCACCCGATAGCGAATTGGTGAATGCTCTATGATAACTACGTTTGGGGTTTATATTTAGTTTACCATCGGGCATTATGTTAGTTGCAGATAGTACGCTAGTATATTAAGGACGCCCTGACTCTAGTGGCAAATATTTGCTTAGGAGATCAAACAGAATTGATAGACTACGAGCTAGAGTTACTTAATAAAACGACTGGTACGAACTGCTTCTAAGAGACTATAATAATGAGAGGACCCTACATCTTCATCTACTCACCCACGACTTGCGGCGCCTGAGCAATCTGGCAACCGAACATTTGCATTTCGCCTTCAGGCGCTGCCACCAGTGCGGCTTGGGTAGTTCTCCACAGGCCGTAGATATTGCCCGGCTGACCGAGCTTCCAGTGACTCGAGGGCACTGGGGCGCCATCGAGCCACTGCCAGTTCGAGCCATTCTTTATGATTCCCACGTGAAGAAGGTAGTCGACTCTATGAATTTTCAAATGCAAACGAGGCGGCATCAACGTTTTTTTTCAATACAATTACCTCTTATAGTCAGTAGTAGTAGTAGTTACTCGCAGTTGCCATCTCGAAAACCTTCGATAGCATGCAATTTATTATCTGTCTGTCTGTCTGTCTGTCTGTCTGTCTGTCTGTCTGTCTGTCTGTCTGTCTGTCTGTCTGTCTGTCTGTCTGTCTGTCTGTCTGTCTGTCTGTCTGTCTGTCTGTCTGTCTGTCTGTCTGTCTGTCTGTCTGTCTGTCTGTCTGTCTGTCTGTCTGTCTGTCTGTCTGTCTGTCTGTCTGTCTGTCTGTCTGTCTGTCTGTCTGTCTGTCTGTCTGTCTGTCTGTCTGTCTGTCTGTCTGTCTGTCTGTCTGTCTGTCTGTCTGTCTGTCTGTCTGTTTGTCTGTCTTAGCGTGACAGAATCACAAAATCTGCGATACTCACGAAGCAGCCAAGTAGCTCATCACGGACGCATCCCTGGGCATGAGTAGGTCGCCCCTGGCCCCGGCCCACACAAACGTGCGGCAAACTCGTCGAGCAGAGTCTTTTCGGGCCAGCACCGGACTCAGATGCAGGCAGGAGCCACCCATGGGTACAAATCCAGGCGGGCAGGCGTCAGCCACCTTGCCAATAAAGCCGACCTGTTGGGACTCCAGCGTACCGTTGACGACAATTATTTGCAGCGAAATCGGTGCCAGTAGATAAGGAAACTCGAAGCTGGCTTCGATTGAGCTGGTCTCAAACTGAAATCATGACAGAATACGAGCTAGCTTGTTCTCAAACTTAAAATTGCGTCATCATTTGATAAAATCTTGGTTCCTCACCATCCAGGTGTCTCCTTGCACTTGAATAGTTGCATCCGGTTCACCGTCAACTTCCACATAAGTAATGTAGAAGCTGAGGTGGGAGCTGGTAGTTCTGTTGACTGTTATTTTGTTCAAGTGATAGAAAGCGCCAAATGTCACGGACAGCGATCCGGACTCCGATTGCTGCACAGTGACGTCACTGATGAGTGTTGCCGCTAAAGTAAAACATGATATTGTTGTTCTTAGGATTTAATTTAAAGACATTGGTAAAACTAATTACCCCTTGGCAGTGTTGGGCAAAGTTCCGGCACTTCCGGCACTTTTAGTACCGGAGGTTACTTTTTTAAAGTGGAAGTTTTTCCGGTTCTTTTTTTTAGAATGCCAGACTTAGGTAACAGAAGTTACTTTTTGATAAGTCCGGTCCTCCGGTACTTAAAAATGATTTTTAGGTGCCAAACAGCCAAGTTAGCACTAAATATATTTCCCAAAAGCGCAAAACTTTCACCAAAATACTCGTAGTACAATTATAAAAAGGTAAAAAGGGAATGATCCTAGTTGTTGTGGTTTTTAATTTTTGAAGTTAAAGCACGTTTTAAGCATCATGAAATCATAGAATTAAAGTAATTATTGGTAACCATTAATTCTGAAACAAGACACTTTCAAAACAATAAACATCCTTTAACAACTTCTTGCAAGTTTTGGAAAAGTTTTTGAAGGCCGATTTCTTTATTTAGATGTTCGTGCAGGACGACACGATTGATGCATTATTCTAAAAGTGTTTTTTGACTTTCAACTTTTTAGGCTAATTAATTGCAGCTAGCGCATGGCACTAATCAAGGTATTTAAAGTCTTGTGCATTGGTCCATCTATCAAATACTATCCATTTGTTGTCCTGGTATCTTTTTTATTAATTGTTAACTGGTATTTCTAAGGCTGCCAGAAGATTATCATTGATTCTAAGTGAGTCAGCGGTAAAAAAAGTATACTTACACTACTGTAAAAGTATAGCTGCTGTAAAATTACAGCAAAATACTAGTAGGGCGATGAGAATGATCCACACAGACAAAAATTATTCTAAAGTACATGTATTCTACTCATTGTGACACACCAACTGGACAAAAATAATCTTCATACATACAGTACTTCTGAAGAGTCAGAATCAACATTTGAAAATCGGCCTCCAAAACTCAAAGTTTGGATGCGATAATAAAAAAGTATTACGCTCGTATGTAGCATCTTTTTTTGAGGCATAACAGCATATTCAACTCTAGACCAACACATATTTTTGTTTTTTCATAAAGACATGTTTAAGAACTTTAACTGGCGGTTCTTTAAAATTAGAAAGGACCTGTAACGAAAGTACCGGAAGTTACTTTGTTTAAAAATTACCGGTACCGGAACAAGTGTCGGAAGCTACTTTCCTAGGAACCGGAAGTTACTTAATCGGAAAGCCCAACACTGCCCCTTGGTTACTACCTGTACAATGACGAAACACTTATAAACTACTGAAATTGTTTGAAGGCTCTCTGAAATAGAACTCATTTGATTATAGAGCGTGGAACTGCAGAATTAATGAATTATTTTCCGGTTTTTTGGCACCTACTTGTAGCAAAGGAGCTAGATCTTTAGATCTGCATAGACTTTCAAAAATTGAATTTCCAACATCTGTTTGAACCGACGTAATGTGAGTATTCAACATCAGATTCAAAATCAGCTTCTACTTACACGGCTCGTTCGGGTAGCCAACTAAATCCATCTTCAACTGTTGCCTATTGCAGTAGGCTGTCAGCTTGATTTGGACCAGAGTGGCTAGAATTGATCGTTGAAAGTTCGCGCGAGCAGTGGCATCGTAGACTGGTGGGCCGGAGAACGTGACCTGCACAAATTTTTTTAAAGGGCATGATTAAATAATTCAAAATATTTTAACCAAATTCTAAATAAAAATATCATTGCAACAAACGAAAAAATACAAAAAATTGATTTTAAAGTGGAGCTCTATATTCAAGACTACAAAATAGATACGTTTGATTTCTGTTGGTATATGACGCTTATTGTCATTTTGCCTATTAATGTCGATTTTTACCATAGACCTAAAGTACCGCCATGGACAATGTATAGTTGCGTATGTGGTTTGAGAGATTGACAATGGTAGATTGTATAGTATGCAACTGAGTTGAATAATGGTTAAAACTCGAGTGTCTATGGCCATTATTCAACGAAGTTGCATACCATACAAGTGTATTGTACAATATTTATACTTTCAGTCAGCGCTCAGTCATTGTTTAGCAATTTGACGATCATTATTCACATTTTTAATGCAGAAAAGCCCATTACTACAAACAATGCATTGTCTGTAGGATCGTCAAACAGAAAAACAATGCAAAGAATCAGCGGTCCCAGTGCGTGACAACAATTTGTCTATGGCTCGCGCCTACCGGCGCTCGCCAGACAATCGTTGTCACGCACTGCAACCGCTGATTATTTATCCATTATTCCACACTTTGCGGCCATTATTCCACACTTTTTATCATGCTTCAATTGGCTGTTTTTTAAGAGTTGTTTTACCCACAAACGACTGAGTTGTGTGGATTAGTTTGATCATAGACAACACTGATGAGTGCTAATTTGGCTTGCGTCTTGCAAGAAATCAGGAAAGCGAGTAGTGCGAGAAAAAGCTATTTGTCTTGTCAAACAACTATGGCTATAGTGCACCTCGTCAAACAGCCGCGCGTATTAATTGGAAAAATCTTCCTGTCGACGACTGAACGAACCGTGCGGCGCTACCTAGGAAGAAAACGCGACCATGCAGTCTTCAACGCCTCGACGGCTATAAGCGATGCCTCAAAGCGGCCAATCGATTCAGTCGAGCAGCCGACAGTCCCAAAGAATCCCAGCTTGGATACTGCGGTACCAAAGAAGCTCATCAGACGAAGCTCATCAGTCGCAAGCCAACTTAACCAAGACGTGCATCCTTCAAATGGATAGTTCAGCAACTATACTTGAGCACCTGTATTTCTCTTTCATAGAAAACATTCAACATAGACCAACTCCTTTTGCAGTGCCAAATCATCAGGCTAAAGTGTCGAGCATCTTTGGAAACTGCGGCTTTGAGAACTGCATGTTTCACTTTGTTTGACAAATTGATTTTTACATTGTCAAATTTCGACTACAAACTAATAAACTGCACTAGCTATGACATTAATTATGAACTCTTTTCGTGTAGCTGGTACTTTAGTTTTAATGATTTTTCTTTTTGTTCATTTACTTCTTGTTTTTCTGTATTTATTAACAAAAATACTGAGCGATGGATTTTTTCAATCCAAATGTCTATGGTACACATCAAAACTGTGGAATAATGGCCAAGATGTTTTGTTATTGCGTCTGGGTAAAAGTATAATTACAATGCTTTGTGTAATATTGATTTTATCAGCCAATTTGATAGTTAAGCCAGCATAAAGAGAATTCCCATACGGCAGCAGTAAATTTGGTCTGGCCCCTAGACAAGGAGATCCATTGATTGATCATGATACTAAGACCGTCTGCCAGGGCTTACCACCGAGCCGTCCTGAATATTGGTGAAGGGCACCAAGCCGTTGCTGTTCCTGTCAAGCGAATACCACACCTGAAAGCTGGTCACCATGCCGTGCACATTATCCAGTCTTTTGTAGGTCCCCCGGATCATTAAGCCAGTCAATGAGTAGGTTTGCGGCAGGTAGATGAAAAACTGGCTGCTAATGGGAAACATCAGAGCTTGGTGGAAGCTCTCGTCGCCGGGGAAGTCCAAGGGCAATGAGTACATGTCGGCGCAGTAGTCGCAAATGCTGCTGATGTCCTCGTGACGCACTCCGGTCGATGGGAAGCGAGTACCGAATCCGACTGACACGTCGTAAGCCCGAGGTATGTTCGAGTCTGTGACGTCTGAAAGATTATTAAGGAATTACAAAAAACGTTTAAAATCACATCAAAAATCCTATCATTCCAGCGGTAAAGGATACGAACCCGCTCCTGATGTCGTGCTACACTTCTGACATCTTTTTAGATTTAACTGGGTTTTTCTATTTTCTCAACGCGGCAAGAAAGTTTCATAAGGTCTTCATATTGGATAAAGATTTCATTAGAGCTAAAATATATACACTGCAATGTGTAATCCGATGAGCCAGTGATTTTTGTTCAACGTATTTCGACTCGCGATTCAGTTCAGGCGCATTGCCACCAGGGGACAGATGCCAAAATGAGTGCCAGCGGCGCCAAATTGAGTGCTAGTAACACCGATTCACAAAATAATGCAGAAATCTAGTCATGTAAAATTCTTGGCTTTGCCCCCCCCCCACCATACAAAATCCACGTCGACGCTCCTGATTCAGTTAGGGTATATTGTAGCACCAGCACTAAATTTGATGTACATTATCTACCAACATTACCATTAGGCACTACCTAAAGCGTTGGAATTAAAAGACCACGGGTTGATCGATCAAATAAGCTTAGTAACAGGAAAGCATGCTCAATGTGCTTACTAAGCGGGTTGCCGTACACCTCCAGCTCGATAATTTGCAGCGGACAGAACGGCGAACAAAGACTGGTGTTGGTCTTAGCGAGGCCAATCAGCCTAGCGACCTGAGATTTGATTGCGCGAAAATTCTTGCAGAAACAAAAATAATAAAAATTAGAACGATTAAAAAAATTCCTCAACAGAGAAGAGTTCTAACTTCTAACTAAATAGTAACTTCTTTTTAGATATTTTTAACAGTTTATGATTTACGAAATAAAGCGAGTGAAAACGTATCCCAAGGGTGATCAAATTGTGTAAAATCTTCTAAGATCCCATAGAATTCTGACTAGGTCCCAGTGAAAATATGTAGGATAATCTTATGTCAACTGGTCCAATTTTGGTCCAACTTTGGCATCTGGCATTGAAACAGACGTCCTGATTACATGTTTATGATTTCGAACTGAATTAGCACCCGAATAGTACATCTATAGGAGCTTGCTAGCAGCTGTCATACAGTTTGTAAAAGTTCACTACAATTCAGAAATTAAAAGTACAATAGGTACCACAAAAATATAATTACCTTGTTGACTTTAACGCGCCACGGCTGCTTAAGTACGGCATAGTAATTTTGTGCAACAAAGACAGAATCGGTTTCCGAATAAACAGTCTGGTTTGTAACAAATGTTGCTAAATAAACATTTTTCTCGTTTGATGCCAAATCTAAAAACAGGTTCAGTTAAATTAGTGTTTCGACGGTAATTCGCTTCAAGTTAATTTAATTTATTGATGAAATGAAATCGTTAAATACTCACTGCCATGATTCACGTTGTAACCGATCACCAGGGCGAACTCAATGTACCTGGGCGCTAAGAAGTCCACGGCTATCCACGGCTGTGGACTGTTGGCAATCCAGTTGGGCTCGCCATTTTTCGGCGTGCGTTTGCCATCGGTCAGGTATTTTGCATAGGTGGGGTCGCTGGTGTATAGAGGCAGATTTTGGGACATGAGCACCGGCGGTGGATTGTAGGCGGTTCGATCTGAAAATCAAATTGACAGGATTTAAAGTTCAACACCAATTTTGAGCGGCAAAGAAAGCTTCTATTGTTAGACTCAGTTTCCGCGGACGGCCAAATTAGTTTTGCTCTGTCACGGGATTTTTTTTCATTAAACTCGACTACTCAAGGCACACTGTGTGCAGATGCCTAGTAAATAGAACATCAGGGCCGTAGTGTACCCTGTGCATGTGAGTGCTCAGGTGTCAGTCAAATGGGCATGACTGATCTAGTGATGCTCTGATTTGCCAGAAGCCATTTTGATTAAACAACATGCTAGCTATATCGTGTTTACTACATTATACTGCAAATCTACAGAAACTTTAATAGTTTGTTATATCATCCTGGAGTTTTTTAAGGTAATGTTTAAATTAGAAATTAGCTATAATTAGCTATAAGGACAAATAATAATTTTACTAGCTAGAAGCAAAACCAGGTGTACTTACTAGACAGACATCCGTACAGCATCCATCGCGACTCCCAGCGGCCATAAAAAGACACGGCATACATGCGGAACATCCGACCACTGAGCTCCGGGTACAGACCAATCAGTGACACGTAAGAGTCTCGAGCATGAAACGGCTTTCTTGAGCTGACAAGGTCTTCCTAAACGCGTAAGTATTTAAAAAATATTTGTGTTTTGTTTTAATAAATATAGAGGATTATTTCAATTCCTGCTTCATTATAGATTTGGAAACAAACAGTTCCAAAATGTGTGAAAAATAACACTAACGGCTAATTTTTCTAGTGTCTTTAGACCTTAATATTAATAATAATAATAATAAGGAACAAAAAATAATAGTATTATTAATGATAATAATAACTGATTACACCTTCCCCAATTGGGCCAGATATGCAACCGACAGCTCAGCCGCAGCTATTGCGCGGCGTATCTGAAGGCTGCGTACGGCTGTTCAGTCCAAGGACTGGGGGTCGCCACACACATCCTCAATTACCCCAGCTAATGCTGGCACCCATTTTACAGCTGGGTGAACTGAAGCAATGCAGAGTTAATTGTCTTGCTCGAGGACACAAATGTTTCCAGTGGGATCGGGAATCGAACCCCGTACCTTCAATTCGTGAGTCCGACGGTCTCACCACTAGACTACAAACCCACTGGACTTTATATCAGGTAAAAATGTATATTACTTACGAAAATGTACGGACTAAATGACACTCCGTCAGTAGAGTAATGGAAAGTCAAATATTGTGGAAACTGCAGATAGTTGTGGATCGACCGGTCGCTGCCGCTCTGAGTTGCCAAAACGAATACTGTGACCGATTTTGAAAATTTTGCCTGAAATATGAGATAACAATTTGTTATGAAAAAAAATGAAATTGTAAATTGTTTCAGCTTGCTAGATGAAATGAAGTTTGCACCTACCTGAATATACTGCTTGTACATGTACGAGTATGTGGAGCAACCTGAAGGATAATTCATTATGTACATAGGTGCCCACGTTCCCACTTGTCTGTCGTCTAAAATAGCAGACGATGCAAGAGTGATTCAGTTTGTTTTAACGCATTTCGCATTTCATAAAACAACTTACTTGGCATATCGAACATCACTTGAGACTTTGTGGCGTAGGAACCGTCTCCAAGGGTTGTGTAGCCCACTGTTCGAATTTCCAACGCGTTCGCTGGACTTGGCACCGATAAATCAGCTAATCTGACCCCGCCAATGCTGATATTAAGGCTTTGCTGGGTCCAGACCAACTGCAGACTCTGGTAGTTGTCTGTATTGACAGCCACCGGACCGCCTCCGCTAGTCTGAGTCATAGTCGCCAAGGTGCTCCGGCTGGAAACATCGCCGGTGCGAACCACAGCCTCGCTGATGAACGCCGCGGATCCGTTGCCTCCAATCGAAATCTCCCATCGAGGCTGCGGGGCCGAATGAAAGAAGAATAGATATATAGTGTAAAAAGCAGGTAAAACATGTTACGAAACTTAATTATCAATTATTACTTATTATTTTGCTCCTAATGATGCCAAAAAGTCCGTCTGTAGGTAAATATTTGTTATAGTAAGCAATTCAACATGTGCATTTATCGTGCTACTTAATCCAAGAGCCACTGTAAATATAGCAAGACGTGAAACTCAAAGATCGTATAACATTAACTTCTAGTGGGCAAATGTCTTGGAAAAATGCACTGCCGAGATGGGAAAATTCATTTTTTCGTCACAGAATGATTGATTGCATTTGATCTAGGGCAGTAAAGAATACGTACCATTCCTTTAATTTAGCATGCACTACATGTTACTCTGTTGCATTTTATATATTTGTGTATAGTGAGGCTTCATTTTCATATTGTCTTCTACTTTTATTTTTATTTCATAGGCCGAAGCCAAAAAGTTGTAAATTCTCACAAGTGAAAATATTATTTTTCCTTCTTGAATCAAGTATGTTTGTTATAGAATGGTTGCATGCAGGTACTATTAAGCCATTATTGTAGGTATGGTTCCATTTAGATTCATATTAGTAGCTATTCCTAACCCTGTCTAAGAAATTAAATGCAGGCAATTCTCCAAACATAATTTTTCATATTGTTGTGAACCTTGTCTTTAGAAGCTATCGATTTTTAAGCTAAGGCCTATAGCCCAAGGCCAATTGAGTGCCTGAATGTAACAATTTTATACGTTATTCAAGGCACAGCTTAGATGTTTGGCTTGCTTTGATTAAATTTAGTGCATAAGAAGTTCAACTTAGCTGTAACAGGTCATAATTGAATGCCTTTTATCAACTTACCGAGTTAAGAATATCCGCGTGCTCGTATAGATTAGTCAGCCAAAGCTTCAATCCAGATGTCCTTAGTCGGACATGTATTAAAAGTGTGTTGTTTTGTAGCACAGAAGCGGAACTCATTATCTTAGCTGGTACCCGACGGATCAGATTCGTGTAGGTTCCAGTCTCTTCAAAGTTTACTGCCAGTGTAAATAAATAAATTGAGCTGATTTTCTGTTATCGCAATGCTAGTATAATCGACTTCTATTAATCAAGGAAACATAACGGCGAGACCGAAAGGGTTAAAATGGTCGATTATTAGATAATAAAAGGGTTAAATGTAACAATAAATGCGGAGATAGCACATAAAGTTCCTTGGGGAACTTAGCTAACCTTCTTCGCCATACAGTTGCAGCACAGTTATCGACAGTCTTCCAACTGCTGCCCCTTGCAGGAAGGCGACGTACCGCCCGCTCACGGGTCTCTCGCACCAGAACTTTAACGGTGATGCAGCCGCTTCGGGCAGGTTGTAGGTGTAGCACAGGGCCCACGACTGGTGGGCGAGTTCGCCTAAGCTTGTGTTCCACTCGTTGCTGACTAGCACGGTGAAGTTGTTTAATGCTGAAGCGGAGGTTGCAGTTAAGCTTTGATTAGATTATTTATTAGCATCAAGGGAATGTGGGAAAAGTATAATCAAGATAAATAGTCTTTTGTCTGTTATTACTTGGAAAATTACTTTGAAATTTTGAATCTACATTACACAATATCACTAGGCTGTAGTATGAAAAATGGCGGGGCATTTCAAATTCATTTCTGCCAGAGCAGAAACAATTCGTGTTAATGAGCATAGCACTGAATATAGGTTTACCAAAAACATTCTAAAGAATCAATAGTCCTATAGAATATCGCTACAAAAAACAATGTTTGTCGAGTGATAAAGGTCAAAGTTTAGGGAACTTTAACTGTTGCCTATTAATGCCGCAACAATCAAAAAATATTTCACTTACGTGGAGAAAAATGAACGACACCCGAAATGATATGATGGCCAGATTTCATGTCAGCAACGAGTCGCCAGTAGTGATCGGGAGTTGTAGCCGGCAAAGAGCCAGTGCTCAAGGTGACCGTGTCCATGGCAAATGCAGGACTCGCGACTCGAGCATCGTTGTAATAAAATGCTTTTTGCCACGTGATGGAGAGTTGAAACGTTCCGGAAGGGTTGGCTATCGGCTGGTAGTTTTGCGCTGAAATGCGTTTTAAAAAATCAGCCGGGTAAAAAAAGATTTAATTTTTTAAAGAAAGACTTTCCTTTCAAAAAGTAGAAAAAAAAATTCACGAACCACACAACAGCTGATTGAATGTTGGCTGACAAACGTACTCTGCTCCTGAACCCTGAGCCTGGCACTTTGTTGGGGCTCCTACGCTTACTAAAATAAATTTTCAGATGTAGTTTCATTCTGGTTTCTTGAAATTCTACAAAAAGTATAAAATAATAAACATAATAAAGATATAAAAATTTACCTGTCACACACGAACGATTATACGGAATGTAAGTGGCACTCCAGGGCCTACACGCGTGGCCCAGGTAGGTCATTGTCACCCCGTAGTCATAGTATTCGTAATCATTGCCGACAACTGTGCACTTTAGGTGGTCTGTTTCGAAGTAAGGAGATTAAATGGAAAAAATCTGCTTTTAGTGCTATGATTTCCTTGAACTCAACACAATATGACACTTCGAGCTATTACGAATTTAGTTACTGACCTGCATGGTCAGTTGCTGCGCCTGCAAGCGAATAGTTTGCATTCCGACGATAATTGCTGCTCGATGCATCGAAACTAACTTCAATTTGACTGTTATGCGAGTCAAACAGCGGCATTCGGCAGCCTAAATGAATTAAATATGAGATTTGAACTCAATCAATCAGATTTTTCTATTGTTTAAACCAATGGACTAACCCTTCTTAATAGGGAACATGTAGTACGTAGTTGAGACAGTTGAAGCCGAGGAGTAGCAGCAGCCAGGTGAAGTGGTAACAGAGTAAGCCGTTCCATCCTTATTCTGAGTTTCAATCTGATCGGTGACAAAGCTGTCCATATTTTGTACTCTGAGAATGTTGCTGTAACCAGCAATGGTAATCACTTCGTCTCCTGACACTGAACCACAATTGTGAGTCTTCGTTAACAGTACTTCGTGAGTGTCGGTAACGTGATCTGACAAAAAATACACATGTTTGTAATAAGAGACGGCCTGTTGTACAGCTTTACTAATCCCTTTTGTATAAAATTCAAGCTAGAGATTTGACACTGGATTCGAGTTGGATTCGTAAGTTGAATTCGAGGTATAAGGTAGACAGGTAGTAGTTATAGTGACAAACGTTTACTGTAGCCTCACAGAAAGAGCAAAGACAGTGAATGCCATTCTCGCGCACTCTCACAGCGGCAATGTAAAGATATACTGTTGACGGATTGATATTAAAACTACATGTGCATTTATACGAAATGGGAAAACAGTAAAACTGAATGACTTCACTATGTACGCACACCCAACTTCATTGCGAGTCCATTCAGTCAATCAACAATGAAATTTCGACACGTACTGATAGCGATATTTATCATTCAGCAGTATTTAAAATTTGTTTTTACCAAAGTACATGTCCACATGACAAATGAATTGCAGCTTCGAAGAGCACGAAACGCTGGTGATTGTAGCTTGGCTACTTTCCAGAGCGGCGCAGTGAAACGGAGGCTGCGTCATGAAATAGGTGCCCGCCTCCGGCTGCGAGCCGTCGCTCCACACCCACTGGTTGCTTGTCGAATTGCGTCGAAGCCCGACGTGGTAGATGCCGTATGTGGCCTCCCGAACAGCGCTGTGGGCAATGCGGTGATTGATTTGTTGTAAAGACTCGTTCAAATTGCCCCGAGTGTAAAGGATTTCTCAAATCAATGTACAGTTGGTTCCGAACCGCTTTAAAACTAATTTAAAACATCTTTGACCCAGGAAGCTAAGTGGCGATAATGCTAAGCGGCTTTAATTAACTGATTTCGAATGAATTACGAAAACATACATATAGTCATTTAATTAACAAGTGTAAAAATTGTGTCTGAGAATTTCAATGAGATTTCACAACTATTCATAAAATTTCTGACATTGTTTAAAAGTAAATGTCAAAAAGGAACGTAATTTGGAGCCATTGGTAGATTAGACAGGGACTCTGTACAACTTTGAAGCAAATGGCATTGCTTTTGTTTAATGGAAAAAGATAATAAAAAATCAAAATGGAAAAATCTAGAAGCCCTCACGATCTTACGAGATTTGGATCACCACAGTATATCTGGGGTCTTAACGCTCTACTAAGCCCCATAGAGTTTTATGGACATACTAAGCAAGACTGAATCATGGCTCAGGGGCTAATGCTATTAAGTATTGTTGATCGTCTAGCCATTTTTTTAACCTCCAGATTTTTGCCTCAAGTACACGTGGGAGCTAGATGATCTAACTCAGCGCTGCGGGCCAGATGAAAGAGGAAAGGAGAAGGGAAGAGGGAAGAGGAGATGAGAGATATGGGGAGAGAAAAGAGAGAGGAAGAGAAGCGAGAAAGGAGATGAGACGAGAGATGAAGTGAGACACGGAATGAGAGAAAAGATGAGGCAGAAGATGAGAAGAGAGAGGAGAGAGGAATTCCTAATAAGGCAGGCATTTATTGCGTCCGAGGAGCACTAACAACATACTCGTAAATGCTACTCGAGACAAGCAATCCAGCAAGGTCCTGTCTTTGGTTAAACCTTAAGTATACAGAAAAGCAAATCTTGAAGATTTCATATGTAAAATGTTTAAGAACAGCTGAGTCCTCACCCGTTCATGAAGATATTCCTCTCCACCACAGTCTTGGCCAGCAGCAGTTTACCGCGGCTGCCACCCCAGGCCAGGCCCTCAGTACAGAACTGGTCCGCTTCCGACCAGTAAACCTCGGACTCCTCGCGATGCCAGCAGAAACCTGTCAGGCCACTCATCCAGCCCGGCGGGCAGCCTGATGGTAGCGGGTGATTTATGAGGATGGACGATCACAGTTGACAGTAACGGACTTAGATAGCATTTCTGGATGAGCGAACAATCAATGTTTCAACATCAACGCCTCTTAGTTTAGTGTTTCTTTGTCATTTGTTGCATTTAAATCTTACAATAATATTGACAAATTGCAGTAGGCACGTGACTAATCGTCAGGTATGTACTGTACACTCCCTGTGCCTTGGAAATCGCGTGACATACCTTCGACTAATGCTCTTGCGCAAGCTCCAACTGAATGTGACCGCGTACGGAAACGAACCCTTGATTGTGATGCAAAAGTCAGACGTGTTTACCACAGATGAAATCCCGTGATTAAATCTTACTTTCTCGTGTACTCCTTAAAATATGGTTTTAACATAAGCCTGTAAAAAACAGGCTTATGTTAGTCTGTCTTTGACAGTAAAAAACGCAGGCTTTACCTATTTTATATAGGTAAAAAACAGATTGTCCTTAAGGCTAAACAACGTTAACACACACACAAATCAAGAAAATAGTTGCTTTGTACATAGATGGATTACTTTAAGTCATCTTATGAACTTCGTTTATCTTCTTATTCATCAGAAAAATCATTAACGAAGGAAAATCTTCCGACACTATCGGGTGAGATTCACCCATGTAATTTGTTTTTGATCGAGCTTAGTCTGCAAGTGAGAGTGCTTCATCAGGACGCCAGTTTAGATCGGAAATGAGAGCATAATCATCGGAAGTCTCCACTATATATATATACATATATATCTGTCTCATTTAGCCCCAGTAGATAGAAATGTGTAAAAAAGTGAGTCGCGATGCTGAAAGTTCTAATTTTAAGCGGCTTCTAGTATGCAACTTTGATAAAATCTTCTTTAAATAGGATGTTTATGAAACATATTTATGAAATTGATCTAGCTCACATCGGATAGTTATATTATGAAGTACCCACAGAAGACGTGCAGCGAATGCAACAGAGTATCTTGATTTTGCATAGATTTACGAGTGGGGCTACCATTGTTAATGGCGTAATTCAATAGGATTAGCTAGAAGAGAAGAAGCAAATAGAGGCCAAATCCTCACCTTGCATTTGCTATTGGCATGGCATGGGCAAAACAGAAGCCCATTCAACAGAAGCCGAAATGCATATACAACTTATCCCCCAGCAGTTAGGAAATTAAGTCTCTATTGAAAAGCCTCTCTATCAGCAAATATAAATTAATTGGTAGAAAATATGGCCAAGATAGCTGTAGCAACGCCTGATCTGCGGGTTTTAAAAAAAACCTCCAGATGAAGTCCTGGAGCAGTCATGCAGCCTTGCCTGTTGGTCTCCCTGTTAAGCGGCATTGGTAGTTCTATTAAGCCATGTATGCGTGGGCTGCGTGCCCAGCCGTTGAAAATGAGGGGTGATAAAAAGCCAATCTAATTCCAATAGAGATTCTAACATAGGTGGGGACTGGGTAGTGGGCAGAAATACCTAACAGTTGGGTGAGGCATCGCTCCTGAGAAAGATTAATTGCTTTTTCCTTCCCCGTGTCCAAACGACGCGCAGCCGATCTGAGTGTATCTTTTATTTGTTTTAATTCAATTAATTTGCAACCACGCAACGGAATTTTTTTATTTTTGAGAAATACGCGTTGCTCATCAATCAAGTTGGACGCTAGCGGCTTGTTGTTTGTCAGGCAGAAAAATCTTCTATTTAGCAAAGCAATTTTAACCGAAACAATGTGTACTTCATTTACGATACTAAATCTTAGTTTGCGGTTTCTCTCAGCTTTTATGGAATGCCAAAATGGTTAAACGGTGCGCATCTGAGCCAAAGATGTAGTGATAAAAGTCGAAATTACTTTGGTTACTTTGCATGCTTTAATTCTAGATACAGGTAAGTAGCAAGGGGGGCCGTAGCCCAGCGGTAGCGCAGCTGCTCTGGTGTGCCAGCGACCCAGGCTCGATTCCAAGTGCAGTCACATTAATTTGGGGCTGAATTGGAATCTCGGCTTGGCTCTGCTCGTGCAATTAACGGCCTTGAGAGCCAACCCCCCAAGGCGCAGTGAAGTGTACATGCCTAACGATAATATAAAGTTAGGGCCGCTGTACACTCCTGTGTGAGTGTGTGACTGCGTACGTATCCGCGCGCTTGTATGCCTGCTCAGGGGAGTCAGCGGAATGGGCAGTAATGCCTCTCGCCGGTTGTGTGCCTATGTCGCTTAAAGTGCGCCAGGGTGCACACAACCCCCCTGCCTCTAATAAAATAATAAAAAAACAGGTAAGTAGCAGGTATGAGAGACAACTAGGTGTACACTTATTTCTCAACAATACTTGAAATGCGTAATTGGCATCGTTATCTTAGAATTTCCATCAACTCACTCTCAATAGGGCAGCCTGTCAGACTGTCAACTCCCGTTACAGCGGATGCCGGAGACAGATGGATCTGCAGCTGCAGAGGCGTCAGAATGAACGGCACAATAAAGCGTTCGTCAGCGTTCGTGACCGGGAACTGAAGTTGAAGTAACGGAATTCGTTCTTGTCTTACATGTATTTATTAGTGGATCACTTTACTACTAGTTATATCAAATAAACAAACTGTGGCCCCGTTGGGGAGGCAACAAAGAATGAAATAATTTTTTGATTAAAATGCTTATACGAGCTATTTTGGTTTTGTAAAAGTCACTATAGTTTGTTTCTTGAGGAAAATTATGTCTTCAGCAAAGAAGCATCAGCCCTGACAGCCAGTTATTCAGCTTAAGATATCAGCGATCCTTTTGAGCTTTGACATCAAAGACTCCCTTTAAGCCATGGCTTAACTCAACTCTAACTCTCTATTTGATTCTTGGCCTACCAATAACTCCCGATGGAGCCTTGATATCTGAGCAATCCCCTCCCTGAGCCTTGGCATCTTAGTGATTTCCCAAATAGGGGGCATGTCAGTTAAAAGTCTTGACTATTTCCTAAATTAGTTAAACGAAAGTACATTTTGATTCAGGAAGAGCATATCGGCATCCTTACGACGTAGAGACTCGAGTTCCAAGCGTGAGTAAGATTTTCAAACGGTTCACCGTGAATTTTCTGGTAAGAGATCCAAAAGCTGGGGTCGGATGAGAGACCGCGCAGCACAAAGCTAGTTAGATAAAAGACTCGGGTGAAGTTCACCGATATCAGAGTCTCTTGAGCCGTTTTAGTTACCAACGAAGTGTACTCGGTAGTCGCAATGTCAGGACAGGCTGTGGGATATATTCAGACATTTAAATGAAATAAAAGCAGGAATTAAAACTAACTTTAACAATACTGAGAAGAAGCAACTCGAATTTTGATTTTTACCAGTAGGACTTGGATAGCCGACCAGATCGAGTTGCAGTACGCAAGCCGTCTGGCAGCTGACCGCTTCAAAGAACGCCAATTGAGTCACCATGGAGGTGTTCAATGATACTAGGCTTGGAGTGCTAGCATCCGCGTAGGTCACGGAGAAGATTTTCTAGGAAACAGTTAGGGGGTGACATTTTTAATGAACAGAGCGGATCCGTAGAGCGTCTTGTTTTTATTGAGATCTAAATTCGTTTCTTTAATCTACCGAGGATGACAAAATTTGCTATCTACGACTACACTGACTTTTTGCCTTTTGACTTTATAAGATATTACAAGTACTTAAGACTGGCAAGAAAGCAAAGTTGCAGTGAAATTTCAATTGTTCCTACTTTTTTTCTTGAGTTCATTTTTTCTTTTTTTCGATTGAATACGAGGAACGAGCTAGATATTTTGATTAAAACTGCCGACAGTTGGGCAATGAAGTGTTAGTAGCAAAATCGAGCCCCTAGTAAATGAATACTCACCGGACTTATGCCGCTCATAAGGAACACAGTGGAGCCAGCGGTAAAGTAGGACTTCGTAGTTGAGTAGCCGGCCTTGAAGCTGGTCACTCGGCCCTGCGGACTCGTTGCACGCGACATGTTGCCGTAGACCAGAAATCCGGTCACCGTATAGTTGAATGGAAAGTAGATACTGACTAGCTTGTCAGTCAGATAGGCCCCCTGGATGAAAGGCCCTGTCGCTTTTGATGTGAACATCAACGAGTTCTGGAACTGGTTGGCAGCGGCAGCCTTCGGTATCGCCCAGGCTGACGGCATGTACCGACCCAGGCCGGCCGGGGACTGGCTGAGCTTGGCGAGCTGGTTGGAACCTGCCGGATGAGGCATAGCGATGGTTACTCCTAGCTTTACATGCCGTTTGTTTGTTATTTCGCAAGCAGGATGGGAGCTTTGGGTAAATCAAGCTCTCAACATCTGATAATAAAACAGACAGACCCGAGTAGCCTGAATGCTAAATCTAGAGTGTTCCCTTCGGAAAACCAGATCTTCCTATATGTTGTAACATGAATAGCTTAAGAATATTCAATGGTAATTGGGCTCAGAAAACTTACCAACGCTCTGAGCCATCACTGCCAATGGCGCCGAGGTCACCACGATCAGTAACAAGGCGGTCAAAGAAAGAATCATGTCTTTGAGTTTTTGCTCAATGGAAGTCAGTTTTTGTTAGTAGGATATCAATGCTTATAATAAAGTTTTCAATGTCCTCGATTTGATGTGTGTGTAGATAGCAAATTATTTTCCCTATTTTATCCCGTTCTCCACTTGGGAGGGAGTCATTTGACGTTTGAAGAATTGCATGTAGTTGAGCTCCAATTGGTCAGCATTTTTTAATGTTTTGGACAGTAAAATTTTATTCTAACCTCCTTTATTTAGTCAGCAGCCAATGAAAAATGCAGATAACTGTAAATGTACGCTTCTAGCAATTGCATCGCCGAAAATTCAACCGGCACTGACGTAGTTGTTTATCAGTACCGGAATAAGTTTTGCCTGCCGATCCCCCAATTAATTTTTGCGAAATTCATTTAATTGTTGTGGTAAGTTGCGAGGGACCTACTTCATGGGAAATGATGAGTGACGAATGACAGGTGATAAAAATTAGTAAAATTTAGATTGCACAAAGAAATTTAGGGTTCTATGGGGAGCAAGGACTCTTATTATAAATTAGGTACTGTACATAGCTCGTACGCGTTGATTTATGGAGAGGTGAATGCTATTTTTTTATTCATTTTTGGCATTCTTTATAATTTGATAGGCCACATTGTTTGCTTAAATTTTCAGTTGGGATTTATGTGCACGTCCTTGACGTACAGATTGGCAGCCTCCCTCCGGCTCTGAGCCAGGGGCCAATGGTGCCGCCGGACGTGCTCTTGTGCATCAACTATTAAATGGCTGTCTAGTTGCCGAACGCCATCGGAGACGTTTGAATTGCCAGCCGTCGAGAACTCCGGCTGGAGCCTCGACTTCTGGCTTCTCCATCGCGCACGGCACCCCAATAGTGCAAATGCAAGCTACCGAGGAAAAAAGGAGAAGGAGGGCGTCCAGGACTCAAACCGCGGCTGGCCAAACAGATTTGGTTTGGCAGCTTCAATTCCTGCACTCCTGTAGGCTGCACGAGCTCTGATGGATTGTGGCCTACGTTTGGTGTCGATCCTTGCAAGGACACCGTAAAAACAAACTCGAGAGTGGTGACCTTTAAATGGCTGGCAACTCAAGGCTGCGTCACCTACCCAAGTGATAGTATTGGGCACGTCTAATCTTTTACTCTCTCAAACAGACGCATCACATCATCTGTATGAGAGCGTATCTACATGTACGCACCTACCATGCAGCCAACGCACTATTGCTCTTACGAGATAATTCTACTGAAACTGAGGGCCTATCAAATCATTGGCAACGTCCTCGACTACATTCAAGCCCTGGTCAATTCAGACCTGGTCTTCATTCTAGAATACTACTCCCCGCTGCCAGCTGGAAATGTTTCAGATTTCTCTCTAGGTGGGCAGACCTCCGCAACCCCAAGACTAGGCCAAAACAACGTTCACAAAGTTTTGAGCGCCATGCATTCAGCCCTGATGGTTTGGCTGAGTCGTTTCATCAATTGGCTTCGAGTCTGCCGCTTCTAGTCTTCCAAGACGTTCTGTGCATCGACCAAAGGCGATCTGGAACTCGGAACCCGAGATCTCACCTCGCCAGAGACGCCGCTTCGAGAGCGCTGTGGCTCGAAACCGACCAGAAAGTGCATATATGTGGCGATCAGATGGGCTGCACGCGCCCCTTCGAGGAGTTCCAACGCATCTATGCTGTGACTTTATATGTACAGTAAAGTTGAGTCTGTCGCTAAGATCCATTCAGAGATCTATACACTTGCAGGCATACTCGTACCACTGCTTGACGAGCCATCAACAATTCCCAAGCAAGGACCACTAAAAAATTCTAGTGGTCCTTGCTTGGGAATTGTTGATGGCACGAGACCCAGGTGAAACGCCGTTGTTAGCGCCGTGTTGGGGATCAGAGAGGCGCCCTGGCATCTTAATACCAAAAAGTTCTCACTGTCCCCATTTCTGATGAAGAACCAAATTCATCCAAAATCCGCAGCAGCACAATTTCAAAGTCTAGCAAATTTCTTTGACTGCAACGTTCGTCAAATGCTGACGACGACCAACCCAATCGACTGCAGACACAGAGACTGGAGCCGATATATGAGGTGCCTCCTCGCGTGATCAAAGCTGAACTTTATCACGTCTGTACGATAAAACGTACATGTATGAACGTGTTAAAAAACAACTGTCTTGGAATAAAATTCCTGAATGCGCGCACTGCACACCTTTGCTCTGGTGCACCTCAAAAATTAAATTTCCATCCCGAAAGGAAAGAGCTCTCGCTCGACTAATCTTGAGAAACAACGCATTATCGCCCTTCAATTCAATATGGCAAAGCTGCTCAACACGATCCATAGAGAAATTTTACAAAACGATTACCCCAAATAGATTTCCTGAATTAACCACAGTTTTGACCACAGATACTAGAATATTTTACTATTCTTACTATCTGTGGTTATTTATTTTTTGCGATCTATTTTCGTCTCTTGTGTACTTTTTTATTTTATTATTTTACAATCTGTGGTTCCGACTGGATTCCAATAAAAATATTCTTTATTGGATTCCAATGACAGGTTTTTTTCAGTTGGCGGCTACCATAATGGTAAATGTTATTGAAAATGAATAAATTGATGAAATAAACTTGCGTTTATATAATAAAAAAATTTACGCAAGTCTGCCTTACATGTCGGAATTAGATTGGTTATAATTTGTGCTACCGTAAAATAATTTTCTTTTTCTTTCTACGAAATTAAAACCAATTACTCTCTTTGAGTCTTTATGTAAAAGTATATTAAGCTAGCCATAGCGATTTTGCAGCCAGCTCTGAGGCCGCGAAGTCCGGACGTTGACAGGAAAAACAGAATTTTATGGCCTATTCGCTTTTTCCCAGTTTAATCAACCGCTTTGGGGAGCTAAATAGTCTGTGAAAATTTATTTCTCTTTGGTGAATATTTCTACAATATGCTATATAGGCCTAAAACTTTGCCTTTGTAAAACCTCTAGGCTCCACTCATTAGGCCTAAGTCAAATTTTCCATGTATGTTCATTTCAATTTCAATATGGTTTTAAGCCTTTCTGTCTTATCCAATTATTAAATAATTAACAATGTTTAACAGTTGTTAAACAAAGAGGGAACCTGGGGCAACCCACATATCAGCCCAGAGAAGGGATCTGCCACTTAGTTAGGTATAGGGCCATACTACCAGGGGCTGAAGCCTGAGAGGCCCAGATTGAGACCAGGACTTAAGGCCTGGTCACCCTGGGGGAGCCTTATTGGATGCTATGCTATTGCCTATTATATTAACCTAAGCTAAGCCTATGCCATAGTCTGGATCATGCTGGGTACATGCCCAAACAAAAATTGAATAATTACAAATGCATGCCAGAAAAAATGTAGTGCATGCCGATTCTCTAAAATATGCTGGTGTTGCAACAATAAATGACCTTTTTTACATTGTGACAATAAAGTAATTCTTTCAAATTGTGTAATAGACCCGTATTACCAGATAATTTGGTTGCTTTTTATGCTTTTTCGGTGATACTATTTTATGGCAAAAAGTTAATACATGCAAAAATTTGTTTAAATGCTCTTTTACAAGCTAAAAAAACAGGAAAGCTTGAAATTTGGACTTAAAAATGAACTTTGTTCATCTTTTTTCTACTTCACAATTACTCTTACGCGTGATTCCATAAAGTGCATGCATACACTTGTGCACGCATACTCTCTTCTTAGGAGTAATGCACGCCAACTGTGCATGCCTAATTTTGGCATGCAAGGCCAATGCACGCCCAAATTTTCGGGCATATACTACATGATCCAGAGTGTGGAGCCTATAGACTAAGACACTGCCAACCCATAGTGTAATCAAGGACAGTGCAAGGACTGATCCACACAAGCCACACCTAGCAACAAAACCCAAGTGTGTACAAAAAAACAATTTGGAGTTTAAAAAAAACTTTGGAAAAATATTGGAAAGTGGTCCAAAAGCAGAAAGACCTAAGTCATCATTATTTTTAGAGATGAAAGCCAAAGACACAAAAGCAGGGAGACAGCTAGAGGAGCCAACAAATAGACCAAGGGAGCAGATAGAATCACAAAGGCAAAATCTATCAACTGCTAGTATTGGGCAACTCAAATGCCAAATAAAACTAAATAAAAGCAAAGGATAAAAACACAAAGAAGTTGCAGAGGCTAGGCCTATAGAGGAGGATCACAGGATCTCTGGGGCTTAGCCTCAGGGTAGGGATTCCAAAATCCCGACATTTTACAATCCCGGGATTGAATAGTCCCGAAATCCCGATGCTGTTGAAATCCTAGGATTCAAAATCCCAGAATCCTGGTGCTTTTGCAATCCCGGGATTCAAATCCCGGATTTTTGGGCCCAATCCCGGGATCCCTAAGACAGACTATGCGGCATGCCGCGTGCAGTAGTCATGGTCTCGCGACTCTCAGAGTCTCAGGGCCTTTTCATATTACCAATTCCAGAACCAGAATCGGTTCGGAATTCCAAGAAAAACAGCAGTATAACTATTAAACTCTGTTAATATTTGACTGCCTTAACAGCCTCACTTTGCACGATTTTTCACTTTCTTCTTGGCAATTGTCATTCAATAATAAAAACTTTATAGCACGTATCTCCCTCTAGTTATAGAGACAAAAAGTTATACTTCACAAATTGGTTCTCGTTCTGGAACCAGAACAAGCAATATGAAAAGGCCCTCAGTCTTGTCTCGTGGTGGAAAAAGAAAAAAAGTTAAAATTATCTATCATTTACAGTTCACATTAACAATTTTTGGCTCAATTAGGACAGGAGCTTTGCAAATGTTTAACGTTTCATTGAGAAAAAGCAAAAAAAAAATAAATGTTTTATTATTTGAATAAACGTTTAGACTTTAAATTATCTAATTTAGGCATTGAAAGGTTGTTCTAATCCCGGACCAATCCCGGGATTAAGGCCTTGAAATCCCAGGATCCCGATCCCAGACTTTTGCAATCCCAGGATTAAAAATCCCATGATTCGATTCCCTAAAAAATCCTGGGATTCAAATCCCAGATTTTTGGCCCCAATCCCGGGATCCCAGGATCCCGGGATCCCGGGATTGGAATCCCTACCTCAGGGTTGGCATTAATTGGGCTCTACTATACACTTTTGTGAATGGTCATCTTTCCTGCAGGGCAAGTGCAACCAGGGGGCTTAAGTCCCTTTAGTTGTCTTTTAGTTAGTGATACATGATAGCCTAAAACTTGCTTATAGTTATACTTTAATATACCTATTTGGAATATTGGAATATTGGCCTATTGGAATTGGCATTGTAGACCTACTCAATAAAAAGTAGGGATAGATAGCAATGTTTCAATAGGCCTACTTTTCTAAAATAAGTATCACCTAATACCTCAAACTCTAATACCCAAATTTAAGTATGATCAATATCCTAGGCCTAATTCTAAACTTTATTCCAATACCTGGTCCTGTTTTTGTAAAAAGCAATATTATTAGCAAATAAAAAATATATAGCAATACTACATTTGTTTTGTTTAGTAAGTTATTTTGACCTTAAATTTATTCTCAATTCTTTGAATTTCTAAAGTGAAACAAAGTTACAAACACTAACAAATATGTAGATGCTAGACATGTAGGCATTTTTGTTGAGGTGAGCTATAGTCAGGATCATGGCACACCTGTACTGGAACAAATCCTATCAAAAAAGTTTGATTGCACTGTGCACTAGAACTATTCTTATAAAAAATTTTGCTTACACTGGGTGCTGGAACTTTTTTTGTAAAAAATGCAAGAACACATGAAACAATATTTTTTGTTTAAAAACTACTATTAAAATTTGTATTTGAATCTGTTTGATTGAAAATACTTACCAAAGCATTTACCAATGAAAACAAAAGTATTGGATTGCCATATGTGTATAATTTAAGTTTACCATCTCCTAGATTTTTAAGCCAATGCAAAAAGAGCATGCTCAGCATTAGTTTAAATTAAGAAACCTTCAATAAAACTTAAGATCAACTTATTGTGATTTATATCAGAAGCTAGACTTTTAGTTTTATTTTGGTACATCAAAATGTTAGTCCTAATATGTTAATTAGCAAAACTATTTTGAAGGAATAAAAGTAAAAAGTCTTATCTTGGAAGTTATATTAGCATTAGTAGAAGCATTGCATAAAAATTTGTTGAATATAATATATATTTTACAATTGAAATGAGATTTTGGTAGACTTCTGCTCCATAAATGCTCAAAATAACATTATTCTAGCATGGAAAAGATAAGAAGGTAGACGGCCTGCTTGGCAGCAAATGTGTGTGACTCCCATAACCCTTTGATTTGATTTTGTACATGGCCATGAAAGTGTGTCTGTGTACAGGTATTGGCAAACTTGTATGTAGCTACTCATGAGTCAGTGGAATAAGTAGAAATTGCCCATATTTAGAAATCTGTACTTCTACAAAAAACTGCATGTGCTTATGGAAGTAGAAGAGGCTGCTGCATCTTCAGGGACAGCGGCAGCGCCTGCTAATAGCAACAGTGCCAGCAGCAAAGATGTCCGCAGGAGCAATCGAGGCAAAGGCAAGTTGGAACGCGGCTCCGAGGATAAAATTGAAACCTACAAAGTTGCTGGAGTTGAGTACACGGCCGGCGAGTGCTGCTACATTGAAGATGTCAATCGAGGCGGCAACGAGCCCTATTTGATTAGCATTATCGAAGAGTTTCGCATCACTAGGCGAGACACAACCAATGTTCACGTGAGAACTTACTACAGACTTCACGATGTCCCGGATGCCAGCTATCAGGCGCTTCGAGACCGCGAGTCCGAAGGTTTCACCGGCTGCCGAGACGACCTATTCCCTAATCGAGAGATCAAATTTAGAGAGCTGTTCATTAGCGACGTGTCTGAAGCCTTTCCAACCGCTTGGCTCCGAGGCAAGTGCTCGGTGATCCACTATCCGGATTTGCGCTCAGCTGTGACCAACTTCAAGCTGGAGCCGGACACTTTCTTTTACATATTCACTTACAATCCCGAGACACGGAGGCTGTCATCTACTAAAGCTGAGATTCATGTCGGGCCCTCCTATCAAGCTGAGCTGCCTGACTACCAGTCTGAGGTGAGGCTGCTCGTGTCTGGAGCTATTATTTTCTTAAGCTAATTCTTTGGTTCAACCTCTGGTCCCTATCTTCCTCTACCTCATGCTCCTCTACCCCTGTCTACCTCTACCTCATGCTCCTCTACCCCTGTCTACCTCTACTTCATGCTCCTCTACCCCTGTCTACCTGTACCTCATGCTCCTCTACCCCTGTCTACCTCTACTTCATGCTCCTCTACCCCTATCTTCCTCTACCTCATGCTCCTCTACCCCTGTCTACCTCTACTTCATGCTCCTCTACCCCTGTCTACCTCTACCTCATGCTCCTCTACTCCTGTCTACCTCTACTTCATGCTCCTCTACCCCTGTCTACCTCTACCTCATGCTCCTCTACCCCTGTCTACCTCTACCTCATGCTCCTCTACCCCTGTCTACCTCTACTTCATGCTCCTCTACCCCTATCTTCCTCTACCCCATGCTCCTCTACCCCATGCTCCTCTACCCCATGCTCCTCTACCCCTATCTACCTCTACCCCATGCTCCTCTACCCCTATCTACCTCTACCCCATGCTTCTCTACCCCTATCTACCTCTACCCCATGCTCCTCTACCCCTATCTACCTCTACCCCATGCTCCTCTACCCCTATCTACCTCTACCCCTATCTACCTCTACCCGATGCTCCTCTACCCCTATCTACCTCTACCCCATGCTTCTCTACCCCTATCTACCTCTACCCCTATCTACCTCTACCCCATGCTCCTCTACCCCTATCTACCTCTACCCCATGCTCCTCTACCCCTATCTACCTCTACCCCATGCTCCTCTACCCCTATCTACCTCTACCCCATGCTCCTCTACCCCATGCTCCTCTACCCCTATCTACCTCTACCCCATGCTCCTCTACCCCTGTCTACCTCTACCTCATGCTCCTCTACCCCTGTCTTCCTCTACCTCATGCTCCTCTACCCCTGTCTACCTCTACCTCATGCTCCTCTACCCCTGTCTACCTCTACTTCATGCTCCTCTACCCCTATCTTCCTCTACCTCATGCTCCTCTACCCCTGTCTACCTCTACCTCATGCTCCTCTACCCCTGTCTACCTCTACCTCATGCTCCTCTACCCCTGTCTTCCTCTACCTCATGCTCCTCTACCCCTGTCTACCTCTACCTCATGCTTCTCTACCCCTGTCTACCTCTACCTCATGCTCCTCTACCCCTGTCTTCATCTACCTCATGCTCCTCTACCCCTGTCTTCATCTACCTCTATCTCCCCCTACCCATTTTCACTCTATATCTCTCTCATTCCAACTCACACAGCTGCCGCACATGCACGCCATCGCTGACGAGACCGGTCGAGTCTGGGAGACACAGCGCTGGCTGCCCGACCAGTTAGACGATGAGGAGCTCAGCATGTACGTGAAAGCAGCCAGATCTCTGGCCGCCTTCTCCGGCTTCTGCGATCTGGGCAGCGCGCAGGAGGGCCAAACCTCGGCTGATATGGACAGAACTGCCCAGCTGGCGATGGACGTGCTGCACGATCTGGACTATGATGTTCGACTGGCCCTGAAGGTTTGCTAGCTCAGCGTGTTGGTTTCTGGGAGAATTGGGATCTTAAGGAAGGTGATACGGGTGTTGCTAGGGCGATTTGGGATCTTGGGGAAGGTGGATACGGGTGTTGCTATGGAAAATTGGGATCTTGGGGAGGTCGGATACGGGTGTTGCTAGGGCGATTTGGGATCTTGGGGAAGATGAATACGGGTGTTGCTAGGGAGAATTGGGATCTTGGGGAAGATGGATACGGGTGTTGCTTGGGAGAATTGGGATCTTAAGGAAGGTGATACGGGTGTTGCTAGGGCGATTTGGGATCTTGGGGAAGGTGGATACGGGTGTTGCTATGGAGAATTGGGATCTTGGGGAGGTCGCATACAGGTGTTGTTCGGGCGAGTTGGGATCTCGAAAAAATGTATGAACAAGACAGTTGGGAGAAATCGAGTCAAAATACGGGTCTGCTTGCCCTGCAAAGACTTAAATGCGAGTCCCCATATATAAAACTAAATCCCAAAATATCCTACTAATCCCCCAGGTGCTAGTCCGCAATCCCCAGCTCGGCGAGTCCGCCGGGCCCACCGGTTGGACGCACGAGTGCGTTCGCAAATTTCAAAAAGGAATTCGTCAATACGGCAAAAATTTCTTTCGAATCCGACGCGAACTGTTCCCGGAGAGGCGGGTGAGCCAGCTGGTGGAGTTTTATTATCTGTGGAAGAAGTCGTCCTCTTGTCCTCCGAGTGTCCGCTCGGTTCGGCGGGCTAATAACACCAACAGTTCGTCGGCGAACGCCACTGCCGCTGCCGCCGCTTCAGCTGCGGCTGTTGGCGCGGCCTCTTCGTCGACCATTTCGGCTGCGGCGGCCGCTACGGCAGCCAGCAATGGCGGCTGCAATTCGCCAGCTCCTAGTTGTTCGTCGCGAAGTTGCGCATCGAACAAAGACGATGACGCCACGATGCTGGAGGATGGCAGCGGGGGCGGCGGTGCTGCTTCGGGAGCGGCAGCGGCTGGCGTCGGCGACGATGATAACAGCTGTTTAACGACGGTTCCGGCGAATTGTCGCAATTGCGACCGGTCGCTTGAAGAGGCGGCTGGCTCGGCTGTTGCTGGCAGCGGCGGCGCCAGGGACCCGCTGTGCCCGGAGTGCCGGCTGTTCTATCAGAAGTACGGCGAGGACCGACCGTGCGGTCGATCGGACGACGAGGACGAAGACGAAGACGACACGTCGGCAGACGACTCGACGGAGGACGAGGAAGAGGAGGATGACGGTAGGAGAAGCTCAAGCAGCAGCGGCAGCTGCAGCGAGGTGAAGTCTTCTGCTCCTGGCCCTGCTGCTTCTACCGATGTTGAAGCTTCGACAGTGGCGACCGCATCCACTGTTCAGTCGTCCGCAGTCTTGGCGAAGCTGACAACAGCAACTACTACTACTAGTACGGCAGCTGCTGCGGTGTCCAGCAGCAACGCCTCTGGCGCTGCAGCCGCTGGTTCATTGAAGTCGCCGCCGCCTCCGCAGGCGACGCTAACACAGCCTCCGGTAGTGTGCAGTCCGCCGCCGGTGCCCTGCCAACTGCCGAATGCATTCAACAGTCCCAACTGTAGCATGCAACGCGTCTGGATACGCAGCGGCGGCGCCAACTCTTGCGCTAGGACCGATTTACAGTTTGCGCCAATGCGCAAGAGCAAGTACGCCGAAGTGCTGGTTGCTAACCAGCAGAAAGCTAAAAGACAGCAGTCGCAGCAGCACACTCAATCGCCTGTACCGACATCTGCTGCCACGTCGTCGTCTGCCGCTGATGCAGAGTACCGAAAGATGCAGCAGCAGCAACAGCAGCAGCAGCAGCAACAGCAGCAGCAACAGCAGCAGCAGCAGCAGCAGCAGCAGCACATTGCCGCTCTGGAGCGTGCTCGCATGGTTGAACAGATGTTCCGGACTAGCGGCGGCGGCTATATGAGACCGCCGCAGCAACATCACCTGCCGCCTCCGCCGCATCACCAACCGCCGCCGCCTCCTCCAACCCTCCCTGTGTCGGCCGCCGAGATGGTTGCAATGCTGCAAGCTCAACACCAGGTCAGCTTCGCTTCATCAATGTCGCAGCCTCCGCTACCGCCTCCGCCGCACAGCGTATTCAGCGGCGCCTCTATCGGCCTTGATCCGCACAGCTTCCTGCCGCCAAGGCTTCCGCAGCATCCGCCACATCCGCAGCAGCAGCAGCAGCAGCAGCCACCGTCGCACCCAGCCGGAGGTCCTCCTCACCCGTTGCAAAACATGCATCCGCACGAGGTGGCGCAGTTGCAGCAGTTATACGCAGCTGCCATAGCCGCTCAGCATCATCAACAACAACAGCAGCAGCAACCGCCTAGGCAGCCGCCGCCACCGCAATCGCCATTCTTTCCTCCGATGGATCCCAGATATCCATTTGATCCTAGCATGTTTATGTGAGAAAACGTTTTTAGGTCTTGTACAATTGTTGTTTTGTAAATTATGCCCAAAATAAAAATTATAATTCTAATAGTGAATTATAAGTCTAATATTGAAAAAAGGCGTGTGCTACATTCGAAAGCAGTTAATTCCGTAGTCCCTCATATAAAAAATGGGCTCTAATGCGTTTTGTTGCGTCGATTTCTGCTGTTGTCGGTTAATTTCGATTTTTAGTTATTAATAGTTTTATTGAGTTTGTAATTGTATATAGACTATATAGTCACGGCATGATAATGATTGAATTTCTATGTTTAACCATTGCATGCTTTTCTTTAGTCCGGTACGATGTCTTTGTTATATTGTCTGTACGATTTTACATAATTTACGACTTTAATTTGTTTGTAAAAGTAACACGATTCTGGAATAATATAACTCAATGGTAACCTTTATCTTATGCTATTATACGTAAGGCATATCCTGATATGTGCTTAGGGAGTTTTTAATTAGTTTACAATGACTTCTTAGTTGTTTCTATTTGTAACAATACACCCCTTACGTCTTTATAAAAGCAAAATAAAAATAAAGCGCAAAAACAGACATTTAATCAACTGTGTTTGTGAAGTGTTTCAGCTGGTGTTTGTTTTCCGTGTTTTTTTGTGTTTGGTAAACATACGCAAATACATGGAGCTTTTTGTTCTATTGTTAATTTTTGTGAATTAGCCTCCGTTCATGAGTTATTGGTTTACAACATCATTAGTTGCAATGGCTTCGTCGGTAAGAGTAATTAATAAATGAATATCTCGTACATGCTTCATCAACTTTGGCAAGGCGGGCTTTTAAGTAAAACAGAAAACTTTATTTTATATATTGAATCCGCATATTTTAGATATTGACCAGCTTTCTTTAGATGCGCTTGCAGCAATACTTTGCAATGATAAAAACGAATTTTTTATCTCGGCAGTGTATTTCTCCTGCCAACCATGCAAACCAGCAAGTTTAAAAAAAACGTTTCTCGTCCAAAAAGTTTCGTAAGAATCTAAGACTTCCATCATATTCAAGTTGAGCAAAAGTATAGTTAGTAAAGTCAAGTAAAGTAAAAGGATGGGAAGCTATTTTAGTAAACTTAACTTGAGGTAACTCAACTTGAGTAGTCCGCGATTAAAGTCTAGAACATAATTTTTAGTATAATAGGATCCTTAGTCAATTCGAGATGCAACGCCGCCTATAACCGGCAAAGAAAAACGTTACTTTTAAAAAACAAACAAATATAAATAGTTTTTCTATTTAATTTATTATTGAATTCTTTAACTTTTTTGTTTTAACTAATAAAAATCGTTCTATATTTTTCAAATAAATGCTTACTCGCCAGTAGAACTAAATTCTTCGTTTTTTCTCAACATTATGTATATGCCCGTGTCCGTGATGTACTTAACTTGGCCTCACTAAAATTAAGCATAGTGAGCTGTAGCCTGGTGGCAGAGTGATATTTTTCCTGCTTTTCCACAGCTTCACATCAGTTCTATTTACCTGAATAGGTAATGTTTTCAAAACAGGGTCATACTCATACTTGAATTGATATTGCATTGCATTGCCGATTGCAAATTTAAAACATTTTAGAGTTAGACCTATGCTACGACCATGGTCCATGGGCTTTTGGCCGTCTGATTAAAAAAATTTAGGGCCAGGCGTATCCGATAGGCCTAATACAACTATTAAGAATAGACATTAATTTGTTAGGCTTGGCCACCTAACCAGTTTCTATTCTATTTAGCCTAGGTCCTACCTACATTGCTACATTGTCATTTATGATGACCAGATTGGCCAGGCCACCCCAGCATTTGCGCATGTAAACTGTAGGTGGCTCAAGCACTAACCAATTGCTAGAGATATAAGCTTGATTTCTAGGTATTTGGCTCAAGTCCTCAAGATAGTTAGGGTTAGTCATATGCCATGATTATGAACAAGTGCAGCTTTACTTTGAATAGATATTATATATCATTTAGCAATCATTTCTTAGGTCTGAAATGAACTCCTTAAAACTGTTTTTATAGGCTTACAATGCTAGGCCTACATACAAGGCTCATATTTATCACTGCCAAGTGCCAACTACTTTAAATCAACAAGTTGTTGCTATCATTCAGAGACTAACAAATTAGATTTTTTCATCAAAATTCATCAAGACCAAGACTGCCACACTTGGGGGAACTAGATAGAGGAGAAATTTAGCATAATGTGCTATTAGATGGTGCTAGAAAAAAGATGAGTAGGTCACTGTAGGTGGGCCTAGGAGAACCAGTAAGACAAGGTTGCAAAAAAGGAACCTATGAGAGAAGAATAGCAATGCTAGAAGATAGGTAACTCTCTCTTAATTCCAATACCAATAGCCAATAAAAGCGGCATTCCTTCAGTTTACAATCATTTTTCTACCCACATTTTGGTTCACGATCCCCATGTAATTTTTCATATAAATGATCATAGCTTGCTTGAAATAAACAAAAATTGTTAAACTGAGCTTATTCGTTACATTAAAAAAACTGAACGGAATAGCCGATAAATTGTTTCTTTCATGGCATGGCGATGACAAGGATCCTATATATCCACTTCGGTTTACGATCATTTAAACGGAAGCAATACATGTAAATGATTGTGAACCGAAGCTAGCATATGTGTGTAAGGGGGTTTTGGTGTTTTACAAGCTCTATTTGAAATTGATCACTATCTCAATACATGGCTAGCTTCGGTTCACGATCATTTACATGTATTTTTTCCATTTAAATGATCGTGAACCGAAGCTAAGGGGGGTGTCAAAGACATATGTAGTCATATATTTATTTGTTGGCTTGTTGGCGATTGAAATGTCATCTTGAGTTAATGTGCGCTCCCAATTAACTTGATGCTTTATTATTCTCTGCACGCTGCCACCCCCCTCAGCTTCAGTTTACGATCATTTAGATGTAAGCAATACATGTAAATGATCGTGAACCAAAGCTAGCCATGTATTGAGATAGTGATCAATTTCAAATAGAGCTTGTAAAACACCAAAACCCCCTTACACACATACGCTAGCTTCGGTTCACGATCATTTATATGTATCTTTTCCATTTAAATGATCATAAACTGAAGTGGATATATAGGATCATCTTTGGATTCTTGGAACTGTGAAATGGATCACTATAACCCCTTTACCTTCTTTTTTCATTTGAACATGCAGCTAGTGTTATGATGGATAAATAAAAAGGATTGGAGTGCTTGTCTACTGATTTTTTTGCATTTTGATGAAATAGACAACAATTTTGTATCTTCCCTATCTGGCTATCTCTCCAATGGGGATCGTCACTAATTTCAATGATCGTAAACCGAAGGAATGCCATAATAGCTATATGGTAGTCTTAGTATATGCCAAATGGCAGTCTTAATCATGTGCTAATCCAACACTATTCAAAATTAGGGTGCTAGGTTAGAAGTCAGGGTGCCAATTGGTACTTATCAAAATTTTTAGTTTTGCAATTTGATATTCTATTTTTAATCTAATTTTTATCATCTACACCTAGGCCTACTTATTTTCCCTATTAAATGATATCTAAATAGCTACATATATTATTACTACATGGTATTCCTTCTATTTACAATCATTGAAATTAGTAAAGATCCCTATTAAAGAGATAAGGAAAAGACAAAACTATTTTTTTTATCAAAATACAAACCAACAATCAACAAGCACTCCAATCCTTTTTATTTATCCATCATAACACTATCACTTTACATTACTAATAAAAAACCAAAGCTAAAAAGGTTTTAGAAATCAATTTCATAGTTCCAAAAATCCAAAAACAAATCCATAGAAAGACAGTCCTATATAGGCCTAGTGTCCATTTCAGTTTACAATCATTTAAACAGAAGCAATATGTGTAAATAATCATAAACCAAAGCTAGCATATATATAATGGGGTTTTTGGTGTTTTACAAGCATTAGGCCTATCAGAAATCAATTACTATCTTGATGCTATGCTAGCTTTAGTTCAAAATCATTTATATGTATTGGTTCCTATGTATTGGTTCATAATCATTTACATGTATTTTAATGATCATAAACCAAAGCTAAGGGGGGAGAGTATACAGGGAATAAAGTATCAATATGACTACATGTCTTCAATATCCCCCTTCCTATTAGAATAAATGTTGAAAACTCGCAGATATGTGCTTTAGAAAAGAAGTCAAATTATTTTATTGCATTTTAGGATTATTAGAAATCATTTTCTATTAGAATCAACATTAGCTAACTTTCTAAAATTGAAATTGAAATTTTTTTAAATCAAATTCAGAAAAACAAAGTTTAGTATGACCAAAACTCACTTTTTAATTCTTGATTTACTGCTTATGCCAAACAAAATATATGTAAATGTAACACAATTTAGTTTATTTTAGCCACTCTTACACACTTCCAAAATTTTGACTTCCTAATATTTTCAAAATTGAAATTCACTCTTGATAATTCCAAATTTTTGAAAATAAAAACTGAAATTTTGGAACAACTCTAAGCATTATACAAGAAATTACAAGTGTATAGCCCTCCTTAGCTTCAGTATACAATCATTTAAATAGAAGCAATACATATAAATGATCGTGAACCAAAGCTAGCATATATGTATCAAGATAGTGTCAGTGATTGATTTCAGATTATGCTTGTAAAATACCAAAAACCCCTGTTATATGACACACTAGCCTTGGCTCACAATCATTTTCATATATTGCTTCCATTTAAATGATTGTAAACTGAAGTAGATATAAGATCCTTGTCATCGCCATGTCATAGGAGAAACCATTTGTTGGCTATTCTGTTCAGTTTTTCTAATAAAACAAATAAGCTCAATTTAACAATTTTTGTTTTGTTTAAGCAAGCTATGATCACTTAAATAAAAAAATACATGGCCATGGGGATTGTAAACTGAAATTTTTACATCCACCTAAACTTTTCAGGTGGAAAAATGATCATAAACCAAAGGAATGCTCATACATGCGCGACCCCCAAATTTCGGTCAGCCGTGCGACTTAGTTTTAACAAAAATGCGACATACTTTTTGGCCAAAAATGCAACTTACATGTAAAAAACCCTAGAACAAAATTAACACAACTGTGGGTAAACGGCAGGAGTAACTATGACTGTCTTATTAAGCCAAAATGCCTCATCAGCTACTTAGTACTACTACTTGGGTATTTTTTTGGGTGGGCATTTTTGTGACTTCCTTGGTTGGCCGCCAAATTGGTCAGCCAGATTGGCCGACTCGGCCAAGTGTTGCGCATGTATAGGAATGCTTACTACACTTCAATAATTTTATCTTTACTTTATTATTAAAAAAGTCATAGTATTATGATCATAGTATTATTTTGTCACTGTGGGTCTAAATTCAGGATGCCAAATAAACTTTTCAAAGCCATGATACATATTAGGCCCTACCTTTTTATTTTAATATAAAAATAAAAAACCCAACTAACAAACATGCTTAGGCTGCATATGCTATATGCATATTTGAGTCTAGAAAATCATTTTACCTAATTAGCAACTAAAGTAATTTTTTAAGTTAGCATATGCAAGCATATTTTCTGCATGAAAATGTTTAATGATAGGCACCTATTTGCAAGAAGTACATTTAGGTTGAATTAGCTCATGTTGCATGGTTTACTCTGTAATAAAAATTGGAATAATGAATGTTTATAATATTTATATAATATAGCATTTTGCAGCCCATTTGGGCTTATGCGCATTTAGTTTAATCCAAGATACGTTTGCCAATGTAACAGAGCTTTTGTCTATGGTAGCAAGACTGGCGCAGCGGCATTTAATTTGGTCCAAAAAGCATCCATTTGGTCCAAAAAGCATCCATTTGGTCCAAACACCCATGAGCCATTGGACAAACTCTTGCCTTCTCTCAACTGTCTGCAGGTTGTTGCGCACTGCTGGAATGTTAGCGTCTCTACCAGCAATTTTCAGTTGCTTTTCCAGAGCTCTGCTGATAGTTAAAATCTGATAACCAACTGGAACTGTTCCTTCAACTGCTGCTGCATTTTCTGCTCCGTCAACAAAGGGTTCGTCTCTACTGCATTGAGTAGCAGTTGGACCTGAGGCTCTCGAGCAACTTTCCTTGGCAATTGCCACCCTTTTGCAGGCAATCTCTGCCAGCAGGGTTTCAAGGCGCTGCTGGATGCTGTAAACCACCTTTTCTTTTACATTCAGCAACCTTGCAATGTCCTTTGGGTGTTCACCTCCATCGAGTGCTTCGATCACAAGCAAATGACATTCGTTCAACAGCCTAGCATATGGTCCACAATTCTGGGACTGAGCTGCAAATGAACTAAATGGACCAAATTGATGCTTGTTGGACCAAATTAAATGCCACTGTGCCACAGCCTTGCTACCATAGACAAAAGCTCTATTACTTTGACAAACATATATTGGATTAAATTCAATGCACGTAAGCCCAAATGGGCTGCAAAAAGCTATATAAATGTTGCCAAAATATTTGAAATTTACATATAAGATAAATTATAGTTTAGGAATTTTGAATTGTCACAACTATTAGGTGCCACCATCAGTCTAAATAAATATACAATTGCAAGTTGCAACACTTATAATTATTTTATACAAAATGTGCTACTAATTTTTTATACAAAAATTTCTATACTTTCTAAACTATGCCATCTTTTTTAGAAAAATGCAAAAGATTTATTTTCTACATTATATGAATTTCATCATGCCATGACCATCATGTCCTTTCTTTAGTGAAAAGTTATTTAGACATAATATATGCCAATGAACCTTCTGATCTGAAAGGTTGCAGTGCCATTGTATTTATAAAAAATAACCCATAACCTATTTTTTATCAGTCATTAAAAATTATTCTATTTAATTTAACTTAGAATATATCAATTAATGAGCCTCAACTGTCATTACAAAGAAATGCCCTAAACTAATATTAGGGCCATTCCTCAAGAGAGAGTCCTATCATGTTTTTAAACTTTAAGCACTTGTAACTTCAGCATTAGTTTATGCTCTGCTATATGTTGTTTTAGTTGTTTGTGAATTATTTATTCAGTTGTTTTAGAATTCATAAGCAGCTATGTGAAAAAAATAGAACTAGAAGTTTGACACAAATTGCTTTTTGCAGCTTTGTTCTATCTAATATGGTTCAAAGTTACAAGCACTTAAAGCTAAAAAACATGAAACATAAAGCCAAAAATGAAAAATAAATAATCTTTTGAAACTATTAAAAAATGAAAGATTGCAAATTGTAATAAGTTAAGGCAGATAAATAAAAGATAATCTATTTAGATAATAATACATAGTCTTTTGATGCATATTGTTAAAACATGATTAGGCTAAGAAATTGGAACATTTTTGGAATAATATTTAAGGAAAATATGTTTTACAAATTATATCTACAAAAGAGAATTTTTTACAATCAAAGGCTTAAAAGTCATTTCAGTACAAATTTTAGCCAAATACACATATTTGGATAGAGAGGCATGGTAGTGATTATGGGTGTTCAGGGTTAGGTCGGGATTAGGGGTCGGGGTTTGGGGTCCCGATGAATGTTTGGGATGGGGTTCGGGACGGGATTTTGGACTGGGATTTCGGGGTTTCACAAATTTTCTGAATTCCCATAGAAATTCCCATCGACCAGCGACACCGAAACAAGGGAGCTCCGAGACCTCTTTCTGCGCCAAGAGGAGGAGATTGCAAGCGCACTTCTCAATGATCTGAGCCAAGTCTCGCTCGCCACAGAAATGCTTTCAGGTCAAAATTATCCTACCGCTAACATTGCCTATGTCGTCCTCTATGGTCTGCGGCAATTTCTTTCTGCTGATGTTGACGGCGTCGATCGATCCATTCGGAGGCGTCTTATGGAGCAGCTGAACAAGTACACGTTTGAGTGCAAAGACTTCAACATCTTGTTCTACAAGACCGCTGCTTTTCTAGACAATACCATCGTCGCATCGCCTCATCAAAACCTGGGGGACATGGTGGACATCCAAAACCATCTCAAGAGTGAGGTCATCTGGAGCCTTGAGCAGGAGCTTTCTGGGCAAGATGCCGCTGCTGCTGCCAGCAGCGCAAATACAATGGCCACTACCGAGGAGATGCACGATAATGTCATTTCGGGCACTGAAGAGAGCTCTGGATGCAAGTTTTTGCAGTTCTGCAGATTATCTGGAATTACCACTCAGGAGTGCAATTCGACTGCGAGTGCATCGAACTCCGGCGCCAAGTTGAACTGTTTTTAAGTTGTTTTAAGTTTAAGTTGAATTTTAAGTTGAACTGAAACAGGCTAGCCGTCAATATCACTTTTTATTTCATGCTATTCCTTACTTCGGGGTTATCGGGGTTCGGGGTCGGGATTAGGGTTCGGGACGGGGTTTGGGGTTCCCGATAAATGTTCGGGGCGGGGTTCGGGATTCCCGAAAGATGTTCGGGATCGGAGTTAACCCCGAACCCCGAAAAAAATGCCATCCCGAACACCCCTAGTAGTGATCAGTGTTTCTAGTCTAATAGTTCAAGCTAATTAAAATATGCAGAGTTGATGGCTATCTTCTCCATGGCAAACTGATGGTTTATTTAATATACTTCTAATTGTTTTACTTATCTATAAAACCTTGCATTTTATTTGGTTCAGTCTCTTTTTTGTGCTACATGAACATTCAAGTTTTTTTCGAGATTACTTTATTGGTTTTTTATTCTCAATTTCAGTTACAAGTTTTGAAGAACACTCCAATCCAGATTTACTAGTTAGGCGTCCTTGCAATCCAAGCGAGGAAACCTGCAGTTCCAATGAACTCGATAGTCTCCCAGCAGCCAGTTATGTCTACTGGCACTACTAATGTTGGCGATTTCGCCGAACTATTCAACGAACTCATTGCCAACGATGGCACCAGCGAGCCGAGCTCGTCAACAGATGAAATGCTAGACTCATTCGATCTGGGCATCACAGCTGCCGAGCTGTTTCCTGCCGACATCTTCCCGGCTTTGCTTGACAATAATAATGCGGATTGTGGCGGCCCAGATGCAGCGATGGCGGAACTAGAGGATCCGGATTTGGGATTAGTGGACTCCTTGTCCACGCCTGAGCAGTCGGACAGCGATAGCGGGCTGGGCAGTGGCGGTTTAGCTGCTGTCAATAATAATCCTACTGCAGGTCCTACCGATGCGGCTGACCCAGATCACAGCTGCAGCCGCACGCGCCCGTTTGATTGGCGCAGATCTAGAGAGCGCGCTCCCGACGACTGTACCCGCCTTCGGGTTGAGGATTTCGTTGTCGAAGGCAGACTGGCCGGTTTCTTGACTCAGACATCGGCTCTGCAGCAGCATCAGCAGCCGCCTCAATTTCAGCTTCAGCATCAGCAGCATCAACAACAGCAGCAGCTGACTTCTACCACGCAGCTATTTAAATCGGAACCAACTGACGAATTCTTATCGCAGCATCATGGTAGCTTTCGACTTATTCAACCGCGTCAATTGAACCATCAACAACCAGAATTGGCGTCTACTAATTCTATCGTCTCTTCTGCAGTGTCTCCCAGTTCTCCATCTGTGCAGTCATCTGTACCTTCGCCACATTCTTTTATTGCTACTACTAGTGCTACGGGTATTGATTACGTTGTTGGAGTCCAGAGTCAAGCGTCTACCACTGTTGCGGCTAGTTCTGGAGCTGCGCTGGTCGAGGGCGATCAGGCCAAAGTCAAACGAATCGAACGGATGATTAAAAATCGGCACAGCGCATCGGAGAGCCGACGGAAACGCAAGGAATATCTGGACGGATTGGAGAGGCGGGTTCAGGTTTGTTGGCTTGGAGCTTTTGTGTTCGCGTGACTTAAGATTAGGTCAGGGCTGCTTTCGGTTCAAAATCTAAATTGGGTGAGCCTGCGGTTCTTAATCAGGCGACCCTCAGGATCTGACCTAAGTCAGGTGGCCTCAGGATCTGAGTCAGATGACCCTCTGGATCTGAGTCAAGTGACCCTCAGGATCTGAGTCAGATGAGCCTCAGAATCTGATTAAGGTGACCCTCAGGATCTGAGTCAAGTGACCCTCAGGATCTGAGTCAGATTAGCCTCAGGATCTGAGTCAGATGAGCCTCAGAATCTGAGTCAGATGAGCCTCAGAATCTGAGTCAGATGAGCCTCAGGATCTGAGTCAGATGAGCCTCAGGATCTGAGTCAGATGAGCCTCAGGATCTGAGTCAGATTAGCCTCAGGATCTGAGTCAGATAAGCCTCAGGATCTGAGTCAGGTGAGCCTCAGGGTCTGAGTCAGATGAGCCTCAGGATCTGAGTTAGATAAGCCTCAGGATCTGTGTCAGATGAGCCTCAGGATCTGAGTCAGATGACCCTCAGGATCTAAGTCAGGTGACCCTCAGGATCTGAGTCAGATGAGCCTAAGGATCTGAGTCAGGTGAGCCTCAGGATCTAAGTCAGGTGACCCTCAGGATCTGAGTCAGATGAGCCTAAGGATCTAAGTCAGGTGAGCCTCAGGATCTGAGTCAGATGACCCTCAGGATCTGAGTCAGATGAGCCTAAGGATCTGAGTCAGGTGAGCCTCAGGATCTGAGTCAGATGACCCTCAGGATCTGAGTCAGATGAGCCTAAGGATCTAAGTCAGGTGAGCCTCAGGATCTGAGTCAGATGACCCTCAGGATCTGAGTCAGATGAGCCTAAGGATCTGAGTCAGGTGAGCCTCAGGGTCTGAGTCAGGTGACTATCAGAATCTGAGTCAAGTGAGCCTCAGGGTCTGACCTGAGTTAGGTGAGCTTCAGGATCTGAGTCAAATGATAACATACATGATTTGAGTCACATGATGATTCTCAAGGTGAATCAGGTGACCCAGGATCAGAGTCATGTTGTCAGATCGATGCCCTTTATTTATTCAAATAGTTGCCAGGTGAGCTGAAAAGCCTCACATCAGCAGCCAATCAATCAAATCGAACCCCCTCCCCCCATTTGCAGTCGCTAGCCTCCGAGAATGCTTTCCTACGCGACGAGAACTCGCAGCTGCGACAGCGCTACTCCGAGCTGGAGAGAAAGCTGATCAGCTTGGAGCAGGCCCTGGGCTCGAGCGCTTCCAGCGGCATCGGCGCCTCATCAGCTTTGACAGGTTCGGGCAGGCGGCGACCTGTCACTGCAATGGCTCTGCTATTGTTCCTGGGTCTCAATCTGGTTGGCCTCGGCGTGTGGCCTCTGATGCCTGGACAGCAGCAGCACCAGCCTCAGCAGCCGGGATTTCACTCGTCTCCATCATCATCCTCACTGTTCTACTATTCCAACGGACCGGGTAGCGAGGAATCGCGAGCTCTTGTGCCTTATCGAAGGGCTTCATCAGCTGGCCGGCACCTGCTGTCGGCTTCGTCTGCATCCTCGTCGGAGCCTGCGCCAGAGGAGCTGTCCGCTCTGTTTGGTCGGCTGTGTCCGGCGCATAACAGTACAGAGTCGGCCAGGCTGGCTAAGGAATTGGACGGCTGGGCCTTCAGATATCAGCGGGAGGCTGGGGCCAGGTGCGTTTTGTGCTTGCTTGTTGAGGTGTGGGTCGATTGTGGACTCTGTACTTCTGTTTGTGGTTTGTATTTATGGTTTATGGCTAGGGTTTATGGTTTGTGTATTGATTTGTGGCTAAGGTTTTATGGTTTGTGTTTATTGATTTGTGGCTAGTGTTTATGGTTTGTGTTTATTGATTTGTGGCTAGTGTTTATGGTTTGTGTTTATTGATTTGTGGCTAGTGTTTATGGTTTGTGTTTATTGATTTGTGGCTAGTGTTTATGGTTTGTGTTTATTGATTTGTGGCTAGTGTTTATGGTTTGTGTATTGATTTGTGGCTAGTGTTTATGGTTTGTGTATTGATTTGTGGCTAGTGTTTATGGTTTGTGTTTATTGATTTGTGGCTAGTGTTTATGGTTTGTGTATTGATTTGTGGCTAGTGTTTATGGTTTGTGTTTATTGATTTGTGGCTAGTGTTTATGGTTTGTGTTTATTGATTTGTGGCTAGTGTTTATGGTTTGTGTTTATTGATTTGTGGCTAGTGTTTATGGTTTGTGTATTGATTTGTGGCTAGTGTTTATGGTTTGTGTATTGATTTGTGGCTAGTGTTTATGGTTTGTGTTTATTGATTTGTGGCTAGTGTTTATGGTTTGTGTATTGATTTGTGGCTAGTGTTTATGGTTTGTGTTTATTGTTTTCTGGCTAGTGTTTATGGTTTGTGTTTATTGTTTTCTGGCTAGTGTTTATGGTTTGTGTTTATTGTTTTCTGGCTAGTGTTTATGGTTTGTGTTTCTTGATTTGTGGCTAAAGTGTATGGCTTGTGTTTTTTGATTGTGTCTAAGGTTTATGCCTTGTGCTTATTGTTTGGTTCTAGGATTTGTGTTTTGTGCTTGTCGTTTGTAACTAGGGCTCATGTTTCACATGCTGTTTTTAGGCTAAGATTTGGTGTGATTTTAAGGAGACTTCACTAATATTTCCAGCGGTTTATTCATCCTGCATTGAACTCGGAATTTTCAGAGAGCTCCGCCGCCTTCACCGGCAGCGAACTCGTCGAGAGGAGCGCCTGAGGCGTCGGGCCGAAGCCACCGCCGCTGCTGCAGCCGCTGCCGCCGCCGCCGCTTCTAAAAACTCGGTCACCAGTGAGGGCGGCAGCGGCGCCTTGCAACTCCGACTTGGCCGGGACACCAGCCTAGATTTGCTGATGCGAGCGCTCGATCGCAGGGAGGACACAATGTACTTAGTCAGTTTCAGGTCCGATCATCTGGTGTTTCCCGCTTTGGCCGCTAATAAAACTTCTGCGCCCAGGATGACTTTCTTGATGCCGGCTGTTAATGGTGAGCTCAGCTGCTATGAATAGTACAGGAATTTGTTGAGCATTTTTCAGCTTGAATCTTGTGAGATTTTCAGCTTGAATCTTTTGAGATTTTCAGCTTGAATATTTTGAGATTTTCAGCTTGAATCTCGTGAGATTTTCAGCTTGAATCTCGTGAGATTTTCAGCTTGAATCTTGCGAGATTTTCAGCTTGAATCTTGTGAGATTTTCAGCTTGAATCTTGTGAGATTTTGAGCTTGAATCTTGTGAGATTTTCAGCTTGAATCTTAAGAAATTCTCCAATCAACGGACATTTCGAGCTCCAATCAACGGAGATTTCGAGCTCCAATCAACGGAGATTTTGAGCTCCAATCAACAGAGATTTCGAGCTCCAATCAACGGAGATTTCGAGCTCCAATCAACAGAGATTTCGAGCTCAAATCAACGGAGATTTCGAGCTCCAATCAACAGAGATTTCGAGCTCAAATCAACGGAGATTTCGAGCTCCAATCAACGGAGATTTCGAGCTCAAATCAACGGAGATTTCGAGCTCAAATCAACGGAGATTTCGAGCTCCAATCAACGGAGATTTCGAGCTCCAATCAACGGAGAATTCGAGCTCCAATCAACGGAGATTTCGAGCTCCAATCAACGGAGATTTCGAGCTCCAATCAACGGAGATTTCGAGCTCCAATCAACGGAGATTTCGAGCTCCAATACGCTAATTTTTCAGCTAAAAAGCTAAAGCTTGCTGTTAATCCCTTCAAATTGCAGAGAGCAGCCGCACCTCGGCCAGAGGCACAGTCCCACTGATGCAGATCGACTGCGAAGTAGTTAACGTCGGCCTAATGCACCTGGACAAATGGCGTGTGCCACTGCAGTTTCGTCAGGATCTGTTCGGCAATAATCGAGTTTAAACCTGGTTGATTGAACTTGCACTGGTTTTCTGTTAGCTATGCATCTTGTTATTAGTGAACTGCAGTTTGTATTTGTCTTGCTTAGCTTTGTAACTAGCTTAATGCCATTAATTTTTGGCGATTTTACAGTCTTGCTGTTCAGCAGCTTCTTCTTCTATTGTGTTGTTTTGTCTTTATCCCGCGCTATTTGTTTGCTTTTGTTTCTACGGGTGTTGAGTTTTGCCTCCAACTGGTTAACTCAAGTGAATTGCCTTCATAGCCTCTGTCTGTACCAGTCATTTTTTATCTCATCATTATTTCATGTTTTATCTGCAATAGCTGTGTTTTATATAATCGCTGTTTATATTGCTGTATATTCTCTCATTTTGATCCTGTCTGTCTGTCAACCTGTCTTTCTCATTCTGACATTATCTGGTACAGTACAGACACTTGTTATTATTATTAAACACTGTTTGCACGCTTCATATTTTCCTTGATGGTTATCGATTTTAGTAAAATGGAATAAAAATAATAAAATTGTGCCCGTCTATACTGGTCTGACAATACTGTCTGTTTTTTATTACTATTGAAATTTGTTGTCCTAAATGTTTGTTTTGCACATGACACTCACTCACGGACAAGCTAGCTATGACCGTTTAACATAGCTTAGGCCTGTCATTCGATTTTATTATGAGATTGCTTACTGATTAAGCTTCTCTAATACTTTGATTGTTTTCATCTTACTGATGTTTTTTAGCAGGGTTTAAATTATAATCGTTTTTTCAGATTGTTTATTTGGCTCCCGGAGCATTGCTGTAGTTTGTCAGCTCGTTAGAAGTTTGTTGCCTCGGTTATCAGTAACTTAGTTAGTTGTTTTTTTCTCGCAAACTTTTATTTTGTGTCGTTTATTGGCAGCTCTTTTTATAACCCGAGTAATAAATGATAGGCTTGCAAAAACGACTGATTTTCTACCAATAAGTGTGTACATTAGAGGGATGTACATTTGTCGGTATGTACGTTTGCTAAAGGGTCCTTGGTCTAAAAATAGAACTTTTTGTACGCTGGCGCAGCGCCTTGGTGTTAATCTCCTCGGCATAGTCTTGGCTGAATCTATTAATAGAATCAATGTACGCGCAGTTGGCTTTTAAAGTGGAGTGGGGTGGTTAATCTGAAGAATCTAAAAATAGAATTACTTGTGCGCTACCGCAGCGGGCTATCCTATTTGTCAAGTGGCTATAAATAGAATCAATGTACGCGCAGTCGTCACTTTAAGCAAAGGTGGGTTATCTGAAAAAAGGAATATCATACATCTGCGCTACTTTTATATCTTCAATTTTATTGAGTAATTTGCTGCTTTAAACGTGTCATATTCTTCAGTTTTTTAGCAGGTGTCTGTCCTTGATGTTGTAATTCATATGCTCGTGAATTCCCTGCCGTTTTTTTCTTTTTTTGTTTCCTCTTCTGCAAGTAAAAATAAATCAATTCCTTTTTTTCGCCAAACTGTCGCCCAACAGGCGAGAGCTGTTGTCATCTTATTAACCTTTGAATAAAGAGACACTGAAAATGAGACCATCTCGATTATTTCATTATTATTTTTGCTTAATAAAATTAACCACTCGATTAGGTTTACATGTTTATATATATATGTATATATAGTGTGTATATGTTACATTGGACACAGTTAAATAACTCAATTAGTCACGAATTACAAACTGGACACCGAAAATTTCGAGATTAAATAACAACAGGATCCTTTTATAGGGCCGTAGTTGAGTATTATGAATGTGTAGTACAAGCTTACAGTGTTATAAGGGTAGGCGAAGTGTACAACAGTGACTGTTAGCCGATTAGAGTGCTGCTAGAATGTCGCACGCGTATGCGGTAAAGCGGAAAAGCAATTAATTAAAACATAATTAATATGTTTTGATTTTAATAAAACACTAGGAATTATCTCTACAAGTACTATTTAAAGTTGACAGTAATTAAATATTTCAGCATGTATTGTAACTGTGCCGACTCTGAATATTTGGACAAATAAAGTACATAATACACATTTTAAAAAGATTTCCGGGTTTGCTTCACTAGAAAAATATTGCGATCAAAAATTACAACACTATTGAAGTAGAATTCTTATGCATTCAAACGTGTATTTTCATACTCGTAGAAACGTGGCTGAACTTCAAAATGGAGTTTCTGTTTTATTTTACTTCTGAATGTAACGTTTAACACATAGACACGACAAAACAGTCAGAGTCAGGTTAATGTAATATTTAATTGAACATGCTGTCACCGAATCACTATCTGGACGCGCAACAAGTTCTTGTGAATCATGAAGCATTTAGAATTCCGAGAACTCCTTGGCGCATTTCTCGCTGCTGGCGATCCGCAGCGGCTCCTCCTCGTATTCGTCGAAGTTCGACGCGTCGCCGGGCCCCTTCGACTTCGGGATGAAAGGCGCTTCCAGCTCCTTTTTGTACACCTGAAATTATTGCGGCGGTCATTGCCGTATGGAGCTTTAGCTTCACTCTGATTGGCTAATACGTCAAAAATTAACGTTGTTGTGATTCGCTACAGTAATCAAGAATTATCTAGGCTCTGACTGGCGACAGAATTAAAGAACTATCTAGGCTCTGATTGGCTGCAGAAATAAGAAACTATCTAGGCTCTGATTGGCTACAGAATTAAGGAACTATCTAGGCTCTGATTGGCTACAGAATTAAGGAACTATCTAGGCTCTGATTGGCTGCAGAAATAAACTATCTCGAGACTCTGATTAGCTGCAGAATTAAGGAACTATCCAGGCTCTAATTGGCTGCAGAAATAAAAAACTATCTTATAGGCTCTGATTGGCTACAGAATTAAGGAACTATCTAGGCTCTAATTGGCTGCAGAATTAAGAGACTATCTAGGCTCTCATGATTGGCTAACAGAATTAAGGAACTATCTAGGCTCTAATTGGCTGCAGAATTAAGAAACGATCTAGGCTCTAATTGGCTACAGAACTAAGGAACTAGCTAGGCTCTGATTGGCTACAGAATTAAGGAACTAGCTAGGCTCTGATTGGCTACAGAATTAAGGAACTAGCTAGGCTCTAATTGGCTTCAGAATTAAGAAACTATCTAGGCTCTGATTGGCTACAGAATTAAGGAACTAGCTAGGCTCTGATTGGCTACAGAATTAAGGAACTAGCTAGGCTCTGATTGGCTACAGTAATCAGGAACTACGTGTATCTGGACTCTTTTATCTACGAGTAATTGCCAAGGACAAATACCTGAATCCAATCGGTGGCACCAAACCACTTGTGCGATTTGATATCGTTGACGCCGTTCTTCAAATTGCCAAACCGCTTGGTGAGGTCCACCTGCAGAAGGTTCCTCAGCAGGTCCTTCAGATCTGACGAGAAGTGACTGGGAAAGCGCACCTTGCCCGAGACGATCTTCTCGTAGATCTGGATTGGCTGGTCGGCGAAGAAGGGCGGATAACCCGCGGCCATCTCGTACACAAGAACGCCCAGGGCCCACCAGTCCACGGCCTTGTTGTAGCCCTAATTGGAATTGGAAATAATCGTCATTAAATCATAAAATAATTATATATATCACTTAGAACCATAGTTTAATATTTAACCTATTTCGCGATCACTTTTACCGCTCAATAAAAATTGTTGATTTTAGCGCCACTAGTAAATATTTGAATAATTGGCAGGATTGACAACTACTTGTTTAATTACCGTCACTGATAATTGTTTAGGTAAATTAATACCGCCCATGATAACTATTTAGTTAAATACTGCCACTGATAACTATTTAGTTAATTACTGCCACTGATAACTATTTAGTTAATTACCGTCAATGATAACTATTTAGTTAATTATCACAATAGCACCACTATTATAATTGCCCCCACTGCTAAATTTTTCTCATTATCATTGCTCACCTTGCTCAGAATGATTTCAGGCGCCAGATACTCAGGCGTGCCGCAAAGAGTCCACGTGCGACCTTTCACGCGTTTGGCAAAACCAAAATCCGTCACCTAAATCATAAACGAAGTTAACGGACCAATTATAAATTTCAGTAATAATAGTTTTGAATAAAGTAAAAAGATAATAATTCACAAGCAACGGTAAGCGCGAGCAATACTTAGTTCTTTTCAAACAAAAAATCATATTTTCAATGGTTTTATTGAACAGACACCCAGTTTTAAAAACAATCAATGCTAATATTCATTGTGCAAGCATGAAGTACAGTATATCTATAGTATAAAGTGCAATCTTCAACACTCCGAATGTATGTGCTTTTCTTACGAAAACAACCGAATAGAATCTTGTTTCTAGTAGTTTTAAATAATGGCTACAAAAGATAAGGGCTAGGGAGTTATAAAATACAGCATTCAGAGGCACTTCAGTTGTGCTTAGCATTTTATACAAAAACTTTTTTGCCCTTCTTTTGTTAAAATCATGGAATATACAACTTCCAACTTACATGTAGATTGAAATTGTTCGGATATTTCGATTTTTTCCTAATAACGATTTCTTTAGTTTCTAGATTATCAGCCGCTTATCGCCAAATCGCTAAAAATGTTTTCTACGAGCGTACAGAGTTGACTTAGTGTAGAATTCAGCCCTCTGAAGTTTTATCAAACCCTCAAAGCCCAACTGAATTTCTATTGGCTGTGCGAGATTCTATCAACCCCATCGTACTCGGGGTGACTTACCAGTCCTATTTAGCCCCTACGAACCCAAAGCGGGATTTCGATTGGCTGGGCGTTGGGTGGCTGACCAAATTTTTCTAACCCCATGTCCACCCACTCAAAATTGTAAACGCCAAGCTAAACTCTCATTGGCTAGGCGTGGGCTGGACCTAATTTTTCTACCCCCTTTCCCCGCCCAACCGCTCTTAAACTAAAAGCCCAGCTGAATTCCTATTGGCTGGGCGACTTTACAATCCTCGGTTCCATGCAGACCTAGATACGAGTACATTTAGCTACTAGCAGTAGTAGAAACCGGTCGCTAAGTTTTATTCTCACTTCTTGGACAGATATTTACACGACGTTAAATACAATCTACACTAAAACCTTAAATCCGTCAACAATTACATGTGCAGCAACATGTAGTATCGCACCAACACAACAACGAACAACGAATACTTACATGTACTTCAGTTCACTGTACAAACGATTGTAGTACGAGCGTAGTTAAAATTTTAGAAAATCTTACTTTGATGTAGCCAACACTGTCAATTAGCAGGTTCTCTGGCTTCAAGTCGCGATAGATGAGGTCGAGACTATGCAAGTACTCAAAACCGAGCACGATTTGGGCTGCATAGAATCTCGAGTGAGGCTCGCTATAATTATTGAATTAGGAAAAAATATAGTAAAATCGATATTGACTAAAAAGACATATTGAAAATCATAGCGTCAGAATCGGCATACAGCTAGATTAGCAGTTTTCTAATTTGCAATTATAGTTTTTAAAAAAATAACTTTTCTGCAATTCGTCTTACTGAATGCGCAAAAGCAGTGAAAATTACGCAATAAGAATTCGAATAAAAAAAGAAAAAAGTTTCTAATTCCAGATTATGAAAAATTCCCTTACAAATATTTGCAAGTGATCAAAAGCTCAGTAAAAAAGAATTTATAGGAGTAAAACTAATTTGAAACCTTTAGAAATCCTTGAGAATCAATTAGGATATTCTCAGGCTTCAGATCCCTATAGACCAGGTCCAGATGGTGCAGGTACTCAAACGAGAGCACCACCTGAGCCGCGTAGATACGGGATGTGTCCTCGCTGGAACAATTACATATTTAGCGAAACAAATTGTCACTTAAATGTTTTTGCTGTTGCTTAATTTGATAAATCACCTAAGAATCTGCATATAGTAATTGGGGATTTTACCCTGCGCTTTCTACTTGTCAGTCTTCTCTAATCACCTGTAATTAGATCTTATCACCTGGAATTAGATTTTCTTACCACCTGTAATTAGATCTTTTCTTACCACCTGTAATTAGATCTCCTTACCACCTGTAATTAGATCTTCTTACCACCTGTAATTAGATTTTCTACCACCTATGCAATTAGGAGTTCTACACCTCATTAGGTCTCTTTTCCTCATGAAAAATCACAGCTGTAATTCTGCAATAAAAAACATACAGTAAAACTTGAAAAAAATCCAAACTATAGCGCTCAAATTATTGCCTACAAAAAATCGGGCACAGAAAAAGCAACTAAGCAATCTCAAAAGCTGCAATGGTTGATTAAAACAACTATAAAACTGGCGGGTGTACTGGCGGGCAGCGATATAGATTTCATGCCTACATTTCTTTCACACTGTAGGAATCTACGATAGCCACTAGAATTTCTAGGAGTCTCTTTAACTGATAAGATATTATTTTTTGCGCAAAGTTTCAAAATTATTTATAACTGAGTTCTGACCATATAATTGTAGTAGTTACATGTATTTAGCTCCGCAATCGAGCTTCTTACTCGCAATGTAGTTTAACCATTTAAAACTGTGTCTTAACTACATCACAAGGACACTCACTATAATTCGTGGTAAAGCAATTAAAGCTAATTTTCATATAATGCTAAACCATATCGCTTACCTAAATCGGCCGATACGTCGCAGGTGTGAAAACATTTCTCCACCATTCACAAATTCGAGTACCATGTACAGATTGCTGTTGTCCTGTTCGTTGGGGAGTTTTAGAAGTCATTCATACAATGAACACTGGCTTGGAATGGGGTGTGCACATTGGGGTAAGAGAGACTGGCTTGGGGTGGGTGTGTGTACATTGGGGTAAGAAAGACTGGCTTGGGGTGTGTGTGTACATTGGAGTAAGAGAGACTGGCTTGGGATGGGGTGTGTACATTACATTGGAGTAAGAAAGACTGGCTTGGGGTGCGTGTGTGAACATTGGAGTAAGAAAGACTGGCTTGGGGTGTGTGTGTGTGTACATTGGGGTAAGAGAGACTGGCTTGGGGTGGGGTGTGTACATTGGGGTAAGAGAGACTGGCTTGGGGTGGGGTGTGTACATTGGGGTAAGAGAGACTGGCTTGGGTGTGTGTGTGTGTGTGTACATTGGGGTAAGAGAGACTGGCTTGGGGTGTGTGTGTGTGTACATTGGGGTAAGAGAGACTGGCTTGGGGTGGGGTGTGTGTACATTGGAGTAAGAGAGACTGGCTTGTGTGAGGTGTGTACCTTGGGTAAAGAACGTTGCGCATGAAGTAGCGCATCTCTATATAAAGTATTTCATTTACTTTCACTTTAAATAAGAGTTTCGCACCTTGAAATTGTAGTCAAGTCGTACAAGGAACGGAAAGTTGATAGCCTGAAGAATTCGTTTCTCATTGAGAGTGTGCTCAACCTGCTTCAGCTTTACAACCTGCGAGAATATTTTGACAAGTTAAGTGAGTTAATATTCAACTACATGATTAATTAATTAATACTACTCACCTTCTGCTTGTCCAGTATCTTCATAGCGTAGAAGTTCTTGGACTGTTTGTGCTGCACCAGCATCACCCGACCGAAGCTGCCGGTGCCGAGGGTTCGAACTCGGTCAAAATCGTCCAGATGAGCCGTGTTCTGGGCCGGCCGGTCCCATTTGTCCTGGAAGTCTTTCTTGGCGTCTTCCAGAAACGATTTAACTGTGGGATGAAATTTATAATATCCTCTATAGATATAAAGCAGTCTATATTGCATAAAACATGAAAAATTAAATTAAAAAAATTAAATAGTTGTGTATTATTGCTTTTAATACAAAAATGGAAATTTCGTTTTTTCTATATCCATGCATGTAGTTTTCATAAATAGAATAGCATAACAATAACAAAATTAAATTTAGTTACTTATATGCAGTTAATAAAGTATTGGTAGTTGAAAAATTTTCTTTGTAAAATTGCACTGCAACTGCAACTTAAAATTTGACTCACCATCATCAGGGCAATCCTTTCTAGAGTTACCCAATTTTCTTATTATAGTTATCATCAGCTAATCAGATTTTATAGACACTCTTTTTTTATAGATTTGGAATCAGTGTATAATGGACTCATAATGAACTCATGTATGGTATGGCTTTGACACACACGCTTTTGTTTTGTGCCTTGGGACTTGCTATTTCTTGGAACTTGTGACGTTTAAATTGGTGCGCTGCGACTTAATAGTATATAAAATATTATTACATGATTAACTAATTGTAACCGCTAATTAGGTCAAAGTGGCTAGGTCTGTTAAAATTAATAAGATATTTTAAAGGCATTAATATATTCACTTGATGGATGAAGCAATATACGTGTCTCCAGTGTATTATTGCTTTAGATGCTAATATATTTTTGCCCCATTAGCTACATGTACCGAGTACAGTAAATTTAAATTTAATCTTTCTTGCTACTTGCAATACTAATATTATTGCATTTATGATTTTTCGAGATACATTTACACGTACTGCACTAAATAAAAAGGCTATTACATGTAAAAATGTATGTCTTCATAATGATGTCGACGTCAATCTACTATGGCTGCGTAGAGATACATAGTTGCATGTTTTTTTATTAAGATTCTCTTACTGAACAAGAAACTAGCTATAAGTATAACTTTGCAATTCTACACAGTATAAAGGCGCAAATATTAAATACCATTTAAACTGATTTAAAAGAACTCACAAAACTCGTAGAAAATCGAAACTGAGGAATTGCGACCTTGATCGTTTTGACTGGATTTTCGTCGAAATACTGACATAAATGAGCAGCTTGAGTCGGGCATATTTTAATTTATTTATGTATTTCTTCTTTTGTTAAAAGATCAGGGCATTTGCAGCTACACATATGTCTTCCTATTAGCGAAATTTCGCTCCCTCGGCTGCAGTTTCTTCCATAGACTCATCAATTATATCGATTTTTGTTAGTATACTGAAGGTATCTGCTGTACTTAGTAAATTTGCATATAAATGCTTACTTTATTTCATTGCAACATTATTCGACATATCTATCCCTATGATTACCATCATTATTATATTCATATACATCTAGTATGTGGTTGGTGGCCTAGCTAATTGCAGATTGTATTACTAATTTGCTGTCTCTCAATAAATCTTCATCACTGACGGGAGAGCGTATCGTATTCTACACTGCTATGTTCTGCATTCGTGTACTCAGCTTATCCGCCTAACCTGCAGGGTAAATTAATCCAAAGGTAGAAGGATTCACACAATCTAAATCAATGTAGCTACATCCTACATGCAGCTAGCTCATTAGTAACTTATTAAAGGAAGTGTACGTAGAATCTCTAATTACTTTGTACATTTAGAAGCAATAAATTAAGCAAGATGATATTAATTAAGATGTCCTGTTTTTAAAGTGCAAGGTTTACTATCTTTTTTAAAAAACTAAATGGACTTAGCAAATAGTAGTAATAGTAGTAGTAGTAGTAGTAGTAGTAGTAATAGTAGTAGTAGTAGTAGTAGTAGTAGTAGTAGTAGTAGTAGTAGTAGAAGTAGAAGAAGAAGATAAACAGTCTGAGCAACCTAAACTCAGAATTATGGATCGAGAACTGGCATTACATTTCCCATTTGATATATTCATTTCTTCATTTTGCCCCCAGCTGTAGGCGCACTGCTCAACCAGATCGGCGAGCAGTTTTAATGCAGCTCATGGCTTATCTCCCATAATCCAGTTTGCTTGCAGGTTTTATGCAGCCTCCCTCTTTTAGCGATAAGAAATTCTGTAATAAAATATTAAATAGCATTCCAATAAAGCTATTGCATTCCGCATAGTTTGCGGACTAATGGGGCAATGGCTTTGGGCTAAATTTATCGCTGAAGCCATTTTCTGATCGATAATGTCGATGACCTTCATTCGTCTGCCAAATATACTACCTTCCGGTGGCATCCGCGAAGCAAAAATTATAGCTAGTCCATCCAATGTTTTAATGATTATTGCTGTGTGTGCACTGACTATCCACTGACATTCCTGGCTAACCAATGGCATTCCTGACTATCCACTGACATTCCTGACTATCCACTGACATTCCTGACTATCCACTGACATTCCTGACTATCCACTGACATTCCTGACTAACCAATGGCATTCCTGGCTAACCAATGGTATTCCTGACTATCCACTGACATTCCTGACTATCCACTGACATTCCTGACTATCCGATGGCATTCCTGACTAACCAGTGACATTCCTGACTAACCAATGGTATTCCCAACTAACCAATGGTATTCCTGACTAACCAGTGACATTCCTGACTAACCAGTGACATTCCTGACTAACCAGTGACATTCCTGACTAACCAGTAGCATTCCTGACTATCCACTGACATTCCTGACTATCCACTGACATTCCTGAATAACCAGTGGTATTCCTGACTATCCGATGGCATTCCTGACTAACCAGCGACATTCCTGACTAACCAGTGACATTCCTGACTAACCATTGACATTCCTGACTAACCATCGACACGTAATTCGGGAAAATTCTGAATGACAATAATTTTCAAACAACAGACATTGTGAAAAACACGAGAAAACTTACACCAAGACTTCACTTTATCCTTGTCCTTCATTTTCAGCTTGCAATTTTCGACAATGAAATGAACTATGGATGCTTAAACACTTTATTAAAGACAATTATTTTGCAGTAAAATTTCAATAAAAAATTTTTGAATAACTTTATTGCCTAACAATATTTGGGGAGCCTCTTAAGAAAAGAGAGAACGAGAGGGAGAGGAGTGGCCGTGTGGGTCGTATTGGACTTTTTGTTGCTATGAGTTTACGGGATCTCTCTTTCTCTCTCTCTCTCTCTCTCCAGAGCTGCATAGAGTGCAAAAACCCTCTTGAAAAGAAAGAGAACGGGGGGGGGTGCAGAGAGAGAGAGAGAAGAGACGAGACGGTCGCTGCAGAGAGCTTGAAGGAATTATTTGCATTACCCCAACCCCCTCTCCTGTTGGGATTTAAGCACAATTGGCCAATGGGGAGGCCCGGCCCATGGCTCCGGTCTGGGGGGGGGATTAAGTCAGTCGGCAACCTTCAATCACCCCCAGTCAGGCATAGCCATGCTCACCCACCCATATAGTGGAGCTCTTAATCCTATCTGGGCTGCCTCGGGTAGGGGTGCAACTGGGGAGGTGGGAGGTGGGATTGAAGACAACTGGGAATACGAAAGAATAGGGATTTCGCTCCTTTTTGCTGGGTGCACTGGATCAGTCAGCTGAGAGAGAGAGAGAGAGAGAGAGAGAGAGAGAGAGAGAGAGAGAGAGTCATGAGCGAGACGCGTGACTGCCTGCCTTACTGGTGAGGGTGGATGGCATGGGGGTGTTTGATTAGCTGGACAATGGGCAGGGGTCTGTCTATCCATCTATCTATCCATCTATCTATCTATCTATCTATCTATCTATCTATCTATCTATCTATCTATCTATCTATCATGAGCATTGTCACTTTACTAATCTCCGTTAGCCTTTAATCATTAGAGGTGACGACCCAGTTCATGAGTGTTTTCCCTCACCCATGCATACTCATGTTTTTTATCTATCTATCTATCTATCTATCTATCTATCATGAGCATTGTCACTTTACTAATCTCCGTTAGCCTTTAATCATTAGAGGTGACGACCCAGTTCATGAGTGTTTTCCCTCACCCATGCATACTCATGTTTTTTATCTATCTATCTATCTATCTATCTATCTATCTATCTATCTATCTATCTATCTATCTATCTATCTATCTATCTATCTATCATGAGCATTGTCACTTTACTAATCTCCGTTAGCCTTTAATCATTAGAGGTGACGACCCAGTTCATGAGTGTTTTCCCTCACCCATGCATACTCATGTTTTTTATCTATCTATCTATCTATCTATCTATCTATCTATGTATCTATCTATCTATCTATCTATCTATCTATCTATCTATCTATCTATCTATCTATCTATCTATCTATCTATCTATCTATCTATCTATCTATCTATCTATCTATCTATCTATCTATCTATCTATCTATCTATCTATCTATCTATCTATCTATCTATCTATCTATCTATCTATCTATCTATCTATCTATCTATCTATCTATCTATCTATCTATCTATCTATCTATCTATCTATCTATCTATCTATCTATCTATCTATCTATCTATCTATCTATCTATCTATCTATCTATCTATCTATCTATCTATCTATCTATCTATCTATCTATCTATCTATCTATCTATCTATCTATCTATCTATCTATCTATCTATCTATCTATCTATCTATCTATCTATCTATCTATCTATCTATCTATCTATCTATCTATCTATCTATCTATCTATCTATCTATCTATCTATCTATCTATCTATCTATCTATCTATCTATCTATCTATCTATCTATCTATCTATCTATCTATCTATCTATCTATCTATCTATCTATCTATCTATCTATCTATCTATCTATCTATCTATCTATCTATCTATCTATCTATCTATCTATCATGAGCATTGTCACTTTACTAATCTCCGTTAGCCTTTAATCATTAGAGGTGACGACCCAGTTCATGAGTGTTTTCCCTCACCCATGCATACTCATGTTTTTTATCTATCTATCTATCTATCTATCTATCTATCTATCTATCTATCTATCTATCTATCTATCTATCTATCTATCATGAGCATTGTCACTTTACTAATCTCCGTTAGCCTTTAATCATTAGAGGTGACGACCCAGTTCATGAGTGTTTTCCCTCACCCATGCATACTCATGTTTTTTATCTCTTTATTTCCTACTGTACTCATTCATGGCATTGTTAGCGCTGAAATGCATTTCATTATTTCAGATGCAGTTCTCCCATTGTCTCAGTGCGCCCTTGATGAGCTCAGACCAACAAAAAACGTTAGAGGACTCTTGGTTCTGCTCTCAGAGGACATTTGAATAATGGAGAATCCTACCAGTAACCCCTCTCCACTTGCCCTTTAGTGACGCATTCAGTGAAATGACCTCTAAGTAACCTTTAACACTAACAGCTGTTTAGTGATTTTTAGATGGTTCATTCAAGCCGCATCGCTGCCTTTGATAAAGGGTAACTACCTGTCTAACAGGTAACACCATGTATAACAGGTAACACCATGTCTAACAGGTAACACCATGTCTAACAGGTAAAACCCTGTTTAACAGGTAACACCATATCTAACAGGTAACTCCCTGTCTAACAGGTAACTCCCTGTCTAACAGGTAACACCATGTCTAACAGGTAACACCATATCTAACAGGTAACTCCCTGTCTAACAGGTAACCTCATGTCTAACAGGTAACACCATTTCTAACAGGTAACTCCATGTCTAACAGGTAACATCATGTCTAACAGGTAACACCATGTCTAACAGGTAACACCATATCTAACAGGTAACTCCCTGTCTAACAGGTAACACCATGTCTAATAGATAGGTCACTTCCTGTCTAACAGGTAACACTATGTCTAACAAGTAACACCATATCTAACAGGTAACACCATGTCTAATAGGTAGGTAACTCCCTGTCTAACAGGTAACACCATGTCTAACAGGTAACACCATGTCTAATAGGTAGGTAATTCCCTGTCTAACAGGTAACACCATGTCTAACAGGTAACACCATGTCTAACAGGTAACTCCCTGTCTAACAGGTAACACCATGTCTAACAGGTAACACCATTTCTAACAGGTAAAATCCTGTCTAACAGGTAAAACCCTGTCTAAGAGATAATATATAGCCTTACATGTAGCCTATTAGCTTGCTGCAATAGCCTAGGGAATAACTGCTTTTTTTAAGTAGTTGATTATTCTAGCTAAGTTTTATCAGCAATAAGTGTCCTCACGATGGTAGTTCGTACATGTGCAAGTATCCAGAGAAACGGTATTTATAGTAGTGAATTTCTTTATGTAGATATGCAAATATATAGCTTAATCATGGATAACATATTAGTTAGAGAGTCAGGGAGAGATAAACATAAAGATGAGCAGGCACAGGCAAACAAATTTGCATTGCAGTGGTCGATGCAAGTATATATCTTGTGCTGTGAATATATAGAATGCGGTAATCAACGGTTTTAGGCTAAGTTATTGTGCGAGAAAGGAGGAGAGAGGGTGAGGAGAGAGGGTGAGGAGAGAGGGTGAGGAGAGAGAGAGTAAAGAGGGTGAGGAGATAGGAAGAGGAGAGAGGGTGAGGAGAAAGGGTGAGGAGAGAGGGTGAGGAGAGAGGGTGAGGAGAGAGGGAGAGGAGAGAGGGTGAGGAGAGAGGGTGAGGAGAGAGAGAGTAAAGAGGGTGAGGAGATAGGAAGAGGAGAGAGGGTGAGGAGAAAGGGTGAGGAGAGAGGGTGAGGAGAGAGGGTGAGGAGAGAGGGTGAGGAGAGAGGGTGAGGAGAGAGGGTGAGGAGAGAGGGAGAGGAGAGAGGGTGAGGAGAGAGGGTGAGGAGAGAGAGAGTAAAGAGGGTGAGGAGATAGGAAGAGGAGAGAGGGTGAGGAGAAAGGGTGAGGAGAGAGGGTGAGGAGAGAGGGTGAGGAGAGAGGGTGAGGAGAGAGGGTGAGGAGATAGGAAGAGGAGAGAGGGTGAGGAGAGAGGGTGAGGAGAGAGGGTGAGGAGAGAGGGTGAAGAGAGAGGGTGAGGAGAGAGGGTGAGGAGGGAGATGTAAGCAAACTGGTGAGAACAGAGAGAGGATATGAAGAGAGAGAAATGGGGAGAGAAGCTAGGAAAAAGAGTATTTTCCATAAGAGATACATTAACGGCAAAAAAGTGCCACAGAAGCAGTTCAGCCAAGCAATGCTCACAGAACTTCTCCGCCTTCTCCACCAGATCGATATCCGTCTCCTCGCGGCGACTCTCTTTGACCTCTTTTGTCTCCTTGGAGGAGAAGAACTTCAGCGGCATGGCTCAGACTAGACGCCTCGGCTTGCGTGTGGAGAAATCGGGAAAATGAAACGCATTACGCTACATTAAATTTAGTTATTTATGAACACAGCATATACTCCTCGATTGCTACTGACAGCGGCAAGGGAAGTAGTGTCGCTAGGACGTCGTTGAAACGTCCCTGACACTGAGACAGACACTGAGACAGACACTGAGACAGACAGACAGACACTGAGACAGACAGACAGACACTGAGACAGGAACTGAGACAGACACTGAGACAGACACTGAGACAGGCACTGAAACAGACACTGAGACAGACACTCAGACAGACACTCAGACAGACACTGAGACAGACACTGAGACAGACACTGAGACAGACACTGAGACAGACACTCAGACAGACACTCAGACAGACACTCAGACAGTCACGGGGACAAACACTGAGACAGACACTGAGACAGACACTAAGACAGACACTGAGACAGACACTGAAACAGGAACTGAGAGAGACACTGAGACAGACAGACAGACACTGAGACAGACAGACAGACACTGAGACAGACAGACAGACACTGAGACAGACACTGAGACAGACACTGAGACAGACACTGAGACAGACACTGAGACAGACACTGAGACAGACACTGAGACAGACACTGAGACAGACAGACAGACACTGAGACAGACAGACAGACACTGAGACAGGAACTGAGACAGACACTGAGACAGACACTGAGACAGGCACTGAAACAGACACTGAGACAGACACTCAGACAGACACTCAGACAGACACTGAGACAGACACTGAGACAGACACTGAGACAGACACTGAGACAGACACTGAGACAGACAGACAGACACTGAGACAGACACTGAGACAGGCACTGAAACAGACACTGAGACAGACACTCAGACAGACACTCAGACAGACACTGAGACAGACACTGAGACAGACACTGAGACAGACACTGAGACAGACACTGAGACAGACAGACAGACACTGAGACAGACAGACAGACACTGAGACAGGAACTGAGACAGACACTGAGACAGACACTGAGACAGGCACTGAAACAGACACTGAGACAGACACTCAGACAGACACTCAGACAGACACTGAGACAGACACTGAGACAGACACTGAGACAGACACTGAGACAGACAGACAGACACTGAGACAGACAGACAGACACTGAGACAGGAACTGAGACAGACACTGAGACAGACACTCAGACAGACACTCAGACAGACACTCAGACAGACACTGAGACAGACACTGAGACAGACACTGAGACAGACACTGAGACAGACACTCAGACAGACACTCAGACAGACACTCAGACAGTCACGGGGACAAACACTGAGACAGACACTGAGACAGACACTAAGACAGACACTGAGACAGACACTGAAACAGGAACTGAGAGAGACACTGAGACAGACAGACAGACACTGAGACAGACAGACAGACACTGAGACAGACAGACAGACACTGAGACAGACAGACAGACACTGAGACAGACACTGAGACAGACACTGAGACAGACACTGAGACAGACACTGAGACAGACAGACAGACACTGAGACAGACAGACAGACACTGAGACAGGAACTGAGACAGACACTGAGACAGACACTGAGACAGGCACTGAAACAGACACTGAGACAGACACTCAGACAGACACTGAGACAGACACTGAGACAGACACTGAGACAGACACTCAGACAGACACTCAGACAGACACTCAGACAGACACTCAGACAGTCACGGGGACAAACACTGAGACAGACACTGAGACAGACACTGAGACAGACACTGAGACAGACAGACAGACACTGAGACAGACAGACAGACACTGAGACAGGAACTGAGACAGACACTGAGACAGACACTGAGACAGGCACTGAAACAGACACTGAGACAGACACTCAGACAGACACTCAGACAGACACTGAGACAGACACTGAGACAGACACTGAGACAGACACTGAGACAGACACTGAGACAGACAGACAGACACTGAGACAGACAGACAGACACTGAGACAGGAACTGAGACAGACACTGAGACAGACACTGAGACAGGCACTGAAACAGACACTGAGACAGACACTCAGACAGACACTCAGACAGACACTGAGACAGACACTGAGACAGACACTGAGACAGACACTGAGACAGACAGACAGACACTGAGACAGACAGACAGACACTGAGACAGGAACTGAGACAGACACTGAGACAGACACTGAGACAGGCACTGAAACAGACACTGAGACAGACACTCAGACAGACACTCAGACAGACACTGAGACAGACACTGAGACAGACACTGAGACAGACACTGAGACAGACACTCAGACAGTCACGGGGACAAACACTGAGACAGACACTGAGACAGACACTGAGACAGACACTGAGACAGACACTGAAACAGACACTGAGACAGACACTGAAACAGGAACTGAGAGAGACACTGAGACAGGCACTGAGACAGTAACTGAGACAGACACTGAGACAGACACAAGGAGAATCTTACCTGGCAATGCTGAATTCAGACAAAAATGCTAAGCATCAAAAGCGAACCAAGCAAGCAGTCGAAAATCTTCTGCTGGACGCCGACTCAGCTTTTATACGAAGAGAAACAGCGAAGCAAAAACTTGTCGCCTTTTGCCCGGAGCCAATGGCAGTAAAATTTATTTTTAATCGTAAATGGCGCGGTTTTTTCTGATAGCCAATTAGACGCAGAGGAGTGTATAGGTGTGTGGCTGCCGAAAGAGAGTGGCAAAGTGTGAAGGTAGAGGGTAAAGTGTGTAGATAGAAAAATGGGGGTAGAGGGTTGAGAGTGGAGAGTGAACAATGGAGACTGGAGGGTGGAGAGTGGAGGGTGGAGAGTGGAGGGTGGAGAGTGGAGGGTGGAGAGTGGAGTGTGGAGAGTGGAGGGTGGAGAGTGGATGGTGGAGAGTGGAGGGTGGAGAGTGGATGGTGGAGAATGGAGGGTGGAGAGTGGAGGGTGGAGAGTGGAGGGTGGAGAGTGGAGGGTGGAGAGTGGAGGGTGGAGAGTGGAGGGTGGAGAGTGGAGGGTGGAGAGTGGAGGGTGGAGAGTGGAGTGTGGAGAGTGGAGGGTGGAGAGTGGAGTGTGGAGAGTGGAGGGTGGAGAGTGGAGGGTGGAGAGTGGAGGGTGGAGAGTGGAGTGTGGAGAGTGGAGGGTGGAGAGTGGAGGGTGGAGAGTGGAGGGTGGAGAGTGGAGGGTGGAGAGTGGAGGGTGGAGAGTGGAGGGTGGAGAGTGGAGTGTGGAGAGTGGAGGGTGGAGAGTGGAGGGTGGAGAGTGGAGGGTGGAGAGTGGAGTGTGGAGAGTGGAGGGTGGAGAGTGGAGGGTGGAGAGTGGAGGGTGGAGAGTGGAGTGTGGAGAGTGGAGGGTGGAGAGTGGAGGGTGGAGAGTGGAGTGTGGAGAGTGGAGGGTGGAGAGTGGAGTGTGGAGGGTGGAGAGTGGAGGGTGGAGAGTGGAGGGTGGAGAGTGGAGGGTGGAGAGTGGAGTGTGGAGAGTGGAGGGTGGAGAGTGGAGTGTGGAGGGTGGAGAGTGGAGGGTGGAGAGTGGAGAGTGGAGGGTGGATGCATGCAAGGCGGGTTCAGCACGCCTGTGTAGCATGAGACAGACTAGGCCTACGGGCTAAGGTCTGCGATCCTACACGCCTGCACCCCCTTTATTCTGGTGCAGGAATGGCAGGAGAACTCTTTCCAAGCTGACTCGCAAGCCGACCCAGGGGTTCGCGCCCCGCATGTGTTCAAGGCAGCTCCAGGGCTGCTGGACTGACTGGGCTCCGGCGGCGGCAACCCATCCGTGGCCTTTTGGCCAAGTTGGGTACGGGCTCCGCCCGGAAGTGAACCTGTGCGTATCAGGTACCTGTGGCCACGGCTCTGAGGAACAGGTATCACCCTCTGACCTTAACAGGGTATGCGGCCAGTCCGCAGGCTCCGGAGGCAGTCCTCCTGCTTCCCTCAAGGGCCCAGTGTAGTACCGCGCTGATGGTCCTTTGGTTCGGCCTCTGGTTTTTCCAAGCCGGGCTCTTAGCCGGGGAGTTTCTCGGTTGCTAGCGGTCGGGCCGGTAAGGGCTTAAGCCACCCCCCCCCCCGGTCGCTACCTCTTGGCCTGGTTGTTGGGTTTGGGGTTACGGCCCAGCAGCTTCTCACCTTTAGTCCCCATTCGCCTTTCAGCGACTCATGGAGTATTCACTTACATCCAACACGTCCGAGACTGCTGGAGCACCAACCGAGGTTGGCACCGCGGCCCAGCCGGACATTCGCAACACCGGAACCCACGGTGCCTCTCAATCTGCCGCTGCCGCCGCTCAGGATAATACCGGAGTGGCTGGACAAGACAGCGGACCTCAGATTTCGAAAAAGAAGGCCCGTAGCATTGCTCGCTACAAAGCCTTTCTCCAGCGCAAAGCGGAGGAACGGAGGAATGCGAAAGCCGCCCCTCCGGCCACCTCTGAGGAGGGTGCCGGTAACTCTGCGAACCCCGCGGAGGAGCCGACATCCAACAAGGGGGCGGACTCCTCGCACCGGTCTGATGCGTCAGGTGCCGCCGAAGCTCCTGGTGCGGCTGGCCCCTCCCGTGACCGGACCTCTGCCCGTGTGGAAGCTCCCACGGCTGTGGAGGGATCCAAAGCGGGGGGCGCTGGCTAAACCACAAAGCCGAAGCGAACCTACGCGGCTATGGCCAAGAGGCAGCCGGCCCTGGTTATCCAAGGCCAGGAGACGCCTCTTACGGCCGAACAGCTTGACCTTATCTGGCGCAGGTTGGACTCCCACCTGGTCAAGATGGCCTTGAGCGGCACTACTATTCGAGTCCAAAAGACGAAAGTTGAGGACCAAGCCCTCTATATCCAGCCCGCCGACAGCCAGTCAGGACAGCAGCTCCTCGAGCTGCTGACAACCTTCGACTGGGTACGGAGCTGGAGAATCTTTTCATCTACAGGGAGGACGAGCGACCCCGGACACACCGGCACCGTGCCTGGATTCCGTCTCGCAGCTGCATCACCAAGGCTGACGAGCTGCGTCACCTGCTAGTGGCTTCCAACCCGGAGCTACCAGCTAACGGTGTCGTAGTTCACGAGACCATCTCCAAGCCGGGCGGAGATGGTTTCAAGGCTATTCTTGGACTGTCGGATAGCTGGATGCTCCGCTACCCGGACATGTCCATCATCTCTGTCGGGCTGTTGCAGATTCAGCTCTTTAGCTTTGAGTCTGACGCCACCCGCCCACCGCCCCCGGAGAAGCGTAAGTGGGCAGTCAGGGGCTCTGCCGGCCGGAAACGCCCAGGAAAAGAAGCTCCCGGTCGTCACGACCCCTCCAAGGACGTGGACCCTGTCAGAGGGAAACCCGCGAAAGCTGCAGCAACAGGCGGACGTGGAAAGGGCCGGAAACCCGCCCGGAACACTATCCGCTCTGGTCTGACTCAGCGCGCGAAGCAGCTGCTGGACACCGCCAAGGCCCACAACCGCAGCAACCCCCAGCCCAGTGTCACCACTGCGCCCCCCCCCTGGAAAACCGGGCCGAGAGCGAGAATGCCGCCCAGGTGGAGGCATCGCCCTCGACCATGGAGACCATCCGGGAGGAGCCCATGGAGCTGGAGCCTGGAGCTATCGGCGAGGCAGAAGAGGCAGCTCTCCTGCACAACTCGCCTTGAACCAGCAGGAAGCTGCGCGGACCACTCGTGGAATCCCCGGAGTGGACATCCTGCAGCTAAACCTACACCACTGCATCGCGGCCTCGACCAACCTGATGCGGGTGGCAAACTTTGCGAAACCGGGCATCATCCTACTCCAGGAACCCTGGACAAAGAAAGGTAAGATTCCGAATATTCCTGCTGGTTTTGACTGTTTTCAGGACCCTCACAACCCCAGAGGAACCGTGTTCGTGTCTACCCATCTCAAAGCTTGGCACAGACCGGACCTCTCTGACAGAGATCTCTGTGTCTTTCAGTGCAACCACATTATCACCAACCGCACGGTCATAATCGCCTCGATTTATATCCCTGGCGATGGCCCGGTTCCACCCAACCTCATCTCCCTCGTGGACTACTGCTCTAACCGTAGGTTCGAGCTGCTGGTGGCGGGCGACATCAACGCTCACCACACCCACTGGGGCAGTAATACTTCCAATGGCAGAGGCGAGGAACTCCTTGCTTACATCTGCACCACCAACACTGAGTTTTGCAACATTGGTGGAACCCTCACCTTTGACAACGGGCGATGGACGGAGGCCCTCGACGTTACCCTCGTCTCCCATGGCTTGGCTCCTTGAGTCAAGGACTGGGAGGTGTGGGACGAAGAGGAGTCTCTGTCTGACCATCGCTTCGTTCGTTTTCGATTGCAATCCTCTTGCCCCAAGCCTCACATTCTGTGGAAAAGGAACGTCCGGAACACTGATAGGACGGCTTTCACGGAAACCCTGAAATGCCAGACAGATCAGCTGACTACCGCTGCTCCAACCACCTGTCAGGAAGTGGATGACCTTGCAGACTTGCTCAGCAAGACCGTCCTGACAGCCCATGAGGCTTCCTGTCCTCTTAAAGCCTACAAAGGCAAGAAATCCGCCCCCTGGTGGTACCCGGCGCTTGGATCCCTCCGGCGCAAGGCAAAGTGCCTCCAACGGAAAGCTCGCAAGAGCAAGGACCCAGCCGACCTGGCCGCCTATCAAGAAGCGATCCGCGACTTTAGGCGTGAAACCAGGAAAGCCAAGTCCGAAAAATGGCGCCAATACTGCGCGGAGTTAGAAGGCACCCGCCCTACTTCGCGCGTAGTTAAGGCTCTCACCCTCGACAAAATGTCAAAGCTCTCAGTTATTAAAAGACCGGACGGCCGGCTCGCTGAGAACCCTGGGGAATCGCTGGACATTATGCTCACCAGCTCTTTCCCCCGTGCCGCACCGCAGCTAGGCCCACCGGACCACTCTCCGGGCGGACAGATCCTGGCTTCGACCATCATTACTAGAGAGAGGACGGCTCGCGCCGCAAAATCCTTCTCTCCTTTCAAGTCTCCTGTTCCTGACAACATTTATCCTGCCTTCCTTCATGAGGCAGTTAAAAATGACAGGTTTCTCGGCCTCCTCTGCAACCTCTTCAAGGCCAGCATTACCCTCGGGTATGTGCCAAAAGCCTGGCAAGAGGCTACGGTAGTCTTCATACCCAAGCCAGGAAAGGGAGACTATCACTCCGCCAAAGCTTACCGCCCTAGAGTGGAGGGTGGAGAGTGGAGGGTGGAGAGTGGAGGGTGGAGAGTGGAGGGTGGAGAGTGGAGGGTGGAGAGTGGAGGGTGGAGAGTGGAGGGTGGAGAGTGGAGGGTGGAGAGTGGAGGGTGGAGAGTGGAGGGTGGAGAGTGGAGGGTGGAGAGTGGAGGGTGGAGAGTGGAGGGTGGAGAGTGGAGGGTGGAGAGTGGAGGGTGGAGAGTGGAGGGTGGAGAGTGGAGGGTGGAGAGTGGAGGGTGGAGAGTGGAGGGTGGAGAGTGGAGAGTAGAGGGTGGAGAGAAGTGAGTTGAGGGTAGAGAATGGAGGGTAGAGACTGGAGAGTAGGTGCAGGAAGCTGATTGATATAATTTCTATTTTCCACTCTCAAACTGAGCCAGATCCGCAGTGGCCTGTTTAATTAGTGACCATGCAGCTGCCTCCTGCAACTGTACAGTAAATTCTAATTAGCAGGTGCGCTGGGGCAAGGAAATCGCGTGAGGCAGGCTTGAAGATTCGAGTGGACCGGGTCCCTGTCGGGGTCCCAAACATGGCCGTCGGCTTTGGACAAATATTTTTGTTTATGCGTCTAAATTTTAATTAAAGCGTAGGGTGTATTTTAGGGTTTTCAACTGCAAATGATTCGCCATGATTTGAGTGTTAGAATAAGCGATGCGAGTTGTTGCGGATAGAAAAGAAAGACAATGATAGACAAGAGAGTGACAGGGAGTGACAGGGAGAGACGAGAGAGTGACAGGGAGTGACAGGGAGAGACGAGAGAGTGACAGGGAGTGACAGGGATAGACAAGAGAGTGACAGGGAGTGACAGGGAGAGACGAGAGAGTGACAGGGAGTGACAGGGAGAGACGAGAGAGTGACAGGGAGTGACAGGGAGAGACGAGAGAGTGACAGGGAGTGACAGGGAGAGACGAGAGAGTGACAGGGAGTGACAGGGAGAGACGAGAGAGTGATAGGGAGTGACAGGGAGAGACGAGAGAGTGACAGGGAGTGACAGGGAGAGACGAGAGAGTGACAGGGAGTGACAGGGAGAGACGAGAGAGTGACAGGGAGTGACATGGAGAGACGAGAGAGACGAGAGAGTGACAGAGAGTGACAGGAAGAGACAAGAGAGTGACAGGTAGAGACAAGAGAGTGACAGGTAGAGACAAGAGAGTGACAGGGAGAGACGAGAGAGTGACAGGTAGAGACGAGAGAGTGACAGGTAGAGACCAGAGAGTGACAGGTAGAGACCAGAGAGTGACAGGGAGAGACGAGAGAGTGACAGGTAGAGACAAGAGAGTGACAGGTAGAGACAAGAGAGTGACAGGGAGAGACAAGAGAGTGACAGGTAGAGACGAGAGAGTGACAGAGAGTGACAGGAAGAGACAAGAGAGTGACAGGTAGAGACAAGAGAGTGACAGGTAGAGACAAGAGAGTGACAGGTAGAGACAAGAGAGTGACAGGTAGAGACAAGAGAGTGACAGGGAGAGACAAGAGAGTGACAGGTAGAGACGAGAGAGTGACAGAGATTGACAGGAAGAGACAAGAGAGTGACAGGTAGAGACAAGAGAGTGACAGGTAGAGACAGGAGAGTGACAGGTAGAGACAAGAGAGTGACAGGTAGAGACAAGAGAGTGACAGGTAGAGACAAGAGAGTGACAGGGAGAGACAAGAGAGTGACAGGTAGAGACGAGAGAGTGACAGAGAGTGACAGGAAGAGACAAGAGAGTGACAGGTAGAGACAAGAGAGTGACAGGTAGAGACAGGAGAGTGACAGGTAGAGACAAGAGAGTGACAGGTAGAGACGAGAGAGTGACAGGTAGAGACCAGAGAGTGACAGGGAGAGACGAGATAGTGACAGGTAGAGACAAGAGAGTGACAGGGAGAGATAAGGAAAGAAATCTCAAAACGTGAGATTTTGATCTCTCAGATAGAACTGCAGAGAAATTCAACTGCAGTTGACCAACTCGTGAAAAAGCAGCAGTTTTATCAAAAAAATTAACTCGAATTTTTAAAATCCACTGCCTAGGCTTGAGCGAGAGTTACTCCTATGGTTGATGAAGTTCCTGTCTAGATCACATTTTCCCTTTGAAGCCCCTCGTCCTATTTGGTTGCTAAGGCATACGCCAGTCCAAGTAAAGTCAATCTGTAATTACAATTTTTTTTTCAGCTACGAAGGTATTTCCTTGGTTTTTAATTATATTTCTCAAATCGATATTCGAATACTCGGATGCAGCTGAAGGAGACACTGGATGAGAGGAAATCCTGCGACCAGAGCCTGTCTGTCTCAGTTAATTAAAGACTTTTGCTGCTTCTTAAAAGCAGGGAACTGAAAAAAGGGAGATTTTGCGTTTTACTCAGCTGCAAGCCTCTTGAAAGTGTAATTGTTATTTTTTATGAACATTTTGCTGCTCCAGTGTTAGAAACTTGAAATACTTGTCATTTGAATTTTTACGAGAATTGAAGACTTACTTTCGAAACCTTCAACTTGTAGCGAGGAAATTCATTTGCCTAGTAGTCTTCGTCTCCTATGTTTTTACCGTCTCCTTCCCCTATGCCCTACCCTGTTCTTTCCTCCTGTCCTACCCTCTGTCCTACCCTCTCCTCCCCTCTGTCCTACCCTCTCCTCCCCTCTGTCCTACCCTCTCCTCCCCTCTGTCCTACGCTCTCCTTCCCCTCTGTCCTACCCTGTTCTTTCCACCTGTCCTACCCTCTGTCCTACCCTCTCCTCCCCTCTGTCCTACGCTCTCCTTCCCCTCTGTCCTACCCTGTTCTTTCCACCTGTCCTACCCTCTGTCCTACCCTCTCCTCCCCTCTGTCCTACCCTCTCCTATCCCTCTGTCCTACCCTCTCCTCCCCTCTGTCCTACCCTCTCCTTTCCCTCTGTCCTACCCTCTCCTCCCCTCTGTCCTACCTCTCCTTTCCCTCTGTCCTACCCTCTCCTCCCCTCTGTCCTACCCTCTGTCCCCCCCTCTCTTCCAGGCCCTACCCTCTTTTTCCCCTCTGTCCCAACCTGTCTTCCCCTCTATTTCATCAATGATCCCTGCACAAGATCATGTCAATGGACAACCTTGCCATGTTCTCTCGCAAATCGCGGGTCACTGATCCAACCCCGATTGCACGCATTTCTGAGCCCTCCAATCAAATGCGATTTCGCTTCTCTGACTCGTCAACAACACTTCAAAATAACTGACAATGCGCTTCTAATAACCTCTACCAATGTCCAGTGGAAATCTGATTAAAAGTACATCGAAGTCACGGTCCTAAAAGCGCCATCTGTATAGCTGCCATCGAAATCAATTAAAATCATTTTTTTGCCTTTTCCACAGCAACTTTAACTAATTGTTAACTAACTAACAGTTTGTTATCAAAGAAATTCTTAGTTTTTAAACTCTATTTTAGTTGAAATTCGCAGAGTAAATTATATTAGGCACAATCTTGCAATAACTTTTTCCGGTGTTATCAGTTTATTTTTTAACCGATCTTCTAATGTTTAATTGACAACAATTATGACTCAGCAAAAAGTTTAAAACAAAATAGTGGTGCTTTTGTTATAACATTAGCGGAGCTTGAGTCAAACAAAACGTTCAAACTTCCAATTTGCACAAGAGAACACTTTAAACTCGTTCCAATCGTATGTTCAAGTTGCGCGCCAATTCAAATCAGAATTTAAAATTTGCGCTGCAAAATGAAACAAATAGTTTTTAAACAAGCACACTAAAATTTACCTTCTAATAATATTTTGACTTCAGGAATTTTCCGCGAAATCATTGAAAAACACGCCCGTGTATGTGGGAAGTACAAGCCGTATTTATTGAACAGTAAATTAAGAGATTGGGCAGGGCAGGGAATTACACAATAAAAGAAGTGCTTTAGCTACTTTAATAGCGAACAAGTCAAACTCCCATTGAAAATCTACTCAGGCACTTGAGAAAAAAAGCATACAGTTAAATTGAATTTGTAGCAAGTCTTAGTAGAGAAATATAGAGAGGGCATTGTGTGATAAGTTTTTTTCGTTTTTTCATGTATGTTTCACGGTCAGCTCAAGAATGTTTGTTTTTTCAAATAAGGAAAATTTTAAAATAAACAAAAAAACTTCAATCATCAGCAGGCGGCACCGCCAGACAAGTCGGACAGGAAGGCGCAGCACTGTACAAACTGGACTGGCTGCCGCCCGCTGCCCGGGGCCCACGAGTCCTCGGCCTTGGCCGACTGGGCCACGGCGTCTGGCGGCGGCGGCAGCGGCCGGTCGCGCCAGTTGATCCGGTCAACGAACTCGCAGTAGTTCACGCAGCTGTCGCCGTCGGGGCTGGTCGACTCAGCGAGACTGTGGTGATACATATTGATTAGTTGTTAGAATGCGAGCTGATTGGCTGAAAATTATCGCTCTTTTTAACTCCTAAGAAGACCAATGCACTGTACGGACTACGGTCTACTTGTGCAAGGTCTGCGCTGATTGGTTCATGAAGCTCTCTAACCCTCTCTGTAACCCTTGTCGCTTGGGACAGAACTTGACCAGTTTTATCTCTCTACCCTCGTTGCGTCGCAGGACAGAGCGAATTCATTGTTTCTCTACCCCCCATCCCCCACTGCGACGCGGGACAGAGCGAGCCTCTTAACTCTCTACCCCCACTGCGACGCGGGACAGAGCGAGCCTCTTAACTCTCTACCCCCACTGCGACGCGGGACAGAGCGAGCCTCTTAACTCTCTACCCCCACTGCGACGCGGGACAGAGCGAGCCTCTTAACTCTCTACCCCCACTGCGACGCGGGACAGAGCGGCTGTACATTCTAATAACTTTCAGTCTCGTGTCTTTCTAACCCCCGAAACCTTCGATCCGGGCTCGTAGGGATGTCGATTCCCCGGGGAATTTTCTTTACGGGGACCCCGGGGACCCCGGGGAAAAGAAAAAATAAGTAAAAAACGGCGGATAACTTAGATCTTAAGTCATTGAGTGGAATTTTTTAAACTTTGATTAAAGCTTTGGACTACATGTTTAAGGCGCAAGGGTAAAAACTTAAAGCAATGTTTGTTTAAAACTGTATTTAATTTGACCACGTGGCATCACCAAATCATGCGCGCACCTTTGTCAGAAAGAGTCCAGACTCCGGAGGCGGAAAATGCATGCTCAGCAGCTACACTCGTGGGAGGATAATTAATGAATGAGACTGTTTTTATAATCGGAATTTTAATTACTTGCAGTTGCAGATAAATCACCATTTTGTCCTTGTCTAATAGGGAGTATTTTGTTATTGTATGACACCCCCTATGCGTCAAGCCATCAACGCAGACCAACACAGTAATCAGTAAGGCTTCTTTTTTTCCTGACGGGTTTCTACGCTCGTACGCGCAATTTGCTTCATTGAAAGACTCATAGTGAAAAAAACATTCAAACGTGTGTTGTGTTTGAAATAATACATTGAAATAAGCAGTTTTGCGGTAAAAAAAGCAGAGACAGAGTTTCAATCAGCTTTCTGTGAATGATTTTCTTATTTAAATGGCAAAAATTAAGTTAAAAATGCTTTTTTTCTCACTCCCCGGGGTCCCCGGTCCAATTCCCCGGGGAGCACTCCCCGGGTTCGACATCCCTACCGGGCTGGCTGATTTAAGATTGATGGAATCTCTCTTAACTGCATAAACAGAGTCTTATTTGAAATCATTGTTCTTCAAACAAAAACAGAATTCAAGTTTCTTCGATTTACATAGATTTATTACTATATATAATAATAAGCCATAAGATAAACTGTTAATAGTTTTTTTGCAATACATGCACCAGGTAGACTCGCCCTCGCCCTCAACTCGCCCTCGCCTTCAACTCGCCCTATATCTTCACCCCTTACACGAGCAGCCTCCGTATCAGAATCTTTGTCAAGATGAGGAAAGGAATGAGCAAACGGATTTACCCCGAGAGATAAGAGTTATCAACGGACCATCACTGCAAGATGAGAGGCCTCTGTAAAATATAGCCTATATCTAAAGCCCTCATTCCATCCCATCAAATCTGCTAGGCTCATCTGAATTCCTAAAAGCTTCGCCGAGCTGTTGTCACCTCAGAGGCAGACACAGATTATGATGGGATAGGTATAAGACACAGCTCGACACCCTCACCCCCGAGACAGTCAGACGGAAATTCATTTGGGCTCATTGATGTGGGGAAATATTCATTTATTCATTCAAACACATGCAGACTTTTAGGAGAGCAGAAGAAGATGAAATGCGAGAGATGGTGTTGGTTTATGATTTTCGATTCTAAAAATAGGATGATCAAAGATGCACTAGGATAGCGAGCTGCTGTGGATTGTGTTTGATAAGACGCCACTGAGACAATATGAAACAAGCTGACGTCCCGATACAATCAACAGCTGACTGCATCACCAATCTGCCCTTCCTTTTCCTGCTGTCTCCACTGAGCTTGCTAAATTTAGAAACTGTATAGAAAAGCAAAACGTGATTTATTAAATACAATGTATATTCATCTCAAGGCTTGGCTTATACCCAAAAGTATCAGTGTCCTCGTAAATTTAACTTCGAAAGATGATCATGTTCGACTCTACTAATAGTAGCTTGCAAAGAGTGCTAAAAGTGGCTTAAGAATGGCCCTGGTGCTGGCGCTCATGGTGCTAAAGCCTCTGGTGCTAAAGCCTCTGGTGCTAAAGCCCCTGGTGCTAAAGCCCCTGGTGCTAAAGCCCCTGGTGCTAAAGCCCCTGTTGCTAAAGCCCCTGGTGCTAAAGCCCCTGGTGCTAAAGCCCCTGGTGCTAAAGCCCCTGGTGCTAAAGCCCCTGGTGCTAAAGCCCCTGGTGCTAAAGCCCCTGGTGCTAAAGCCCCTGGTGCTAAAGCCCCTGGTGATAAAGCCCCCATTGATTTCCCCTTTCTGATAAGAAGTCCCGGCTACACCTCTGAGGAATATAACTTGAGCTGTTTTCGAGCGAATTCAAATTTGATTCCGCTCTGTTGCTAAATTAATTCTCAGAGACCAAAAACTTACGCTCCGAGCGTCGCCCTGAGCAGGTCGGCCGGAACAGGGAGGCCGACTGTGCGGCACACGGTGACCAGCGTGGCAGATGGCAGGCTGCCGCTAGACTCAGTGTCGTAGTGCTGGGCGGCCTCTTTAAGCCGATTGAACAACTCAAAATTGTGCTTACGCAGATGGGCCTGCACTGAGCCAAGCAGGACGATCGCGTCCACTTCCTCTGGCGGGCTGCGGGTTTCAAATACGTTTGGTTGGTTTTAGCCTAGTGGCCAGAGCTTCGGACTCACGACTCGAAGGTCGGAGGTTCGATTCCCGACTCCACTGGAACAATTAGTGTCCTTTAGAAAGACATTTTAATCTGCATAGCAAGATCTGGTACCCAAGATGTAAAATGGGTGCCAGCATTAGCTGGAGTAATTGATGGTGTGTGGCGACCCTCCAGTCCTTGGATTGAACAGCCGTACGCAGCCTTTAGATTCGCTGCGGCTGAGCTGTCGGTTGCACATCTAGCCCAATCAGGGCAGGTGTAATTAATTATTACTATTACTATTATTGCATGCATGTTGGTTAAGTTATAATTAACTGCGTGGTCAGGTATTTAAGGGTGGTGAAATTCCATCGTGGATTGACTGATAAGACAGCAATTAAGTTACGTTTAGGGTACACAGGTCTATTTTATTTAAGTGTAGGTGCATTCTAATTAACGAGCAGTGTACAGTCTTAATGAGCCCGTTCCATAAAGAAAGCCATCGTAAGATAAGATCGTTCTTATCTCCTATCTCTGCAGTGTAAAAAATCCGACGTACGTTCGAACATTGTACAGTGCCAGTTAAATTAATCAATTAGTCAATCCATCACTGAAATACGATAAGATAAAGATGATCAACTTACTGGTAGCCATAGAATCGAGCCACAGTGATGAGCTCGTGCTCAACAAAATTTCCACACTTGGCCAGCTTGTCAAGCACGCAGCGGAAGTCCTGGTAAGACACCCGCTTCGAATCGTTGGGATCTTTGGCGGCGAAGGCCGACTGCAGCTCCTGGCAGTGGCCCTGTGCGGCGCGGCGCAGCTTCTCCATGACCCGGTTGACGTTCGCTACGAGGAACTGGAGGAGAGGGTTGAGCAAGCTTGAGAAAGTGCGTACGTATCTTGAGCACGTACATACGCAGGCACGCTGGGTGTACAGCTGCCTGACTGTCTCAAGTCATCGCGTTAACATCTTATTGTTAAGTCAGCACCCATCGATTCCTTATTAGTAAAAACGTTTTGAGAACTTAAAAGTACAGTTCAGCTCAGGAATTTATACGACGAATTCAAATATTCAATCTCCGGATATATTTACAGACAAATTTCCATTTCAAATTGTTCTCATTTGAATTCGCGCCAAAAATCCGGAAATTCACTGTAGCGATAAAGTAAGTAAAAAAGAGGCAAACAGAGTGACACTGGTTTGCTATTTAAAAAAAAACAGCAAGAACTCACATAGTCAGGGTTGGACTCCATGTACTTGTAGGCGTACTCGTCGGCGTCGAGAATCTCCATCTTGAACTTGTTGATCTCCAGCACGGCGCCAACGTAGAAGTCGTAGGCCTGGTAATACTCGGGCGCCTTCGTGCTGAAACGCTCGTGGCCCGGCTTGGGCAATTTGATTCTTTCCAGAAATTTGCCACCCTGAAAGCCGGAGTTCCGCTGCGGCGGTTCAAACACCAGAATGCTGTCGTCGCTCAGAAAGAAGTTCACAATGAACCGACGATCCTTGTCGATGGCTTTGTCAGTTACTAGGCGGGCTAGGAAACGGAGAACATTCGACTCGAGGCCCTTCTTGTCCTTGTCGATGAGCTGGACAATGTTCTTGCGCGGCGGCGCAGGGATCAGGCCCTTGGTGTTGGCCATGGAGTCCTCCTCGGAGCCGAAACCGTTGTAGGGAGCTCCGCTGTCTGCAAGGGGACAAATTAGAATTTTCTGAATTCAAGCTGTTTATCAGTGGAACAAAATAGCTGCGCAATAAAAACGGCATATTTAGTAACTACTTACCACCAGAGGCGCAAGCGCCGCCAGTGGGCTTCTTGCAGGTCACCGGGTGGAACTCGGCTGCAGGAAAAGTTGCGATGTTAAATTAAATAAGCTCTGATTGGTTGGCGCCCCTGTCCTCGACTGACGAATGTACATTCATTCTAGGCTTTAGCAAACTCTACCCCGATCATCCTGCCTCTGATTGGTTGGAGCCTCTCTCCTGACTGGCGAATGTACATTCATTCTAGGTTTTAGAAAACTCTACCCCGATCATCCTGCCTCTGATTGGTTGGAGCCTCTCTCCTGACTGGCGAATGTACATTCATTCTAGGCTTTAGCAAAGTCTACCCCGATCATCCTGCCTCTGATTGGTTGGAGCCTCTCTCCTGACTGGCGAATGTACATTCATTCTAGGCTTTAGCAAAGTCTACCCCGATCATCCTGCCTCTGATTGGTTGGAGCCTCTCTCCTGACTGGCGAATGTACATTCATTCTAGGCTTTAGCAAACTCTACCCCGATCATCCTGCCTCTGATTGGTTGGAGCCTCTCCTGACTGGCGAATGTACATTCATTCTAGGCTTTAGCAAAGTCTACCCCGATCATCCTGCCTCTGATTGGTTGGAGCCTCTCTCCTGACTGGCGAATGTACATTCATTCTAGGCTTTAGCAAACTCTACCCCGATCATCCTGCCTCTGATTGGTTGGAGCCTCTCTCCTGACTGGCGAATGTAAATTCATTCTAGGCTTTAGCAAACTCTACCCCCGATGGTCAATAGTAGCACTCACTGATTCCGTATTTAGTCGAGTAATATTCCCGGGTGAATTCGTCGCAGTCGCACAGAAGGAATTTGCGACCGAAAACGTTGATGCAGCTGCCGACGGTCAGGTCTTTGTCGGTGTAGAATTCCACCTTAACTGTGCCAGTCTGTGTGCGGTGGAGTGAAATGTGGGACCACGAGGTTGTGAATTGTAAGGTTGAACATCGCAAACAAGATGAAACTTATTGAGTCGTAAGTACATGTATCGTACTGATAAGATCAGAGTCGTACTGAAAATCAAACTTAAAAAAATTCTTTACTATTGAGAATCAAGCTGTTAAGAATCTCATACTTGAGAATCAAGCTTCTAAGAATCTCATACTTGAGAACAAAGCTTCTAAGAGTCTTATACTGCAAACCAGCAGACCTTGAGGTTGTCCAGGATGTACCGCCCACCCTGGATCTCGCCGAACACATTCAGCACAGTGCGATCGCAGAGCTCTCCTGGCTGACGTAGATCCTCCACATTCTTCGGCAACGGCTGACGACGCAGGAAGCAGGGCGCCGCGTCCCGGCCGCTGTTGGCCTTGACAACCTCGCGAATTTCGACCGTGTCGTCGGACAGGAAGTAGTGCAGCACCATCTCGCGATTTTCGCCGTAGAGCGAGTCGGTGTCGTCCCAGCAACAGAAGAAACGAAGCACGTGACGATCGTGATCCAGGAATTGGCGCAACGTGTCGTGGCGCTCGTAGGGGCGCAGCGGCTGCATAGACTCATCGAGCTGACAAGGGAAGTTGAAGTGAAATGCTAAATACGGTTGTTTTACTTAGGGAAGTCTGCAGTGACTAACTAATTAACTAACTAACTAACTAACTAACTAACAAACAACTAACTAACAAACTAACTGACAAACAACTAACTAACAAACTAACTGACAACTAACTAGGGGAAAACTCTATATAATAAGAATTACAGCTTTGCGATGATCGGCATAAGGATCGCCTGGCTGAGTCTCCGGTAGGCCAATACGAACGCCAAGTTTTCGCAAGAAGTTCTCCGTAAACTGGTCGCAGCCGGTAATGCGGAAGGTCTTGCCGTAGAAAGTGATGTTCTGCCCGACGTTGAAGTCTTCCACGGTGAAGAAGCGATTGTCGTTGGGCGCCGGCTTCGGGATCCGATGGCGACGGACCAGCGTGCCCTGCGGCAGGCCGCTGTTCTTCAGGCGGGCCTCGATCACCTGAAGAAGGCGGAGGTGAAGATCTACTGAAGAAGGCTTTAAAATAAGAAATATGTCATTATAATGTTGTTAGCAGTGATCTACTGATTAGTTAGGGAGGGAGTTATCAATGACCTAATGAATGCATTCATACCTGAATGGAGTCGTCCTCCAGGTAGAAGTAGATCTTGCAGTGGCGCACCCTGCACTGCTCTTCACGCCGCTCCTGCACGCTCTCCTGGAAATAGGCATCGAAGGACAGCACCTGCTTGTCGAAGGCCACCCAAGCGGGTGAGCGGCTGCCTTCTCCTGGTGGAATTTTGCTGTTCGGCGGATCGACGCGCTGCCCCGGGAGGGGGTCGCCGCCGATGCCCGGCTTGTTGTCGCCAAACAAGAACGGAGTCTCATTCTTGTGGTCGAAGTAGTGGCTCTTGTGGTATTTGTCCTTACCCAACTGTGGGATGGAATGGCAATTGTTTATTATTATATTAAAAGATAAAAAATAGAAAACATACATTGTTCTACAATCCGATTTCATAGATTATACGAGATCTGCTAGAAAGAAATTCCATGATATTCAAACACTATAACAATTCATTTTATTCTGAAACTACTCATGATAATTAAAGGTAAAGTAAACTTTTGAATAGAGAAGTTTTTTCATAAGTTTTTAAAAAATTATTTTAAAAAGTTCTCTGTTCAGTCTATATTTGTATCTTAGATTTTTTCATTTTAAAAATTTAAAATTAATAAACAAAAACATAAACACTAAATGAATGCAGCACATGTAGCTAAAGTAACACTAGATAGCTTCTTATAACATTGCAAAGTAAAAATATGCAGGTTTGGTCTGCGTTTTGTTTTGTTGTTAAACGAGTTGGGTTGAAATGCACTGTGTTTTAAGGCATATTTTTAATTTTTTAATATAAAGTTGCCAAATTTTTTTCAGAGTTTAAATTTTTTAAGTCATTTAAAAAATTGATGGAATAATTTTTAGCTAGTGATTTTCACTGTCTCGTTCAATTTGAACTATTTCCTGAATCGTATGCCAAAGGTTTTCTTCTAATTTCGTTAATAAGCAAAGTTGATACAGCTGTGCATGTAAACTGTAAACGAAAAGTTTGTTCCATCGAGGCATAGATATAAAATTATGAAAATTAGCTATGAAAATTCGTACTTACATTCTTGTTGAAGGAGTTTCCTGGCAGAAATGGGAGCGCCATTATGATTGCCTAGTCGGTATTGCTGACAAGATTAACAATGTCCAGTAACGGCAAAAATCTGTGGGTGAAAATTAGTTTAAAAATTCCATAGTTAGTCGTGGATACAAGGTTTATAAAGAAACTCACCAGCAGTTTTTATTAAATTGCTTTATTCTTTTGCTGTCATGTTCTTTCAAAGAGGCAACAGCCTATTAGTATAAAAAAAGATAAATAAATATTATTCGCTTTGTTTTAGTAAATAAATGACGGAAGTTTTTTAAAACCTATCCTTTATTGATTTTTAGCCTTTAATATTTTATCGTTCATAACAAGCAAGAGAACATATACTGTAGGTTAGTATGAAAAATACCGCTTCAAGTGAGCTCACTGAAAACGCATCGAAACAGTTAATTGAAAGACTTATTAAAAGTCATTATACCATGAAAGAACCCACGTTTTGTATTCTGCTTGATTTTGCAATTGCGCTATAACCATAAATAATCATTTCTAGCACTTTGATTTAATGTACTTGTACTTGCGCGCTTCTGTTGCATTACAAATATGCATACGCAGCACGGTCTTGAGTGTTATGTACAGTTGCAACTATGTTATGTCACGTTCGTGGTCTATTTTGATAAAGCGCTAAGCCCCATTCCGTAGTTTCAAAATTGGTTTCATTATTTAGGAAAATAAAGACAGTTACATGTACGAGTACATATAGAAGTGTTGCGCAGGTACGGAATTTTTTTACCACTCTCAAGTCTTTTAGTTAGAAAGAAGATTAAAGGATTCAAGTTCACTCGCCATCTACAAATACCGTACGCTCGTGCATAATATGTTGATACACATATACAGTACACATGCGTGAGAGATCCAATTAATTGATTACACGAAAAGTAGACGAAATAAATTAAGAAAAAAATCGCAATCAAAGAAATGGCCAGCACATAGTGTACATATCTAATATGTATACAATTCAAGATTTAAACAATCGATATATTTATGACAGAAACATAAAGAACAAATTCTGGATACCAAAAAAGTTATTTCAATTTTTTCATCAGCTTGTGAGCAACTCTACTGGTGCTTTTGAGGACGACAATTAGCGATTTCGTCGCGCCGACGAACTATTCGATCAATCAGGTTCGTTGTCGAAATGCTGTCGGTTCGTTTCGTTTCCAGGAACATTCCGGCCCGTTTGGCCCACTCGTAGGTCTCTTCAGGTGGCAGGCATGAGATGTACGGGATGGCGTCGTGAGCCACGAAGTCGATCTGAAAAATGTACGAGCGCATTTATCTATGATCTAGACCCTTGAAGGCGGCTGCGTGATATTCTCGCTCTGGAGAATTAGGGGGATTCTCTTCAGAGGACTAGGGGATTCTTTTCAGGGATTAGAGAAATTCACCTCAGGGGATTAGGGGGATTCTCTTCGCAGGATTAGGAGGCTAATTCTCTTAAAGTGGTTAGAGAAATTATCTTCAGGGTATTAGGGGAATTCTCTTCAGGAGATGAGGGGAATTCTCTTCGGGGATTAGGGGGATTAGAGGGGATTATTTTCAGATTATTAGGGAAATTCTATTCGGGGATTAAGGGATTCTCTTCGGGGATAAGAGAATTTTTTGGGGGATTAAGGGGATTCTCCTAGGGAATTAGGGGGATTCTCTTCAGATGATTAGGGGCTTGTGGGGGTTTGACTTTTGTAGCGGCAGGATCGGACGGGCCGAAATAATGTTTGTACAGAGTTTGGGCAAGGAGGTAGAAAGAAGGGACGCGACACCCCGAACCATGTACATCTAGTGTAGATTGACCAACTTAAAAGATTTCTCTCCTCTTGCCCCTTATGGTCTGATCTAAAAATAGAACTGGCCTAAGTGCTGCTGCAACAAAGGGGGTCTGGGAAAAGGTCCAACTGCTAATAAACAATCTAAACAGAGTTGCCCATCCTTCAGGCCTACAGTGTCACCAAAACAACCTGACCTAAGCTGCTTATCAGAAATCATAGTAGGGAATAGGCAGGAACTTTCAGATCGAAATTTGAAAAGTCTGCCTTGCCTCCCTTCCCCAAGAGATAGCGTCAACCAAACAAACTTGTGTTCCCCTCAACTACACCCGTTCTATACTGTACTGGTCTGCAGTCCCCTAGTAAAACGCACTGGAGAGTTTTGCTGATTAAGCGGACTTAACAATCGTAAACGTAATTAATGCGACTATTATAGCACAAATTTTTACGATATTAGATATTTAGATAGATAGAACGCCCAGTTGCGAGTTGCGACGCAATAAAACCCTGCTGCGGTAGTAGACACATTCAATCAGTTTTTACTTCACAAGTATACGTAATCGTAAGTCGTAATGGTAATGCAAGCAAAGGTTCAAGTTGGTTTGATCAACCATTAAAATAGCAAGGATGAGTCATACCTATATCTATCCATCTATCTTGAGTCTACCGACTGTAGATTCCGTAGACCGGTATGTATGTATGATGAAACACATGTTAATATACCGGATTTAAGCAGCCAAAGAGCATCACAAGACCCCAATCGATAGCCACAACTAAAACATAGAAAAAAAGAAAAATATCCATTTCTCTTGTCTTTTGTCGAAACAAAAAATAACATTTTATTTAGGTTACACATATCTCGACTGCATCAAAAGATGCAGGGCAAATTTTAAAATAACTTTTAACATACACAAATCAAGTTCTATATCGTACTTAGCGGTAGTTTTAGTCAGAAATATTAAGTTAATTCTATGTATTTAGATATTCTCTCGGCAAACTGCTACTCACAGACTAGTAGTGTAGTAAGCAATGCGCAGTTAAAATATAACAAACGTCTTAAAGAACTTTATTTTTATTGTGTAATCGGCTGTGTAAATTAAATACAGGACTCAGGAGCTACGCTCGTATATATAGCTCGTGAGCATAGACTGAAGTTGAGAGTTGAAAAAGAGAGACAGCATCTGCCTGTGACGTCATCCGACAGTTGAAAAAATTGCTGACGTGTTTCGGTAATGGGTCAACAACCATTCTACGTACAACTAAGCATTTATTTTTATTAGCAGCAGGGGGCTGTGTGCACCCTGGCGCACTTTAACCGACATTGTCACACAACCGGCGAGAGGCATTACTGCCCATTCCGCCGACTCCCCGGAGTTATACGCACAGGCACACACTCACCCAGGAGTGTACAGCGGCCCTAACTGTATTTATCGTTAGGCATGTACACTTCATTGTGCCTTGGGGGTTGGCAGAGCCAAGCCGAGATTCCAATTCAGCCCCAAATTAATGTGACTGCACTTGGAATCGAGCCTGGGCCGCTGGCACATGAGAGCGCCGCGCTAGAAAACTTGGCTTATTGGTAAGCCATGATCAGTTCAAAACAAATGCCAATATTGACGGCAAAATTAAGTAATTATAATGATGATAAATGTAAACAAACGCAATGAAAAACGGGAAAAATTTGGGAAGTTGTTGCAATAAATCCATCTTGATAGATAGTGGAAGTACGCAAAATAACAATATGTAACTTTCACACCTGCATGACGAATTGACAATCCAAATTAGATACTTAGGACATAATTCTATTTGACAAATATTTGTACAAACACAAATTGAAGACACAAGGTGCGCATAAAAACAAAGGCACAAAAAAATCTTAAATAATCATTTAGCCATGGATTTGTAGTATCTGTAGTATCTGTAGTAAGTATTAAGTATTAAATTAGTGCAACTATTCGAACAGAGACATACCAAACTTTACATGAAAATATCAGAAAAAATAATGAGGACCATATACTTTGCCAGAAGTACACAATGCTACATCTAACATTTGTACACTTAGGGAATGACGTACATGTTAGTGGCAAGTGATGAATTATTTAGTGATTGACAGCAACAAAAATTAGTGATTTCCAGAATGAATAAGAGAGTGCCATTGTGACTTTGGAAGAGAAATTGTGAAACTAAGACAGACAAGAGGATTAAGGATTTAAAAGATTAATGAATGAACTGGAGGGTGAGAAGTTACGGAGTGAATAAAGGGAGTGACAGTGGCAGTGGATTACGGGAGAGACATGATAGATTGGTAGTGAATAAGGGAGTGAAATAGTAGATTAGGGAGTGACATTGTAGATTAGGAAGTGACAAAGTGGATTAGGGAGTGACATAGTGGTAGTGAATTAAGGGAGTGACATGGTAGATTAGGGAGTGACATGGTAGATTGGGGAGTGACAAAATGAAATTGAGAAATCAACAAAGAAAAAACAAGCCTCGTGACATGACAAAAAAGGATTAACACAGAGCAGTTAAGACAGCATTCTACAATGTACATATTTTTGGACGCAAAAAAAACCTATCAGGAAAGTAAAAATATCTCGTGTCAGTCAATGAATAAACCAAACTATAAATCAATCAATAAATCAATCTTCAGTTAGACGGCAAGACGCAGTCACATTTGACCCATCCGGCTTAGGCTGAACATTGCAGCGCCCGGTAGTCCGGCCAACGAGTCGACGCCGCCGATATTGACAGCGGTCGACGTCGACGTTGCAACCGGAGCCGCTGACGAAGATTTGACGGCGATGTCGAACACCTCCAGTAGTAACGGGTCAACCTCGGCGGGATTCACGTGCAAAAGCAATCGGCCGTGACGCTCCGCCAAGTCTTGAAGATCTTCCAGTAGAAGCAGAATTTTAGGCAATTTTCGCCTAGCCTCGGTGAAGCTTGTGCGACCTTCCAAGTAGTGCTTTAATAGGCAGATGTACCTGAATTGTATTGTGTTGGATAATGATGATCTAATTAGCCTACTGGTAAGTAGAGTAGGTAAAATAAATAGTGTAAAATTATAATTGAAGCAAACGAAAGAACATATATGAAGGTCGAATAGAGGATCTTTTAAGAGCACATAAAAGAGAAGAGGCCCATGTAAAATGGTTTACGTAAAATGAACCTTAAGAAACGCTAGGACAAATTAAGAAATACTTCGGGGTAACGATTTTCGAACACCACACGTGGGACAAAAAAAGTCACGTAAGAATCAAATAATCCAGATATTAAAAATGTACATTAAGAAGTCATAAGACCATAATTGGTCATTTTGAGATCAAAAAGATCATAAACTGGTCATTTAGAGATCAAAAGATCATAAATTGGTCATTTAGAGGTCAGACGACGAGAAATGAGCATTTAGATATTAAGAAACACCAGAAAAGATAGATAAACGTCAAATAAATAAAGAGATATCGATTACAAACAGATAAATGACCATTTAAATCATAAAGAAGGTCAAAAAATGAGAAACGCACCTATCCTGCACATTGGACACAAGAGTTCGATCGCCAACGCTAGGCCTATCGGGAGTGAACAACAGCAGCACCTGCACTATAGGTACCAGGTAGGGATCTTGGAATAGCAATTTGAATTGCCGGCAAAATCGAAGATGATCGTCGTATAATTCGGCAAATCCGGGTATTTCTTTCAAAATAGCCGTCGGCACTTCGCCTTTGGGCGTCAGCCAGACGTCCCGGTCGCGATGGTAGTGAACAGCCGAGCGCAGGAACAGGGTGCAGATAACAACACCCTTGAGCAGCGCAATCTGACAGGGCTGACTGAGGCTAACAAAATCTGGTAGCTTTTTAGCGAATAGAATCAGCTTCTTCACGATAAAGCCGGACGAGTTCACCAGGTTGTTGACGTCGCGACAGCCAGCTGGGGTCGTGTCGTCGGAAGCGTCCGAGAAGCTCTGCTCATAGGCCTGAGGATGGGTGAGCGAGTGACTTGAGTGTCGATCTGTCTACCCATGTTTAAATCGAGTGGTGGCGCACTTCAACAACAATTTTCAGTCGTGTGATTCATGACTAATTTGATGACAATGTGAATCAGCCTTCAGGTCGATAGCAAGAAATTCAAGAAGCTTCTAAAACTTAGTTACGAGCCAGATTTTTAGTAACAACGGCAGTTTGTACCAGCAACTTGATGGTTGTGCTATGGGGAGCGCACTGGTGTCATTATGGTCAGCCTATACCAAGCTCACTGTGATATAGAATGGATGAAGAGTCTAGATCGTACCAAGTGTGTACTACAGCTATGCTGATACAACAATGCTGCCAACTACAATACTGTCTGGCTTGAAGTCAGGAATGCTGCTTAGCAGGTAGCCCTGCCTCTGAACAATAGGACTGTCGTTGCGGACAGGACAGCCGATGCCAGCAGTGCCACCAAAGAAGGTGCGAACATACCAAACACTGTCCTGCATCACCTGCCCAATGAAAAATTGCTGTTCCTATCGGTACTTCAGTATCGGGTTCGGCCGCATATGGACAATCAACCGGCACAGCACTGACTGCAGTACCGGTTTCGGCCCTTTAGGACAATCAACCAGCTGGCAACTGACAAGTTATAATATATATCCAGGTTCTTGTCTCATAGGTTATTGTCCAGATCTCTGATGATTTTGTGTTATGAATGCAGCAACAAGGTGAAAATATTCTGAAAACTTGTTTTTTTAACCGATTGTGTTTAATCGTTTATTTACTTTTCACTTGCTGTAATGCGATTTTGCAAGTCCACGCAAATCAGTTTGGCAGTTAAGGTTTGTTATGATTATTTTTTGTGCACATTTTTTAGTGTAGTAATAAAGCTTAGTTTTTATTCGAAGAATGCTGCGTCGTGCATACAACATCTGCGGCACTGGTCTAACCTACACCATGAAATGCTTCGAATCAGAGATTCTGACCAGAAACCAATACCCGAACAACCTGGTCAATTTAGATATAAATACCTTAGTTAATAAAAAGACGCCATTAAAGAAAATATTGTTATTAATTTTAACTCGACCGAAAGAAACCAGTCATCAATATACCTTTCATAGGAATGCCAAGCATCAAGTTTCAGTGTTGGACACCGGTCTGATACTCCGATACTATCCCCGATACCTTTTTAGTATCGGAGTAACGGACCACGGTATCATCGCACTATACTTTTTCCAAGTCCGATAGTACGATGCTTATATTTTTCTATGAGCTCTTTGGTGAATAAATAAATACACATTTTACAATAAATTATTATGAAAGGTTAATAAGGCACAGACACAGATTAGACGCAGATAGGCACAGACTCTATAAAACGCGCAAGGGCAGAGCCTCAAGGTGTCAGACCTCATTAACAAAGAACTTTGCCGAAAAGTCGTCGTTCCGAACGCGACGCGGTGGAATTCAACCTAAGCGACATCTTCGTGTCTATAATGCGGCCTGCCACCAATCGTGTGATGGACGGAATGACAAATCAGTTACAGCCGAGGACGCACTACTTTCTATTAAAAAGGAGTATACGACTGTGGTGGCCCCGGTTGCCAAAGCGCTGGACATTCTTCAAGGCGAGCAGCAGGCTTCTCTTAATAAGTTCTCTTAACATCGGTAAGACGGATAGACACACTGCAAGAAGGCAAGCAATCAAAGACCATCTTCCAATTGTCCAACGCATGCACTGATGTTATGATGTTAAACATGTTCAAATGTTCAGCGTTAAACTCGACTATTCCATGGTTACTTAAAATCTGACTTGACTTAACTAAATAAACGATGTTACCACTACTTTTACACCCTAATCGCTCATGGTAGTGATTACATAATGTATGACCCGCGCAGTGTAGAGTGTGAGTAGAAAACTTGCAAATAAGGTCCGAGAGAAGTTATAACCTTTGCTTTACTGGAGCAAAGGTTGGCGACTTTTTGGTGTTGCTGAGTATATTTATAACCTCTTCAATATGTAGTGCGCCGCTAGTTTAATGTTTTAGGCGTCGCATCGCAAAAAAGTCCGCAGTTTCCCTCGCCCTGGGCTTTTGTCTGCCGCTGGGCAGTTGCCTGTGTCCGCCCTTTTCCATTGTTGCCCTTCTGCTGTCCTCATTTGCTCCTTTGTCTCTTGTGCTCTCTTTTGCAGTGCCCAGACAGCCTGGTCTGACCTGCTCTAGTTTCCGTCTTTGTGCGACGCTTTTGATTTTTGGGAAGCCGCTCTGTTTTCCGGTCCAGTTTACTAGTGCTCCAACAGCAAGACCACGTGACTGATGCAGTCTCAGCTTGCCTCACTTTTCTGATTGAGCAGCTGAAATTGCTGGATTTGGACAAGCATGCTCGGCGATATTCACCAGAACTGCTGGCATTCTCCTATATTATGTTCTCCGTGAGTTCAGCTGCTTGTCAGTGTGTTCTGGGACAAATTCCTTAGTTCTACCTTCAATCAAAACGCTGAGGCGTGTGACGCGTAGGATGACCTCGACTACAGGACTGGGCAACTGCGAATAGCTAAAGTTGCGCTACGATACACTCCAGGCCTATGAGACCAACGTAATCCTGCTGATGGATGAGATTTATCTCAACAAGCGGGTCGAGAACAGCGGTTGAGAATTGCATGGTCTCACAGAAGAGGGAAATGTTGCCCAGACTGCTCTGTGCTTCATCGGCAATGACAAAGTACCGCGATTTGGTCGGAATTTTCCAAATGAACAACCTGAAGGCTGAGACACTGCATCAGTGCTACCTGAGAGCCACGCCGATGTTGCTTAACATTGGATTCAACGTCGTGGCCATATGGGTTGACAATGCAGCGGCGAACAGGCGTTTTTATACGCACTTCTTGTGCTCCAGTAGACTCGACTTTAGCGTGACGAATGAATTCAACAGACAAAAGTTGTTTTTGATCTTCGATCCCACGCACAATCTGAATAATCTCTACAACAATTTTCTGTTCAAGAGGGAGTTCGTGTGCCCGAAGTTTCCGCCGATCATCGCCAAAGAGGATCATCATTTGGAAGAGGACAAGCCAGTGAAAATGGCACACAAGCTTACCAACGTCGTTCTGCACCCAACAAGCCTAGAGAAAGTCTATGTCCAGCTTGCCGTAGCTCTCTTCGACGAGTCCACCATTAACGCACTCAAGCACTACGGCTTTCGACAGACAACGTTCGTTCTGGATGTTTGTCACAAGTTGTGGAATGTGCTGAATGTCCGAACAACCACAATCGGAAAGCACAAGATAGATCTCACCCGCGATCCTGTCCGATCTTCCTTGGATTGCAAACTGACATACCTAAAGGAGTTCGCGGACTTTTTGGATGCGTGGGAGAACTCAAAGGTTATTGCCTCTTTTATTATTTGAAATAGATTTTTCACCTTACTTTTATTTATTATTAAAACCTGAACTTTTTGTGACAGATGCAATATAGGACAGCGTACACATTCGGGACTGTCCGTCAAACCCGCCGAGCCATGGCCGCACTGGTTCAGTACCTGCTGGATCGCTGTGGATTTAGCTACGTCCTGATGGGGAAGATCCAGTCCGACAACATCGAAGCAAGATTCGGCTGAATTCGTCAGCTCAGTTGCGGAAATGTCTTCATTTCCATGCGCCAGCTGATGGAAAGCGACAGGAAAATCAAAGCCATCTTCCTGCTTAAGTACTCTGGACTCACAGTGAAGGATATCGACTGTGCACTACAGCAGACAAGTAGACTGGAAGACTGGACCAAGGTCAGTTAAAGGTGGCGGAGGAGATTCACAGCGAGCTGCTCTACAACTTCACTCCTAAAAAGCCACTTGGTCATTATCTACTACGAGTATGTCTGTGGTTTCTGTGTTCGCTCCCTGGTGAGGACGAAGAAATGCGAGTCGTGCAGAGACTGCACTGTAAATTCTATTGGTCCAGACAAGGTCCGTATGCGACATTTTGGACGTTTGTGGTGTAAGGTCCGAATATTTTTCACAGAAAAGGTTCACATATTTAATTTTTAGGACTCATTTGGACTCCACAACAGCTAAGGAACATTTGACATGTTGCTAATAGGTAAAAAGTAACATTATTTTTTACTTTTCATTTTGGCGTGGTAATCCTCCGTAATATGCTGCAGATAATTTAACGCTTTTAAATTTATCTTTTTAATAAAAGTTTGGCTTGGATATATAAATATGTTTACACTTTTAAGACATCAGAGAGAAAATATCTTTTTTGAATAAAGAGCGCAGAAATGTTTTTGTGAAATTTTGTTGTACGGCACTCAATTTGGGTTTTTAATATGTTGCATACATATTGCTAAGATCATTCAATGAATTCGGTGTCTTTTTACTGCACAAGCACAACACATGTATTCATCATGCATGTCAAATAATCATTAGCTTACTGAATCATTACTAGACTCCTAGACAACTTTATTAAGCAAAATTTGTCAATATACTATTAGTATTACTATATTCATTAGCATTACAATTTTGTAAAACTACAAAGTCATTGCAATTTGTATCCCCCATGTATCTTCCATGTGTTAGGCATACCGCCTATACCATTGTGTCAATCACTAACTATTGACATTTTTTTGCTTGTTTTGACCTGCTTTTAGACTTGAGTTATTTATAGGCCTAATGCTAATAGATCTAGAACTTCTAGCCTAGTTTCCAACATAGTTGCCTGCTTGGTGAATGCTAGCCAGTGATGAAAATGTAGTTTCAAAAGTATTTAAATGCACTTCATATCAATTTACAAATAAAGACTAATTTAAGCTCATTAACCATACTAAGCTTTATTACTCTTTTGGGAATAAAAGTTTTTCATGTCCAGTAGAAGATTGCTTTCATACTAGTATTACTATAGAAGGATTAAGAGCTCATGCATACCGTAATCACAAAAGCACTTTTAATGCAAATGAAATCCAACTTGCAGAATAAAGTAGTGATAGAAATGCTAGTAATATTGAATCAGTTTTCGAAAATAGTACTATCAATAGAAGATTGATATTAAAAAAATGAAGACTGTCGACCAAATAATTTTGAAGATCTTTTAGAAGTATACCAAGAAGATATTTGTAGCAAACAAGAAGATATTTCTATATCATTAGAGTTGCGTAGAGAAAAAATAAAAGAAAATCTTGCTAAGAATTATGTTCATTTTTATCTAAAGTCTAGGAATTTCTTTCTTGTTCCAAAAGACAAATCAAGCCAGTTTTGTAAATTAGTTAAATAAATTGTATTAAAATTTGCTGAAGACTATCTTTTTCTCTTTCAGCAATTCTTAGTAGAAGAATATCCCTCATTAGCTAATAGCTTCAATTCTCATAAAAATGAATTAGATGTACAAGAAATGATTGACCTTGTCTTGGAATGCTTATTAAAAAATAAAAATATTTTTGAAATCTTGAAAAATAATTTCAATTGTATAGAACCTATTCAATTGGTTGATACTAATTCAAATGTTTAAGTACACTATATTCCGATTAGAGAAACACTTAGTTCTATTACAAAAAAATGGAAAATTGCTTAGATATTTAGTTGCATGTCCTAGTACACATCAAAATGAAATTTTTTTCAAATCAAAGTATTTTCATGATCATATTAGTTCTTTGGTAATAAATATGAATAGCATATTTCTAAAGCTTTATTCAGATGAAATTGAGGTATGTAATCCTATTGGGTCTGCAAAGACAAAACATCAGTTGTGTAGTTTATTTCACAATTCTTAACTTTCCAGATCACCTTAACTCTTCATTAGATTTACAGCTTCTTGTCACAACATTCTATGATTCAAGTGTCAAAAGATTAGGTTTAAATTTTTGCTTGTCTCTATTGATTTCAGAGCTAAATGAGCTCTATTTTTAAGAATTTCAAATTAGTAGTTCAACAAAAGTGCCAGTTGTTGCAGCTTTTATGACTGGGGACAATTTGTCAATGCATCGAATGTTAGGCCTTCAAACATGGTTTTCAAGTGGCTTTGTTAGCAGTTTTTGTTTGAAAGAATATAAATACCTTTGTAGCATTGACTTAGAAGCATTAAGTACATTATTTAAATTTGAGTATAGACACCATTTGTCTTATATAAATGATTTTCAATCCTTAACTAATGGTGTTATTATTCCTTCAGTTTTTGAAAAGCTATCATATGTTGACTTTCAATATTTCTTTCCTCCTGATATAATGCATGATGTCTTTGAAGGCTTTTCTCATTTAGTTATTTGCACCATTCTTTTAAGTGCAATACAAAAGTATAATATTAGTATTGACTTTATAAATATGCAATTTAGGCTCGTAAGTTAATTAAAGAAGAATGTATTCCTAAAATTTAAGCTTTGCCAAGATTACTTGAATGTCCCTGTCAATTCGGACGATGAGAAGTTGCCCGTCGCTGTGTCTCTTTTGCTTGGCCGCTTGCGAGTCGATCCAACAATCATCTTCCGTGATGTCTTGCCAGTTAGGGTGCTGATGGAGGACGGAAAATGTGCGGAATTTTCGTTAACGGTGCAAGCCTCCAATTCAACAACTCAACCGATGCTGTTATCGCGTTGATCATCAGCTTTATTGCGTTCAATCTTCAGCACCTCCCTGTCATCGAGGCATTCCTCGAGGTGGTTGAGGTCCTGTCAGGGCTTCGCAAGAAGGCTTCTCGCAGGGCCGCAGTTACTGTTCTCGACGCTCTACATTAAGTTGCTCGCTGTTCTTTACGAATTTTATTTTCGAATTTCATTTTTCATGGCAAGTTGTGAGTTGCAGTATGTTGTGCCCTCTGGGTTTATTTCCATATTCAGGGTGTCCGCGACCTGGTTTTATACGAAGTGGATTGTGTCCAACATGCCAAGTGCATCTACACAGCAAAGTAGGCCAAAAAGAAAAATTTTAGTTTCTCTAATTCGTTTTTGCCAACCACTTATAAGATGACGCGGCATTGACCCTTAAAAATGCAGTCACACTTACTCTCGCCTTTTACCATTACTATCTGCACTGGTCTATTGATGTCCTAGAAGAAAGCTGGAAATGCCTGCAATATCCTGGAAAAACTAAAAGCATGGAATCTTACATGTGAAAATGCGCGGACACTTACATATTACAATTAAAACTTTGATTTCCATATTTTCAAGTATTACTATTTTCCTTAATATTTTTTTCACTTTTTCAAAATCGCTTTGTTTTATCGCCTCGGCCAATAAGCGACTCAGTCAAGCATATTTGTCTAGTATTTGGCATGTTTGGCATATTTTGCATGTCTTGTAACCTTTTTTATTATCATTTAACAATTTTATATTGCTATTTTCAGTTAAAAAACAATTACTATAATTTCCATGCTATTCTTTTAACAATATATGGCACACTAATCGATTGCCCTCGTGTATCTAATTTGCTTGCGACCTTTTTATGTAAGCTACGGCTCGTATGTTATGCACTGTAAATTGTATTCATGGGATGTATATTCTTGAATTTATAATCGAAAGTAAAAAATATACTGCTTTGGTCTGATCATATATTGGGCTATATACTAAAAAAATTCAATGCGAGGCGTAAAAATAACCGACTATGATATTCGATGCCGTGTTTGAAATACTTAATTGCTTACTTTCGTATTTCGGTCATGAGCGGGACACATTTGTGTAGAAACGCGAGACAGCATTTTGCATGCATGACAAGTCTCAAAATATTAACACCCCCCTACAAATTCGGACCCTTTAAAAGTATATATGGACCACTTTCGGACCAATGATTCGGACCTTATAATTCGGACCTTCAAAAATACGGACCTATTATGGTCCGCTATTTTGACGCTCCGGACCTTCAAGTTTGGACCTCCTCCGGACCTTTATTCGGACCTTAAAAATACGGACCTATTATGGTCCGCTATATCGACGCTCCGGACCTTTAAGTTTGGACCTCTTACGGACCTTTATTCGGACCTTTATGATTTACAGTGTGTGGTCTGCGACACTCCGTCAGCTGTCTTTGACTTCGAGGAACCTCAGCAAGTAAAGGATGCACCCGATTTCCTGGCCGAAGTTGACAGAGGGGGGCCTCCTCTGGCCACAGGAGCACCTATTTCAGCTGGGCATCCTGTGCTGGCGCACATTAATGGAAGCTAAGAGCACTCCTTAACTAAGGGACAAATTCCTATCAGCTGCTAACCAGAGAGCCCTGTTCTACCACGTGATGGACCTGGTGCTTGTCGACAACTACCAGATCCTATTCGGCCGCACCCACTGTACCAATGGCCACGAATTGATGCGAAGTGACAAACCGCTTCTTCAACTGCATGGCTAAGAGCATGACCAAGCAGATTAATCAGGTTGATGCCACAGCTGCTCTTCAACGGAAGCTCAAGAAACTGACGGGCTCTGGTAGCAAGAAGTGAAGACCTGTATGTGAGTATGAATAGAAGGCTTTAAATTTAGACTTTGTGGCTAGATTGCTACGCTGTATGTGTGATAGATATTCGATACATGCATTAACACTAATGCGTGGCTGAGTTTTGGGTTGATATGCTAGACTCATTGACTGGCTCACTCAGAATTGCTACAAAAGTACAACTTATGGGAAAGGAATATTTCTCTTGCTCAATTTGCTGATTCATGCGACAAAAATACTTCTCTTTCTTCAGTAAATAAAGTTTAGATCCATTGTATGCAATAAACCACTTTGAATTTTATATTTAACGACTAATGTTCCTGTACTAATTTGCGTAATTTTTGCTGTAATTGCTTTGTACTCTGCGCATTTTATGCTTACAATTTACTACACAGACCTGCGATACACAGAAGACTCACTTCTCATCAGCAAGATGTAATACTGTATGTAAACGCAAATATTTCTATTGAAGTCAAGTATCTGGCAGCCTGACTCAGGACGCGAACGAAAATTCGGCAACTTATTCCGGATTTTAGGGAGTCAACACGAATCACAGCGACTAAGCTAAGAAAGTACGCAGCTACAGCCCGCCTGCACCAGATGGATCTAAAGGATGCGGACTTGATGAGCAACTGGCAGATGAGGATGGCGCTTTGGACAATATCGTATTCAGATATACGGGAGTGTTGTACACTGGTGCATTTGCAACGAAGAGCAATCTCTAGCTCTCGGTCTTGTATGTCGCATGCCTCCAACCCCCTGTTTGAGCTCAAGAGTTGCAAGCTTAGGTCCATCGCCAGGTTATGTAGTCGGAGGAGAGAGCAAGGGAGAGGCCACTCGCACTCGTGGCGTGACAGTTTCACCGATAACCATTAGAACGAATGGAATTTCGCTATTTTGTTTAACAGTACTCACCATTTTTGTGACCGTTAAGTTAAATACCATCATTTAATAATGTGACAGTCGCAAAACGGTCACTCGTGCGACTGTTAATTGCAAGCCGATTAAGCCTATTGTAAATAGTCTCATAAATCAAACAAATATGATCTAGATCTTTTATAGTATAATAGGACCTACCTAGTTAAAGTCTTTATTTACATCATTATTGAATGATCTTAGTGTTATTGCCTTGGCTTATGCTATTGTTACCCATCCTTTTTGGGCCGAAATGGTAGGCCTGGGGAGGGGTAAAGGGCAATTGCTTTTATTTTAACTATTTATCTCCTAAATTGTTATTTTTCATTCCTTTATATTTATAGCTTATGGAAACACATCTTATGAAGAAAATAAGATAGTGATATTTTTCAACCAACTCAACTAAATCATTTTGAAATTTCGCACAAAGGCTCTACGGTCTAAATAATCAATTCTACTTATTTTATTTAACTTCTTCTATGCCTTTATTTTGTGTGCACTGAGCTAAACTCCGAATGGACAGCAGCGCTGACCATAGACAACTGGGCCTAAATGAGCGGGTCTGCTACACTCCCCCAAAATCCGATAAAGAACTTACCTAACTATGCAGAGTATCTGTAGATAAAAGCTTCACTGTACGTCTATACTGGGGCTTTTTCATTAATTGTCTATGGCCAGTCCCTTCCTTTTAAGATAAACAAGTCTGTGCAGTACACTAAGCATTTCTCCTGGATTGTTTTGCAACCAAACAAAGTGACTGATGGATCAGCTGCTTACCAGCGACGAGTCTTTGACTCGGACGATTTCTTATCAAGTGAAGAATTTCCTGACGAAGTACTCGAAGAGGCGGGCGAAACTGTTCAGAATGAGGCTTGGATGGTAGTTGACGAAACCACCGACGAGAGAGCTGGACTGTTGCCGGAGTTACTTGGTGTTCCTAGAGTGCATCTGGAGCCAGGAGTTCCAGGCGATAGCCCGCTTGATTACTTTGGCCAGTTTCTACCCGATGAGGCGATCAACCTATTGGTTGAGTTTACCAATGCTCGAGCATGGGAGGAGCAGAGAATACTTGAAGAAGATCAGGAAGAAGGAAATCAGCGATTGCCTCCGGTTCTTTCCGACTGGAAGGACTGCTCTGCCAACGAGATCAAGTTATAGCCATCATTTTTTACATGGGAATAGTGAAAAAGCCCGAAATCCAGAGCTATTGGGCTACCAGCAAGTTTCACGACAATCAATATTTTCAAAGTGAGAGCTGCTTATCTCGCAATCTTTCCAGCAGATTCTGTCGTTTTTTCGGTTTTACGATTGCCGCACAGCTGATGCAGCTGACCCATTGCGCAAAATCCGGCCATTTTTGAGTTACGTTCAGCAGATCTGCCAAAGAAAGTTTATGCCCGATAAAGACCTGGCCGTGGATGAAGAGCTGGTCCAGCACAAAGGCAGACTGGCTTTCAAGCAACATATCCCGACCAAACGGGCCAGGTACGGCATAAAAACCTACTGCCTATGCGATTCAAAGACCGGCTACCTTTGGAATAATCTGGTGCATTCCACAACAGACGAAAACATCAAATTCGGGACCGAGATGGCTGCAAACCATCTCTCCATCAGCGAGCGAATTGTGGTCGAGTTGTCAAAGAACTTGTTCAATCTCGGCTACCAAATTTCTATTGACAGCTATTTTTGCTCACACCGCCTTGCAAAGTTTCTGCTGGAGCACAACACCTTGGTGACTTGGAGCACAATTCGCTGCAATCGTGGAACTCCACCTGAGCTCCAGCAGATGCGGATGCCAGCTCCATGGCATCGCTGCATGCGATTTGGCGATGTACTGGCGGCTATCAAGGTTACGGAACGCAAAGCCAGTGGTGTGAAGACGCTGTACCTCATCGACTCGTTCGGTACAGCAGGCAGTGTCCAGCGACAGAGAATTCGTCGAGGTGGTCAGGTGGACGTCGTCAGCAAGCCGGTTTCCGTCATGGACTATTCAAAGTGTATGGGAGGGGTCGATAGACTGGACTCTGCACTTCAGCCCTACCATCCGAACAGGAAAATGTACCGCTGGCATCAGAAGCTGGGCATCCACTTTCTGCTGCAGCTGGCGCACAACTGGATTGTGTACCACCATTGTGTGAATTTGTTCGTCGCGCTGATTGACAGCTCAGGACCTGGGAAAAAGCGCTGCGTTCGCCAGGTGCCCGACGTTGGCGGAGCTGCGCACCTGCCCGGCAAGCTGCCCGCAACGCCTGGAGACCAGCGGCCCACGCGGCGCTGCCGAGTCTGCTACCAGAATGGCAGGACTAGGTGGACAATCTTCGTGTGTGAGCAATGCCCAGGTGAGCCCGGACTGTGCGTTCCCGGTTGCTTCCGAGAATGGCACAGCTAAGCAATTCAATGATCTGCAGCACGGATGACTTTTTAGAACTGGGGTTTTATGTTTTTTTTATAATTATTGGTAGAATTGATTGGTAGGCTTCTATTTTAGTATGCTGAAAAATAGTCTGCATGTAACATTATGTTTACGAGCTTATCAGAATTCTCTTGGAAAGCCATATTAAATGAGCTGAGTGCCCAATAGATCCTAGAAACATAAAACTTTGCACGTCCATGTGACTCAGCTATGTGGCTTACATTTTTAGTCGGAATAGAAGAAAACTGTGTAATGGTTTATTAACCAAAGTTTAATATATATATTCCTTCTTTGAATGGCCTTTTCAAATGCGCTCATACTAAAACAACCATAAAAGATTATCCCCATTCGAAATTCAGACTGTAAAATATACGCAAAAAATGGCTCCATGCGTAATTATTGTTCGTAAGGAAATTTATAAAGTGAATTTTAGCCGCATTTTTTTATTTACATGTAAGGATAACTCTGATTATTATAAAAATATTCATGCCTGTTTGAGATTGAGACTCAAAAAAAACGTTCTACAATTTTTCTGTTGATCTCATTCACTCTAAACTCAATGGTCAGCCACGCTGTTCATTCGGATTTTCACGCAGCGTTGCCAGTGCAGGCCACGCTTAACTGTCATGACCATAGACTATCGGACTGGTAAAAAGTGCTGATGGTCAGCCACGCTGTTCATTCGGATTTTCACGCAGTGTTGCCAGTGCAGGCCACGCTTAACTGTCATGACCATAGACTATCGGACTGGTAAAAAGTGCTGATGGTCAGCCACGCTGTCCATTGGTTTTCTAGGGGTTAAAACTAAAAAATGTAGCAAAATATTCATTCTAGTGTTTGTATAATTTATAGCTAGTTTCATTTTTAGGTTTCAAAATATGCGGTCAAACTATTTTACTGCCATTTCTCAAACATTATTTCAGATGAGCTACAAGCGCTCATTCAAGCAGTAATATAAGCTCCAGCTCTAGCTCAGAGTCTGATCATGCTGACCCATCTTCAAATGTGTCCCTTGGAGCTAGCAACTGCCCTAGCTCATCTGAGTGGAATCCACAGTATCCTGATCAACCAGATGTCATTATTATAGGCGCTGCCACTTCCAGTACACTTGAGCCACCACTTCCAGTACACTTTTGGATTATTACTAAGAGCACCCTGCTTCGAAATTCTTTGCACTTTAATTGCAAGATTAAGACAAGAGGAATTAAAAAGAAACTTTAATTTTCCTAATTTGCCAACCGGTGAGACGGCCTTGGCAGCAGCTTTAACCAGAAGAACTGCGCGGATGACAATGGCATAATCTGCTGCTGAGTTGCTTGCTGCTTGATTTTTCTGCTGAGAAGGCTGAGCTTGTGCTGAGTGAAGTTGCTGCTGCAGCGGGACACGATGATGAGGAGCAAGAGATGCAAAGAAGCGA
>NIVC01000438.1:620378-688271 GCA_002269645.1 Macrostomum lignano
TTGCTGGCGTGAGCGCCAAAGAAGCCGTCATCTGTGACAGCGGGCAGAGGGCCGTACAGATGGCTGTACAGTCTGAAGCTGGACACCAGAAACGCTGTTACGCCGTACCAGGCCAACAGCATGAAACAGGCAAACAGCCTGAGATTATTTTTAGCCACACATTTCATTAGAAACAGGCAGTGATGATCCAAGTCCAGTACGCATCTGTTGCACAGTCGGCAGTGCTTGGTCCGCTCGGTAGATAAGCAGCGCTCGCATGTCGAACAGTAGCTGTCGGCCAGAGCTCGCCGCTCGCGGACCAGATCAACCAGGGTGGTTGGCCGGCCGTCCGGCCGCAGCAGGGTGGTCTCGTTGCTTGCCGTGGCCCAGCCAGGATCGCCTCGGAGTAGGGCGGCGTAAATTATACAGAATAGCTGTTGGATTTAGGAAAAACTGGTTGAATAATAAAATGTGCGTTTCATGCTACTCAGTAGCATTCAAGTAATATGAAAAGAAAAATATACATTAAGAAAGTCGCCTAAAAGCTTACAACCATCAGGCTGGTTTGAAAGAGCATAGACCCAAAACATCTTAGAAATCTTACAAAACATTTAACGGGATATGATTATAAAAAAATGTCTCAACATTAGCCCCTTAAAAACTTTGGAATCTAAAACTGTCAAGTTTAAAACATGCTTTTTCAGAATTTCAGCATCTCACAAAATCTTAAAAGAATTTCACAGAATCTCAAAAAAATCTCGAAGAATCCCACAGTACTTTATTAAATCTTACATAATTACATCAATCAAAAAAATCTAATAGAATCTCAAAAATTTCAAAGAATCTCAAAAAATCTTCTTAAATCTCAAAAACTCTCACAGAATCTCATTAAATCTCACAGAATCTCATTAAATCTCACAGAATCTCATCAAATCTAAAAAATCTCACAGAATCTTATTAAATCTCACATAATCTCATTAAATTTCACAGAATCTCATCAAATCTCACAGAATCTCATTGAATCTCATCAAATCTCACAGAATCTCATTGAATCTCACAGAATCTCATCAAATCTAAAAAATCTCACAGAATCTTATTAAATCTCACATAATCTCATTAAATTTCACAGAATCTCATCAAATCTCAAAAATCTTACAGAATCTTATTAAATCTCATTAAATCGCACATAATCTCATTAAATCTCACAGAATCTCATTAAATCTCAGAAAAACCTCACAGAATCTCATAAAACTTTATAAATACTTTATAAACTTTCAGAAAAGCTTAAACAGTCTTTACAATTCGAACAAAGTCTTACCGGTAAGCAAAGCAGAGCGGAATAGTGCAACCAGGTGGCACTGGCATCGTATTGTATATCGTGTCTCCAGACGCACTTAGCAAAATAGCAGATCATGGTGTGCGCGAATCCGCCAAAAAATGAGCCGAAATAAGCGGGATTTGGCTGTTTAGCCGCAGTGTCCATCCTGTGTCCCTGGCTGCGCGTGAACAGCACGCTGCACACAGTGCCGCAGGTGAGCAGGTAAGGGGCATAGACTGACGGTAGGCAGCACTGAGACAGCAGCACGGCAATTCCGAATATTGAGAATGGGGCGATCAGGATTAGCAGCCACAGAGAGCGGAGTAGCACTGCAATTTCGGGCAAAGATTGTCGTAATAAGGATTAGCTGCTTTGTCTGGAGCCATTGTTGTGGCAGGTTTAATCTGAGCGCAATGCTAACCTTCTATGAGTTGGGTCATGCTAACCTTTATGAGCGGGGTCATGCTAATTCCTACATGTATGACATGGTTAACCCCTTAAATCATGATAGGGGTCATACGAACCTGTATGAGCTGGGTCATGCTAACCACTATGACCTAGGTCATGCTAACCACTATGAGCTGGGTCATGCTAACCTTCTATGAGCTGGGTCATGCTAACTATACATGACCTAGGTCATGCTAACTACAAATGAGGTGGGTCATGCTAACTACACATGAGATGGGCCATGCTAACTACAAATGATATGGGTCATGCTAGTCACTATGAGCTGGGTCATGCTAACCACTATGAGCTGGGTCATGCTAGTCACTATGAGCTGGGTCATGCTAGTCACTTTGAGCTGGGTCATGCTAGTCACTATGAGCTGGGTCTTGCTAGTCACTATTAGCTGGGTCATGCTATTCACTATGAGCTGGGTCATGCTAGTCATTATGAGCTGGGTCATGCTAGTCACTATGAGCTGGGTCATGCTAGTCACTATGAGCTGGGTCATGCTAACTTATATGACCTAAGTAATATACTAGCCTGAATGAACTAGGCCATGTTAATCCCTACGAGCAAAGTCGAGCTGCCTACAATAGGCTACCCAATAGCAACCCTAATGATTTATGAGCAAGATCATAAACATCAACAGAGTCATACATCTCATCCTAGCCGGAGTGCCAGCCAATCGCATCGCATTCAGAAAGCTTCTAGTCGCTTCTAACCGATGCGGATCAACGGTCTCTGTTAAAGCAATAGCAGTAGTCGAAGTTCTAGCAGAAGAAGCCGAAGCAGCAGCAACAGCCGTCTCGTCCAAAGCAGTCCTGCCAGCTTTATTAGTTGCAAATAATAATTTCTGAGCCCAGTTAGAGCCGGGCTCGCCTAGCAACAGCAGGTAGCAGTGATGAGCTCTGCCCAGTCTGGCGGCCAGGTGCAACGGCGTGTCGCCAGACTGGTCGGCAATCAATGGACTGCAGCGTCGTTGACGAAGAAGAGCTTCAATAGCCTGATCGTGATCGTGCTGTACAGCGTAGTGTAACGGAGTCCTGCCAGCGTAGTCTTGCGTCTCAACCAAGGGCGTCTGAGACTTCTGGCCCAACAGGCACTGCTCCAGGTACAGCAGGCTGAATACTGAACCGTTTGAGGCCGCGTGATGAACTGGCAGCTTGCCAAGTCGGTCGCTGGGAAACGGATCAACCCCAGAGCGGAGTAGAGACTCCAGCACCTGGGCGGAGGGGAGAGTCCGCGATGCTCTTAGATAACCGAGAGAGTCTGGGCGATACCCGCGACTAGAATCGGTGACATTTACTGGCGTTTTTTTAATTGAGAACCAGAATGCCAGCTGGCATTAATGACCTGGGTGTCATGTTAACCACTATGACCTGAGTCATACTAAACTTTATGACCTGGATCATGCTAACCACTATGACCTGGATCATGCTAACCACTATGACCTGAGTCATGCTAACCACTATGACCTGGATCATGCTAACCACTATGACCTGAGTCATGCTAACCACTATGACCTGGATCATGCTAACCACTATGACCTGAGTCATGCTAACCACTATGACCTGGATCATGCTAACCACTATGACCTGTCATGCTAACCACTATGACCTGAGTCATGCTAACCACTATGAACTGACTCATGCTAACCACTATGACCTGAGTCATGCTAACCACTATGACCTGAGTCATGCTAACCACTATGAACTGAGTCATGCTAACCACTATGACCTAAGTCATGCTAACCACTATGACTTGGGTTATGCTAACCACTATGACCTGGGTCATGCTAACCACTATGGTCTTATGAGCCCAAAACTCAAACCAGAATGCCAGCTGGCATCAGTTGAAAAAGTTAAAAATCAGTTAAAGTCTAAGTCAGTGAACACTGTGGCACAATGATTCAGAAGTGTCTGTCTGTCTGCCTGTCTGCCTTAGTGTCTTTCTGTCTGCCTGTCTGTCTGTCTGTCTGTCTGTCTGTCTGCCTTAGTGTCTGTCTGTCTGTCTGTCTGTCTGTCTGTCTGTCTGCCTTAGTGTCTGTCTGTCTGCCTGTCTGCCTTAAGAGTCTGTCTGTCTGTCTGCCTTAGTGTCTGTCTGTCTGTCTGTCTGTCTGTCTGCCTTAGTGTCTGTCTGTCTGTCTGCCTGTCTGCCTTAAGAGTCTGTCTGTCTGTCTGCCTGTCTGCCTTAGTGTCTGTCTGTCTGTCTGTCTGTCTGTCTGTCTGTCTGTCTGTCTGTCTGCCTTAGTGTCTGTCTGTCTGCCTTAGTGTCTGTCTGTCTGTCTGCCTGTCTGCCTTAAGAGTCTGTCTGTCTGTCTGCCTTAGTGTCTGTCTGTCTGTCTGTCTGTCTGTCTGCCTTAGTGTCTGTCTGTCTGTCTGCCTGTCTGCCTTAAGAGTCTGTCTGTCTGTCTGTCTGTCTGTCTGTCTGTCTGTCTGTCTGTCTGCCTTAGTGTCTGTCTGTCTGCCTGTCTGCCTTAAGATTCTGTCTGTCGGTCTGCCTGTCTGCCTTAGTGTCTGTCTGTCTGCCTGTCTGTGTCGTGCACCTGTACCTGAAATCCGACAGTGCCTACAGAGAAAGCAATTAAGTCAATATTCAGCAGCCATCTCCTCACCTGCGGATTTCCCCGTCTAGCAGCGCAGTGCATCGGGGTTTCCCCATTGTCGCTGGCTGCTCCAGAGTCGGCACCTTTAGCCAGCAGACAGTCCACAATGTCAGCCTGGCCGCGAAGGCAGGCCCGATGCAGCGGTGTCAGGCCGTTCCAGCCTCTCTCGTTGACAGCATCAGATGGTCGGCTGCTCAGCAACTGAGCAATCTGCATGGCTGACCAGCTGGCAACGGCATCTCCGATAGAAATCTCGGCTAGATTGGCCGCAGCCGCCTGCTGCGATGAAGGGAGATTAGAGAACTGGCCGGGCGCTGTTGTTATTGAACCTCCGTGTGGCAGAATCGAACCTTGATAGTTGAACATGACTTTTCTTAATGTTTGGCTTGTGTCACTTAAAAATGAAGACTTTATTGATTGATTGCCGATAAAACTGAGGTCGTGTAACAGCGAGACATGAAAAATAAAAACATCAATTTAGGCGTGCATTTGTTTTTGGGTCACTCTAGCCTAACATATGATCTTGTCACTCTGACTTACAATTTGATCTTGTCACTCTAGCCTATTATATGATCTTATCACTTTAGCTTACCATATGATCTTGTCACTCTAGCTTACCCTATGATCTTGTCACTCTAGCTTACCCTATGATCTTGTCACTCTAGCTGACCCTATGATCTTGTCACTCTAGCTTACCCTATGATCTTGTCACTCTAGCTGACCCTATGATCTTGTCACTCTAGCTTACCCTATGATCTTGTAACTCTAGCTTACCCTATGATCTTGTCACTCTAGCTTACCCTATGATCTTGTAACTCTAGCTTACCCTATGATCTTGTAACTCTAGCTTACCCTATGATCTTGTCACTCTAGCTTACCCTATGATCTTGTCACTCTAGCTTACCTTATGATCTTGTCACTCTAGCTTACCCTATGATCTTATCACTCTAGCCCACCCTATGATCTTGTCACTCTAGCTTTCCCTATGATCTTGTCACTCTAGCTTACCATATGATCTTGTCACTCTAGCTTACCCTCTGATCTTGTCACTCTAGCTTACCCTCTGATCCTGTCACTCTAGCTTACCCTATGATCTTGTCACTCTAGCCTTACCTATGATCTTGTCACTCTAGCCCACTCTATGATCTTGTCACTCTAGCTTACCCTATGATCTTGTCACTCTAGATTACCCTATGATCTTTTTTACTCTTGCTTACCATATAACCAAAAAATCTTCATCTCGATCTACACTACACACTAAAATCATCTCAGTTAAAACTGCTCTTAAGGCTTTACAACCAAACTAACGAAATACTATTTTTTTCTAAAAAATGTGAAAAAACGAAAACAATGATTACAGTTTACAAGCCTACTACTGCATCATTAGCAGACTAATTGATTTTAATTAGGGCAAACAGGATCTAAAACAACACTTAATCAAATTGACGTTTGAACAATTTTTTCTATGAAAGCATTAAACTTTGATAACTAATTTTCGAGAAGACGTACTACTTACTAGTAGACGCAAAATAATTAGGGATTTTTACTGAAATAAACTTATAATTGTCGTGAAAATTGTAAAGATAATAATCATACACCTTGCACCTCCTAATAATATATATAATCTACCGATACTACTGATTTGAGTTAACATAAAGTAATACAAAAAGAATATATTCACTTTATTATCTTACGCAAAAAAAACATTTTTCGTGCAGATTAGTATGACGCAAATAAGACTTTATGAACGCAGAATGGTTTAAACTAAAATATATGAGCGTAACTATTTATAGAAATTTGTAATTATTTAATATAATTAATTTGTAATGGTATATTATAGATTACAAAAAGGTAATCACGAGGAACACAATGAGGCCACAATGAATAATGACAGGCACTGATATTTTTTTGGAATCCACAGATGCCGGATATTTGAGTCACTGTACACTGCCGTCCACACTCCAAGTGGGTGTAATGAGGTCACACTGCACACTACCTTCTACATTCTCTGTGGGTGTAGTGAGGTCACGCTGCACACTACCTTCTACATTCTCTGTGGGTGTAATGAGGTCACACTGCACACTACCTTCTACATTCTCTGTGGGTGTAATGAGGTCACACTGCACACTACCTTCTACATTCTCTGTGGGTGTAATGAGGTCACACTGCACACTACCTTCTACATTCTCTGTGGGTGTAGTGAGATCACGCTGCACACTACCTTCTACATTCTCTGTGGGTGTAATGAGGTCACACTGCACACTACCTTCTACATTCTCTGTGGGTGTAATGAGGTCACACTGCACACTACCTTCTACATTCTCTGTGGGTGTAATGAGGTCACGCTGCACACTACCTTCTACATTCTCTGTGGGTGTAGTGAGGTCACACTGCACACTACCTTCTACATTCTCTGTGGGTGTAATGAGGTCACGCTGCACACTACCTTCTACATTCTCTGTGGGTGTAATGAGGTCACACTGCACACTACCTTCTACATTCTCTGTGGGTGTAGTGAGGTCACACTGCACACTACCTTCTACATTCTCTGTGGGTGTAGTGAGGTCACACTGCACACTACCTTCTACATTCTCTGTGGGTGTAGTGAGGTCACACTGCACACTACCTTCTACATTCTCTGTGGGTGTAATGAGGTCACACTGCACACTACCTTCTACATTCTCTGTGGGTGTAATGAGGTCACACTGCACACTACCTTCTACATTCTCTGTGGGTGTAATGAGGTCACGCTGCACACTACCTTCTACATTCTCTGTGGGTGTAGTGAGGTCACACTGCACACTACCTTCTACATTCTCTGTGGGTGTAATGAGGTCACGCTGCACACTACCTTCTACATTCTCTGTGGGTGTAATGAGGTCACACTGCACACTACCTTCTACATTCTCTGTGGGTGTAATGAGGTCACACTGCACACTACCTTCTACATTCTCTGTGGGTGTAATGAGGTCACACTGCATACTACCTTCTACATTCTCTGTGGGTGTAATGAGGTCACACTGCACACTTCCTTCTACATTTTCTGTGGGTGTAATGAGGTCACACTGCACACTACCTTCTACATTCTCTGTGGGTGTAATGAGGTCACACTGCACACTTCCTTCTACATTTTCTGTGGGTGTAATGAGGTCACACTGCACACTACCTTCTACATTCTCTGTGGGTGTAGTGAGGTCACACTGCACACTACCTTCTACATTCTCTGTGGGTGTAGTGAGGTCACACTGCACACTACCTTCTACATTCTCTGTGGGTGTAATGAGGTCACACTGCACACTACCTTCTACATTCTCTGTGGGTGTAGTGAGGTCACACTGCACACTACCTTCTACATTCTCTGTGGGTGTAGTGAGGTCACACTGCACACTACCTTCTACATTCTCTGTGGGTGTAGTGAGGTCACACTGCACACTACCTTCTACATTCTCTGTGGGTGTAGTGAGGTCACACTGCACACTACCTTCTACATTCTCTGTGGGTGTAGTGAGGTCACACTGCACACTACCTTCTACATTCTCTGTGGGTGTAATGAGGTCACACTGCACACTACCTTCTACATTCTCTGTGGGTGTAATGAGGTCACACTGCACACTACCTTCTACATTCTCTGTGGGTGTAGTGAGGTCACACTGCACACTACCTTCTACATTCTCTGTGGGTGTAGTGAGGTCACACTGCACACGAATCCAAAACAATTCTTTCAAAAAAATTTGAGTATTAATTTATTAACGCAAAAATGGAACGCAAAACGAAGTGTATTTAATCATGGAAAAATTTCGACAAAAAGAACGCCTAATACGATATAGAAATTAATGTAAGCGAATTAGGCATCTAATAACGACAGATTTCAACAAATAATATTTTATTATGCGAAAAACAACAGTATACACGGACACAAATACTCAAGAAAAAAACACTTACAAGCAATCAATAAAATCAATCAATGGCGTTGGAAATCTCGAACTTGAATCTCGTTTTCTAATCACTCTACTAACTCTCCAGTAAATAAGTAGCAATATAAGTGTTTTCTACCATAATCATATATAATTAAATATATAAAAAATCACCTTGACCAAGATAGAAAATAATCGAAAAAAATGGCTTCAACAACCAAACGTGATAGAGTCTGAGGATGGTCATTCAAGCTTTGACTTGGCCAGCAACTTCTTAGCCTCGGAGGTGCAATCAGTGGCCAGCTGATCGTCTGTAGACTTGGCCTCCATACCGCAAACTCTCTCGCCCAGCTTCTTAACTAGCAGGTACAGAGAGACATCTCCGCTGCGGCAGTGCAGAGTGGCTGCGCTGCCCTCCTCCAGATGGACCACGTGAGCTAAGCAGGACCAACGCTTCAGGCAATCGTCAAAGCTTAATCCGTCCAATTTAGCAGAGGACTGAGCCAATTTCTGTTGCTGACCAGCCAATACCGACTGCAGCTCGTCAATAGACATTGCCGCAGGAACTAAGCGACACAATCGAGGCACTCGGACTTTCATATTCTCTGTAGAGCTAGCGGCGCCAGACCAGCTGATAGCTAAGCTAGCTCTGAGCTTATTATCCGGTCGGCCAATTAAACTGGCATCGACTCCTGTCGCTATAGCAACGATACAAGCGGCGTTAGCAACATCAAAGTCTAGTTTAGACAATCCTTTAGAAGAACGATAGCCTTCAAGGTCAACTGTGGCCGATTTCACAGCGGTCCCGTCAGCTAGAGGCAAAATACGGAATGTCAGATCCACCTCACCAGCTTGGGCACTTTTCTGCCAGGCAATGTCAATCCTTGCAGTCAGGGACTCGCCAACTGGCAGCCACAGTCTGGGAGGCTGGACAGCCGCATCATCATCTAGACCAAGCAGCAATAAATCTTCGCTAGCCTCTGCTGCTTTAGCCTTCTTCTTCTTGCCAGCTTTCTTCTCGCCGCCCTTCTTCTTCTTCTCTTTCTTCGGCTTCTCCTGCAAGCCGGCATCGTCATCGCCTGCCGCTGCCGATTTCTTCTTTTTCTTAGTAGCCACTTTTCGTTTCGTTGTGGCGGCGGCCACTTCGGCGGCTGAATTGCCAAACTCAGTCGACGACACGGCACCGCCGCGGCCTCCCATAGCAACCAGATCGTCAATTTTGATATTAGCCAATTGACGATGCGGGTCATCGGGCGCGAGCCGGGACCCCGGCCCAGCCTCCGCTTCATTGTCGGAGTCTGGAGCGGCATTCTCCGGCATGTCGTAAGCGGTCGACACCACGTGCGAGCCCGCCAGGTTGTCGTCTTCCTCGTCGTCCTCGTCATCTTCGTCTCGGTTAGTCTCTGGCTTACTACTGCTAGTAGCAGCTGCTGCTTTCTCTTTCATTAACTGGCGCTTAGTTTTCTTCTTTTTCTTCTTTTTACCATCCTCGACAGCGGAAGCGGCAGCTTTCTCGGCTAGTTTCATTGCTTTCTGCTTGCTCTGCTCCTGCTTGTGCTGCATCAGGTACTTGTCGGAGGAGGACAGGCCTTCGATACGGAGGGTTGGCATGCCGCTGTCCATGCTGGCTACCCTGGGCAGCTGGCTATCTTCATCGTCTAGACCTTCGCCGGGCTTCTCGTACTGGCTCTGCACCCGGCCGAAATGATTGGACTCGTCGCTAGCGAGGCGTTTAGCGCTGGAGCTCGATTTGAGATAGTTCGGATTGCTCTCCTGTTCGCGAAGCCGAGTCTCCCGCATGGCGGCCAGTTCCGCTTCGCTTGGCTGCAGGCACGGGAATTAGTAGTATAATTTAAATCAGATAGAAACAATGTTTTTTTGAAAATGCGTTGTTGTGGGGGTCAATTGAGACCATAGAGTGCGTGGGTGGAGGCTAAAGAGTGTGTGGGTGGAGAGGCCATAGAGTGCGTGGGTGGAGGCTAAAGAGTGTGTGGGTGGAGAGGCCATAGAGTGCGTGGGTGGAGGCTAAAGAGTGTGTGGGTGGAGAGGCCATAGAGTGCGTGGGTGGAGAGGCCATAGAGTGCGTGGGTGGAGGCCATAGAGTGCGTGGGTGGAGGCCATAGAGTGCGTGGGTGGAGAGGCCATAGAGTGCGTGGGTGGAAAGACCATAGTGTGTGGGTGGAAAGACCATAGAGTGCGTGGGTGAAAAGACCATAGAGTGTGTGGTGGAAAGACCCAATTATCAGCTTGGTTGTATTTTTGGGTCTATGATATTTCGGGTCTAATTGAAAGCCAATCTAAATTACCTGATGGTATTCCTTCTGCTCAAATCCGCCGCCGCTGGCTCCGCCCCAAGCTACAGTGGGATCGGAACTCGAATAATTCGTAGCGCCCGAAGCTGAAGCCCCAACAGTGGCGGAGACGGCAGCCTCGGGTTCCTTCTTTCGTCCAGACGACTTTCCCGACTTCCGTTTGACTGGCTCATCGAATTCAGACTTAGGCGGCGCGGGCGGCTCGTTAATCCAGGCGTCTAAATCCAGTCCCTCTGGCAGGGGCACCTTGCGCTGGGCCTTCGGCGCAACAGGATTCAATTCGCCAGCGAATAGGCCCGATAGCTCCTTGGCCACCCTGTCGATGACAGCGTCTCCGTCAGCTTCAGCGGTCGATCCGGCGCCGTCTTCAGTGGCGACATCGCCGACATCGAAAATTGCGGCCGTCTTCGAGGCGGCAGCCTGACGCAATGCTTTAGCGGTGCATTTCAACAGCTGGTGCGCGCACACAGCTCGCTCTTGCACCTCTAAATCCTCAGAGTGCACGAACTGCTCCAATCGGGTTAACAGCTCTGTTGTCAAGGCGACACGTTCCTCAGCGTCTGATTCGGCTAGCAATAGGTTGGCATACAGTTTCACCTGGTTGTGAACGAATACGGCCTGGACTTCGCCTGGCAACTGCAATACGTAGGGCAGCGACATCGCCTCCAGGGTGGCCCGACGGGCGTCCTCGGATTCTTCGTCACCGGCTAGGCAGACGGCGAATTCGCCGCAGATCCAGGCGGCGGCGTACAGCACCTCAACCAGGCCGGCGCTGCCGCCCCCGCCCCCGCTTGTCGCTCCGCCGCCAGAGCCGCTGCCGCCGCCACCGGCGCCTCCTCCGGCGCTACCGCCGGCGCCGCCGCCCAGCAACAAGGTGTGATTATGCAATAGTAGAGACATTTGACGGGCGGCGAATCGGCGAACTTGTTGAACTCGGATGGCAACGTCTAGCAGCTGGTTGGCGATGGCGCGGCCCTGGGCCGGCTTCATGCCTTTGTGGGCGGCCAGCTCCACCAGTACGCTGACGTACCATTCGAAATTTGTGATGAAGCGGTAGTCATTCTGGGAGCAGATACCGATGATCTTGCTGAGCAGCTCGTCTCTAGAAATTACAATTTGGGTTTAGATTTGTACTTGGAAAGGTAGCCTAGCAACTGACAGTTTGAGAAGCTGATGGCCCAACAACTGACATTCTGGGAGGCTGGCCTAGAAACTGAGGATCTGGGAGGCTGGCCCAACAAATGGGGATCTGGGAGGCTGGCCCAGCAACTGAGGATCTGGGATGCTGGCCGAGCAACTGAGGATCTGGGAGGCTAGCCCAGCAACTGATGATCTGGGAGGCTGGCGCAGCAAATGAGGATCTGGGAGGCTGGCCCAGCAACTGAGGATCTGGGAGGCTGGCCCAGCAACTGAGGATCTGAGATGCTGGCCCAGCAACTGAGGATCTGGGAGGCTGGCGCAGCAAATGAGGATCTGGGAGGCTGGCCCAGCAACTGAGGATCTGGGAGGCTGGCCCAGAGGAGGTAGGAGAGTCACTTTGAAAAGACCTCAATGACAAAAAATAAACAAACAAGTGAGTTTATCTCACCGATAATGTGCTCCTTCAGCTTTTTCCATGTGCACAATGAGCTTCTTGACAATCTCCATGAGGTTCTTCTTAGACACCATACCGTAGAGAAGGCTCAATGCCCGGAGCCTAATGGACTCATCCTTGTCATCTAGGCACTGCATGATGAGCTCTTTGTGAGCTTGCACAGACTTTGGATGAGTTTTCAGTATCTTCGTCATAGCCAGCAGGCCTAGATACTTTAAATTCTGATCGCTATCCTCAATAAGGATTTGCAATTTTTGAACGCACAATTGCACGCTAGTAGCGTGATTCTGGAGCCCGGAGCTGATGGAGATGAGCACGGCAATGACAGTGTTAATACACTCGTACAACAGCGACATAGCCGATGTACTATGAATCAAATTAGTCAACGGTTCGATCAATTTCTTGCCAAGCCGCGGTTCCAGCGGAATTAGCGCGCCAAACAGTTTAATAATCTTAATCAGCACCCAATTATTAGTCGACGTTGTCATCAGTTTAAAGAACAGAGGCGCCAGGCTAAGATAGTTCTGCGGATTCTTGCGAGCCAACTCGCAGATCACATTAACGGCGGCACTCTGCACGCCTGGGTCTGGGTCTTCCAGTTTCTCTTTTAGTCGACCAAATGCCGGCTTAAGCGAGTCTGGAAATCTCAAGAACACCTTGTACATGAGCAGGACGGCTTTCTTTCTAAGATAAGGCTTAGTTGACGTCATCAATACCATGATGTCGTTGGCTAAATCGTGAGCAAGATCGCCAGTCATGAAGCAGGACAAGCTGGACAAGGCTACCCCAGCATCGTAGGTGTTAGTAGAGTTGAGATCCTTGCGCACCAAGTTAGTAGTCAGCATAATTACGTCGGTGCCATCGTGGAAGCTCTGCGAAGCGGCTAAATAGCCAATCCGTTTGAATGTAAACTTTGGCGAGCTCATCACTTCCACTATGTTAAAGCCGGCCCAAGAGATGTCATAGCCAAGCATCTGCAGGTACACAAGCTTGTTAATAGCATTGGCTTTCACCACTAAAGATTCTTGCTTCAGCTCCTGTTTGATCTCTTCGATGCATTCAGAAATGTATTTGCCCTCAGTGTCTTTATGATTGCGAATACCGCGAACCAGATCTTGAAGGTTCTTGTCCAGGACATGGTCTAGGACACCTTTCACCCTTACTAGAGCCATTCTATTTGACTGTTTAGCGTTAATATATCGTTCCGATGCAGTAACTATACGTGTTAATTAACTTGTTTGAAACTATCCTCAGCAGACAAAAATTCACATGCAGAAAATTATGCAAGTAATTATTATTGAAACTTGATTGCTAAGGTCAACTCATAGACTTAAAAGATATTAAATAACTAGACTTTCATATTTTCAGGTACAAATGTTAGAAAGTCAATGACACAATTCACTTGATAACATGGAACATTCCTGGGATACAAGTATTGGGACTGTGTGGGCCACCAAAGCACTATGTCAATCTTTGATTTCTATTGCAGTTCAATTGTGAATTTGCACTTGCTCTATAAAGATCAATTAAAAAATCTATAACTTGTCCAATTTTGTAAAAAAGTAAAATTTGCTATTTTTAAAATATTAATGACATGCCTTTAATCTACTAAAATTTATGCCAGCTAGCAATTGCCCAGATATAGCTGTTAAGATCAATCATTGTAAATAAACCCCCTATTGGAATAAGTTGACAAAACGCGGACGATCGTCCATTGCATTTTTGGATTCTCCTGGTGTCACATCGCCCGACAGTGGTGTCAAGTGATGTGTCGCATCGCGCGACACTGTGGAAACCTGGTGTTGTCATGCGTCGTGTTGCGCGACACGACACAACGAGATGCAAAGTGTGGCAAAAAAAAAAGTGTGGCAACTTGGCGGCTGGTGTTGTCATGTGTCGCATTGCGGCCTGGATCTGCAGCCAAAACCTTGCAAACTGTGTTTTATTGTAATATGTTCACGGTTGTTTCTCGGTATTTAAATGTTTCAAACATGTTCGATAAAAACTAATTCTTGAATTGTTCTTTTTTATTTTGACAGTAAAATAACTAATACTTCAAATATAATTTTTAGAAAGGTTACTTGTTAGTTACAATGCATGCGCTGTTTTCTAACTGTTGTACCTTTGTTGTTTTACTGTTTATTGTTTTTGAATTTCATTTCTTTTTCCGCGAAATTGAAAGGAATACTTTTGTCCCTCGCTCCATGGTCTTGGTATTGGGAGTGAACGGCAGAACAAGAATTGTCAATTGCAATGTGGCTGCTGTGGCGTCCCCCCCCCCTGGTCATTCAGTCAACAGACATAGGTGTTGCGTCGCGCGTCGCTGCCCCCCAGTCAACAAAATTTGGTGTCGCATTGCACTTTTGAGGGCACAATTTTGGCACCCGTGTTGCGCGTCCGCAGGTTTTTGAAACTTATTCCAATAGGGGTCCAAGGTTGTGACTGCAATGCTGCTGTGGACAGCAAACACTAAAACCCATGGATCAAAGAAGCCGCTTCCTAAAAGCTGTAGCCCAGTGCATTTCTAGTGAGTACAACCCACATCCCAATAAACTCACACCAAAAATCCACAAATTATCACTTTCATATCTCTTAATTAAATTTCATACGCTGAATTTTTGTAGACATCATTCACAGCAACAAGAGACTAAAGTGTCAGTTGCCTAAAAACTTATCTAAGCGAAATAGGCCATTCTCTTTTATTGGCGAGATTCTTAAAAGGATGACAAAGAAAGCGCAATCAACCAGTAGAGCAGAGTAGGCAAAAATAAGGCTCCTTTTTGTTTTCCTATAAAACTGAATAAGCTCAATAAAAGTGCAAAAACTTTAGAAAAAATATTGATTGCTCTATCACTTTGCCACCAACTGAAAATGGAAGAGCCCTAAGTAAAACTAGGCAATGTTATTAATGTATAGATAGTCATTAAGTTGCGTTGAATGCTTTGATTGAGGACTCGCTAGATTCAAAGAACCGGAGAAGTTCTGGGCTGCATTGCCATGTGAGGAATTTCTATGCCTACTGCATAGAAACGCCGACAGTGAGCGGATCATCAAATGGATTGCTAACAATGTCACAAAGCAGCAAAATGAGCTAGTGGATTATATACTAGACTATTTTGTCCATCAAGTCCTAGCTAAAGGCCTTCAAAAAAGAGCCATCCAATTTTTGCATGGACTGCTTGCTGTTGGTCATCAGCTTTGATACCCATGCAATTGCCGAAGCATGTGCTAAGGCAAAGGAGTGTGAAGAAATAATGAACCACCTTCAGAAAAAGCTAACCATGCAGCGTCAGAAGGCCAATGAGTGGAAAAAAAGACAAAAAGCAAGAGGACAAAGCTGCTGAACAAAAGGTTATCAACAAAATGAGAAAACATCTCTGGCATAAGAGATACTCCAAAAGGCAGATCAATGAGATCAACAAACGAGAAGTGAATTACTCGACGATAATACCAGTAAAAACTTAATGTCTATATTAAATTGAGTTAAGACATAATTTCATTTGAGTTAAGACATTACTTGAGATATGATTTGAGACTGAATGATTTGAAATTGGCGTAGTGAAGTGGGAAGTCTGGAATTTGGAAATACATAAAATCGTGTCAGTGTCACAGGGTTGTTGTCTGAGTTAATAATAAAATATCACTGGCTTCAAAAAAAGTTTTTAAAAGGTTTTTGTGACTAGAAATGTAAATTTTTTGTTTTCTGTTTGTTAATTATTTTACATGAAGAAATTTTTTGTTCAAAAAAGCCTAATGTTGCTGCTCAAAAAAATTTGTCCTGCTCAATTATTTTCAAAATGCTCTGTGGTCACACTGCTCTTAACTACCACTGTTTACCTATTTGCCCCTCAATATACTAAAACTGACATGTTGTCTATATGTATGTGGGTATGTGAGTATGTAACAAAATTATTCCTAGGCTTTTTTTATATAAAGTGTATCATGCTTGACACACATAGTAGGCAAAGTGTATAATGCTTATTACCCATTAGCAGACTTTGAGGACTTATTCCAATAGGGTAAATAATTGTTATTATTTACCACTTACTACTAAAAACACAAGGTGTTCAATATCTAGCCAAATTCCCTATATAAGTAAATTTATATATAATATAGAAATAATATATAATAATAAATGCTATTTTCCCGTAGCTAAACTTGTATAATTAGAAATTTAATTTATAATAGATAAACATAAGATTGCAATATTAAAGGTACTATTTACTAGATAAAGAAGTTGATTAATCTAAGTTGTCAATTACTTGAAGATAAAGTTGACAGTTTATACAGTAATAACTAAGTCTTTTGTCTTTGCACTAAAAGACTGTCTTTAATGTTGCAGGACAAAAGTCAAAGCATAGTGAGAATATGCAAATTGCAGGAATAGAATACAAATATGAATAAGAATTAAGGCCTAAAAATTCTTTTTTTTTCTTTTTAAAATATAACTAAATCAAACTTCTAAAAGTGTTAAAAAAAATAGGATAATTTTAAGTATTTATTAGGTTATGTTGTGAATTCGTAACTTAATGTATTAATACAAATATTTGCCCTTACTGTAGTCTCTCTCTCTCTCTCTCTCTCTCCCTCTGCCAACCCTTCCCACCCCTTCCATGCTTGCAACTTGTTGTGAGCTATTTTCTTAGAGTACTTTATTTATTTTTGGTGCCACTGCACTAGACCCAATCAATTGACAAACTATTATTGTAGTTGTTTATTTGTCCAGCCTATGTCTGCAACTTTCTCATCCCTGATTATTATTATCCCTCCCCCTCCGTGCTCTCTCATTGGCTGTCGCTGTTTTCTGTAATTCTGGTTTTCTACCCCCCAGTCGCGTTTTGTGTGGCTGCAGCCAATCCCCGCTCGCTCTCTCTACGCACCCCGCCTTTTCTCTTACCCTGCAGCTTTTGCCCCACCCCATGTTGTGCTGGCAGATATTTATTGGCGTGCGCTCCTGTCTTCTCCCTCCCATGCGACTGCTTCTCTTTTGACTCCTTCGCCGCAAATAGTATATGACAATAAACCAAAAACAAGCGTGCCAACAATTGTGTTCAACCTAGACGCCTAGCGCGCCAAGTATCTGCGCCACAGTAAGTATTGTTCTGTTCCTGTCATTTCGGGGTCAAGTGCCTCTAGGACTTTGTCACTGGGGCCTGTGCATTCGCTGCGACCCTGGTTGCTGGCCTACTGCCTGCGCGTTTGTGCGACAGTGGGTTGGCAAGCAGCAGGACTGGGGCTGCGTTTTCCTGCTCGTACAGAGCGCAAGACGTAGCTGGCTGGTCCATCTCGGGACACAACATTGGTGCCGTGACCAGGATAGTATTGTGCTTGAGGGTGTTTATGAGCTCGTGTTAGAATAGTTTAGATTAGTGCGGCTAGGGATCTGTTTGGAAGAGGGATTGCTTCCGATTTGTTAGTGTCGTTTTTACGTCATTGTGTTTCTGTTGTTGTTGAGCATACGATTGCGCTGTCGTGATGGGAGACGAAGGTGTGAATAGACTGGTGGAGTTAATGTCGGCGTCAGTTTGTCGGGCGTTGCAGCAGGACATCAACGTGGCACAGAATGTACAGCGGCCAGCGAAGCCCCCGAAGTACTGCATTGGAGATAATTTCAGGCTATGGTTGCAGAGGTTCAATGCCTATTGTGAAGCATCGCAGATAGTGGAAGACAATCGCCGGCCTCATCTCTTCAGCTTCTTGGATCTAAATACGGCTTTCGCGGCAGTGGAGAATATTCAGCTGGAGGAGGGTGCCACGTATGATGATTTCACCGATGCACTCCTAGAAAGGTTCCAGCAGCAACGCACGGCCGAGGATTTCAAGCTGGAGCTGGAGTCGCGAGTCCAAAAAGAGGGCGAGACGTATGAGACTTATGCAGATGTGCTGTTAGAGTTAGCAAGGAACGGGTACCCAGATGAAGACATGCCAGTCGGAATCATCAACAGCTTTGCCAGAGACCACTTCAAGAAGGGCATCCGAGCACCGGAACATGTCAAAGAGTACGTTATGCTGCAGCAACCCGCCACCCTTACGGATGTGATTCGTTGCGTGCAACGAAAGGAGGCCGCCGGTCGAGCCACCAAGCCGACAGGTTCAGAACAAGCTTACCGGAAAATTGCTTCGACCATTGGTGTGGTGAATACCGGAGGCACCAGTTCAGACGGATTAGAAGAACTTCAACAGCGGATTCAAGACCTGGAAGGGCAGTTGAAGCGGCTGAATCAGGCACCGCCTCCTCAACAGTCTGCTGCACCCTTGTCTTCTGGGTCTGCGCGTTCGCGCGGCCCGGGGCCTGGGTTACAAGGTGGCAGAGGGGCCTGCGTGTATGGCGCGACCCCTAGTCAGCTGGCAGGGCAGCAGCAGAGGCAGGCCGGTGCTTGCTTTCAGTGTGGAAACATTGGCCACCTAGCGCGCGAGTGCCCAAGTCGCTCCGGAATGATGCAGCAACCGCAGTCAAACCCAGCGGCGAGGACTGGTGGTCCAAGGCGTTGCTACGCGTGCAACCAGCCGGGTCATCTGGCCAAGAATTGTTGGTCGGGAAACTTCAACAGAGGTCCTGGGAAGGGGAGCCAGGGCCTCTAATCCAGTCAGCCAAACCTCCCCCGTCCAGTCAGCAGCCGGTTGACACACCAAGTCTGATGATGCATCCTACCAGTGTGTATGTGTCCTGTCAAATCGGTGGTCAGGTGGTCTCTGCATGTGTCGACTCGGGCGCTGCTGTGACGATCATAAATGAAGCTTTGCTTCAGAGAGTGAGAAAGACTTGGACAAAATCGCCACCGAGTATTCAGCCTCATAAATCAACAATCCATGCTGCCAACAGCAGCCCAATCAACATCAGTGCGATCTGCTAACTTCCCTTAATGATAGGCGAGAGCGAATTGAGTATGACAGCTCTAGTATCCTCGTCGGTTTCCTACGAGCTGTTAATGGGAGCCGACTTTCTGCTTAAGCACAACTGCCGCATCAATTTTCAAGATGGTGTACTTCACCTAGCAGATGCCAGCGTTCCGCTACGTTTTCACCAACGGCCTGCAACTGTGTGTCACATTCTAGCGTCGGAGCGAATTGTGGTTCCGCCTGGAGCAGAGAAGATAGCATCTGGTCGATTCTTAATGAAGGGTGGAAGAGGACGATACACGAGAAGCCCAGGAGTAATTGAGGAAAGTCAAGACCGGAAGCGCGCAGGTTCCGCGGTGTTAGCGAGGTCCTTAGTGATGCCCACGGAAGACGCTCGAGTCCCCGTACGGCTGGCAAACTTCTCGGAGGTTCCTGTCACCATCCGCAAGGGTGAGACAGTTGCGTGGTACCATCCGCTCGATCCGCTGCAGCCCATCGCGCTAGCAACGTTGAGTGAAGCCAAGGATGCAGCTCCGACACTGGAAAAGCCTTGCCAAGAAGAGAGTGAGGTGGCCGAGGAGCTCCTAGCAGGTCTGAAGAATTGGGGAAGTTGTGGTTTGTCGGCAGAGCAAGAGGCGAAGTTCAGAGCGCTAATCCAGTGCAACAGAGACGTATTTGCAACCGAACTTGCCGAGGCCACGGTAACGAATGTCAGTGAGCACCGAATTGACACGGGGACGGCAAGACCTATCAAACAGGCTCCACGACGACTGCCGCCACATCTTAGAGCAGAAGTTGACGAGCAACTTGATGAGCTTCTGGCGCAAGGAAAAATCGAAGAGGCAATGTCCCCATGGAGCTCGCCAGTGGTCTGTGTGCAAAAGAAAGACAATTTGCTTCGAATGTGCGTGGACTATCGTCGGGTCAACAATGTGACCGTTAAGGACGCCATTCCACTACCTTGCATCGATGAAGCCCTAGAAGCGCTACATGGAACAGCCGTGTACAGTTCCCTAGATCTGCAATCTGGCTACCATCAAGTTCCGGTAGCTGCAGAAGACCGAGACAAGACTGCATTTGCTGTGCCGCACCGCGGACAATTCCAATGGCTAGTGATGCCATTTGGTGTCACCAACGGCCCAGCAATGTTCAGCCGCATCATGCAAACTGTGCTGCACCCATTGGCCTAGAAGATATGCCTCGTGTATCTGGACGACATTTTGGTTTTTTCTAACACCGTAGAAGATCATCTGGCCAGGTTGAGTGAAATTTTTCAGCGGCTGAGAAGTGCAAATCTAAAGCTGAATCCGAAGAAGTGCGAGCTGCTTAGTTCCGAAGTGAGCTTTCTGGGTCATCGAGTCTCGGCGGACGGCATCGGAACTGACCCAGAGAAGGTCCGAGCAATTTGCGAGTGGCCGACACCATGCACTGTCAAGGATGTGCAAGCGTTTCTCAGCACTGTTGGCTACTACAGGCGTTTTATTCAAGATTTTTCGCACACAGCTGAACCATTGATGGAACTGACAAGATCTACATCACCGTTCCAGTGGGGATCGGCCCAAGAAGAAGCCTTCCAGCGGCTGAAAGAGGCGCTGACCGGAGAACAGGTCATGGCGTACCCGAACTTTGCTCCAGATGCACCGCCGTTCATCTTGGATACAGATGGCAGTTTGTCAGTGGGAATCGGAGGCGTCCTATCTCAGCTGCAACCGGACGGGTCGGAGAAAGTCATTGCGTACGGATCACGCACCCTGTCATCTGCAGAGCGGAATTACTGCATGACCCGCGTTGAGCTCCTCGCTGTAGTCACCTTTATTCGCCAATTCAAGTACTTTCTGCTCGGGAAGCACTTCATTCTTCGAACCGACCATAGCAGTCTGCGCTGGCTGCATTCATTCAAGAATGTTGAAGGTCAAGCTGCGAGATGGCTGGAGCAGCTAGCCTGCTTTGACTACACGATCATACATCGAGCAGGCCGGGACCATGGGAATGCCGACGGGTTATCACGTAGGCCGAGAAGCCACTTTGGAGCAACCACGTGCCTGTCCTGCAAGGAGCAGCCTGAGGTCAGTGCAGTAACATTCGAGTCGGGACTCCAACAACGCGTCCATGAAGCGCAGCTCAAACATCCTGAACTACGTCTGCTAAGACAGGCAGTGCAGACAGGGCGACTAGAGTCGCTTGGAACTGGGCACCCAGGACCAGGAACACCCTACTGGAAGGCGCTGATGGCCAGAAAAGATGAACTGTGCATGGTCAATGACCTGCTGTGCATCAGGACAGAGAAGAATTTCAAAGTTGTTCTGACGGCAGAAACGACGAATTTGGTCATCTTAGAATTACACAGTGGAGCCAGTGGAGCGCACAGCAGATTTTTCAAGACGAAGAAAAAAGTGACCTCGCGATTTTGGTTTCCGGGCCTTGGCAGACTGGTAGAAGAGTTCATTCGATGCTGTGTAACCTGCAGAAAATCAAAGACGAAGCAGCGAGGCCGAGCACCCCTCGAGCCGATTCAAACTGGTGCTCCATTTGAACGTGTCATGGTTGACATTGTCGGACCGCTTCCACAAACAAGGAAAGGAAACATGTACATCCTGACAATTCAAGATGCTTTCACCAAATGGCTGGATGCGTACCTGCTTCGAAACCAGAAGGCTGCAAGCTGTGCAAAGGTGTTTGTCGAATGCTGGATCAGTCAACACGGATGTCCGCAGTTCCTGCACTCGGATCAAGGCCAAAATTTCGAGTCAAGATTAACTACGGAACTGCGCTCGTTGCTAGGCATCAAGAAGACAAGAACAACACCGTACCACCCAATGGGGAACGGTCAAGTGGAAAGCTTTAATCGTACGCTTGGCACCAGCTTGAGAAGCCTGATGGTCAAAAATGGAGCAGCGCAGTCAAGTTGGGAAGAATTTATACCGGCGGTGCTAATGGCGTATCGGTCCAGTGTACATCGAGGAACCGGCTACACACCGCACTACCTGGTGTACGGTGAGGAGATGCGACTGCCTGTTGACCTGATGAACAAGCCGCCTCAAGTGCAGCCGAGTGAAACAACGGAATATGTTGCTGAACTACATCGCAAGATGCAAGCAGCTGGCGACACCGTGCGGACCAACCTGTCAATGTATCAGAGACAGCAAAAGGATCAGTACGACACGGGAGCTCGTGGTTCGGGATTCAACGAAGGAGATCTGGTCTACGTGTATCAGCCTTGTCTGGAGACCGGCGAAGCAAAGAAGTTCCATGTGTACTGGACTGGACCGGTGAAAGTGTTCAAGCGAGAAAGTGCAACTCGATACAGGGTAGGGCACCCGACGAACAACCGGAAGAGGAAAACCGTGCACTTTAACAACTTGCACCTTTACCGTCGCGCTGAACAGAGTGAGCAAGATGGGCAACGTGTACCGGTCCCTGAGCAACGGGAATCCGATGAGCACAACGAGGAGGATGATGATGAAGATGGCGAGAGTGAGTGGGTGCAGCTGCCTCAACCCGAAGCAGTAGATTTCGGAGTCCCTGGCAGTCCGGGTAGGCCACCCACGCCAGAGCGTCGTTACCCGGTTAGAAACCAGGTCCCTATGCAGTTTTTTGGTAATCCCGTGCATCACTGACCAGTCATGGAGCGAACGCACAGGATGAAGGAGGCAGAAAAGTGCATGAATTTAAATAGTCGTCTACCTTCTAGCAAGTCAATTGCCATTTCATTTTTAGTATGTACTACAAAGTCCTGGGTGTCGCATCTGATGCGACCATGCAGCAGGTTAAGAAGGCTTACTACTAGCGCATACGTCATGCACATCCAGACAAGGTAGGGCCAGGCGCTCGGCGGCAGGCACAAGAAATAAATGAAGCGTATCGAGTATTGAGTGATCCGTTTCTGCGAATCGTGTACGAACAGTTTGGTCCCGAGGGTGCGCAGGCGCCGAAAATGTTTCTGTCACGACTGAGACTGCTAGCTGGGATGGCAATACCGACTAAGTACTTTGAGCAGGTGGAAATATCGTCAGAATCTGAGGATGACACCGAGGATGAGCAGGAAAGTCGACTGCAGTTGATCGGGAAGCCGAGTGTGGGAAGCGAAGATGAGCCAGTGAATACAGCGGTCCGCAACAAATTGAAGCGCGCTTGTTTACGTGGGAACGCGTCGGAAATTGCGAGGTTGATGGCGGAAATCCGGCAGTTATATTCGGCGCGTCAGGCAGTAGCTGAGGTCAAGAGAGCGTTACTGAATGGGTTAAAGGATCTAGCGACGAAAAAGATCGGCCCCTCGAAGATTGTCATGAGCGTCAACGAGTACAAATCGACATCAAGAGCAGTGTGGGAAGCTGCTCAGTCGCTAGAGTTCCGCTGTGTAGGAGTGTTAGTAGCGTCAGTGCGTTGCTTTAGGCCCTTCCTGGTCAATAAGGTTTTTAGGCGGGCACCAATGGCACCCGGGACGGGGGAACCCAACCGTTCCAGCCCTGCTGCGGACGCGGATGTCCTGGTGCTGGATGCCGAGGAAGAGGACCTGGATGACCTGGGCGAGGAAGCGACGAGCGGCGGCATGAACTCGTTGAAACTGTGAACATTGAATGACGGATCGTGGCAACAGAATGTTAAGGACCCAGGCCCGGGTTCAGCCTTAGCAACTGCCGTGGAGGCGATGCAAGTGTTTCATCGAAAAGTCTTGTCGCGAGTGACCTACAATGTACCTGCCCTACACCTGACCTACAGCGCGCCGGCCCCACACCTGACCTACCACACACCAGCCCTACATTTGACTGCCTAAGCTGAGTGCACCTGAGTTTTGAAAGTCAGTTTAGACTACTGTAAAATTTTCGAAGATTGCTTATTCCTTGCGCTGTTGTTGATTCTCAGGAGTTTCAATTTCAATTTTGTTGCTGGTTTTGAGATCGTGCTGCAAGCCTGGCTGCGTCTGAGATGCCTTAATTGCTGGCGTGATGCTAATTCTTAATAATTGTTTTTTGCATAACCAAGTTAATACAACATTAATTGTCATCTTTTTGCCCTGTTGGCCAATTTTCTGTTCAATGCTCAATGTTCATGTTCCGTATTCCATGACAACGTTGAATTTTCCATGTTATGTTCTCCCTTTCATCCTTTCATGTTTTTGCATCATCCATCACTCTTCATGCCATTGCCAGCCGGCTCGCTCTCAATCACTGGTGAAGGGAATTTTTTTGCTCATCTTGCTCATCGCATGCAAAGGCCCCGCTGATACTTGTACAAGCCGAATTGTCTCAAATACTGTACCATACAAACATTTTTTGTGTGACTTCGTCAAGAAGGGGAGAATGTTGTGAATTCGTAACTCAATGTATTAATACAAATATTTGCCCTTACTGTAGTCTCTCTCTCTCTCCCTCTCTCTCCCTCTGCCAACCCTTCCCACCCCTTCCATGCTTGCAACTTGTTGTGAGCTATTTTCTTAGAGTACTTTATTTATTTTTGGTGCCACTGCACTAGACCCAATCAATTGACAAACTATTATTGTAGTTGTTTATTTGTCCAGCCTATGTCTGCAACTTTCTCATCCCTGATTATTATTATCCCTCCCCCTCCGTGCTCTCTCATTGGCTATCGCTGTTTTCTGTAATTCTGGTTTTCTACCCCCCAGTCGCGCTTTGTGTGGCTGCATCCAATCCCCACTCGCTCTCTCTACGCACCCCGCCTTTTCTCTTACCCTGCAGCTTTTGCCCCACCCCATGTTGTGCTGGCAGATATTTATTGGCGTGCGCTCCTGTCCTCTCCCCCCCATGCGACCGCTTCTCCTCTGACTCCTTCGCCGCAAATAGTATATGACAATAAACCAAAAACAAGTGTGCCAACAATTGTGTTCAACCTAGACGCCCAGCGCGCCAAGTATCCGCGCCACAGTAAGTATTGTTCTGTTCCTGTCATTTCGGGGTCAAGTGCCTCTAGGACTTTGTCACCGGGGCCTGTGCGTTCGCTGCGACCCTGGTTGCTGGCCTACTGCCTGCGCGTTTATGCGACAGTGGGTTGGCAAGCAGCAGGACTGGGGCTGCGTTTTCCTGCTCGTACAGAGCGCAAGACGTAGCTGGCTGGTCCATCTCGGGACACAACAGTTAACTAGACTATATACTTTGAATGCAAATTATTTAAGAAATATAAAAAACTAAATTTGACACTATCATGGCAACTAGGGATTGCCAATTCCCCAGACATTAAAAGACTAAAACTGCAAATGTGGTAAGAAATGGTACTTTTGCTACATTTTTTTGCATTTTTACATATCATATATTCATACTTTTATCTGTGTGTATTGAAGAACATCTAGTATACTAAAATATTAGTTCATTTTGTCTAAAATATACTTTTTTATTGCTGATTTATGTTATATCACTTTACATGTGATTGTGATTTGGTTGTCTGTGGTTTGTGAGCATAGGCATAAAACTGATTGAATATTCAAAAAGATAATATACAAAGTTCAAATAAACAATACAAAAATTTTTCCACTTCCTAAATTTCCTTTCTTTTTAGCATTTGCTCATTAAAATATAATGTATTTTATAAAAGAAACATATAAACATATAAATAGGTTTGAACTTTGGATTCATACATGTGCAACCTCCAAAATTTGGTCGGCCATGCAACTTAGTTTTAACAAAATGCAACATAGTTTCTGGCCAAAAATGCGACTTACATATAAGAAAACGCATTAAGCAAAATTAAGGCAACTTTGGGTAAACGGCAGGAGTAACTATGACTGTCTTATTTAGTCAAAATGCCTCATCAGCTAATTAGTACTACTACTTGGGTATTTTTGGGTGGGCATTTTTGCTACTTCCTTGGTTGGCTGCCAAATCGGTCAGCCAGATTGGCCGACTATTGTGCATGTATGTTTGGATTAATTGAATGAATGAATTCAACTAGATTGGATAAATTGAAAATCAGATTCCATAATAATAAAAAGTACATTAAAAATTCAAATAAAATAATTGCAATTGCAATACTTTTATACTTTTTAATTGTAGACTTAGTCAATAATCTTCTAAATATACTAAATCTCTAATAACTTATCTATAAATAAAGGAAAACAAATGAGCAATAATTTAAGTGCTCAAAAACAGATCTACTATAATTCTTTTATTTATATATTTAGTTTGAATCACCGGACTAAACCCTAGACCTTCATTTGGGGTCTCTGGGGGGCTATAATATGCTTATAGTGATATGCTTATAATATGCTTACTTGCATTTTGCATCTAATGAAATATTCAAATATAGTAAACAGGAACAACTCAAGTTACTCAACTAAGTTTATCAGAATCAATGTTTCTAAATTTTTGTTCTACAAACCTATTTTTTTAAGTTAGGCCGATTGATTCTTTTAAAGCAATATAATTTATAAAGTTTTCAATTTTAATAATTCCTCAAAACAAGAGATGCAATGTGTTGCCTTATCTTTAATTCCTTTTTTTCAATTATGAGTCACAAGCCTACAACCCCTAGCCTAGGACTCTTGACTCTTAAAATACAAACTTTTGTTTGGTTTTTTTTAATTATAATAATAACTAAACTAAAGTCTAAACAAAATCAATAATGTAGTTTAAAAATATTAGTCTTAGACTAGATTAAAACTATTCTAATTTAAAAAAATGGAATATAGCCTAGACTCTAGAGTTATATATAAAAATTAAAAATTAAAATTAGCATAGGCCTATATAATCTGCGACTGTGACTAGGGCCACACTTTAGAGTTTAATATTTATTTAGTATACTAGCTATAGGCCCTACTTTTGCTTAGGCTTGGAAGAAGTGTAGGCCTAGTTAATTTTATTTAGGTCTGTAAAAAATGGACTTAATTTTATACAACTTATTAATAAGAAAATTAAACTTGGTTGCAACTGCAACTTGCAATGCCCATTAGCATAAATGGTAATATGTCTAAATAATTTATTTACTTCTTAGTTAGGGCCTAACATTAATACTTGTCCTCATTCATAACGTCATACCTCCATAATTAATAATTTGAATTTGAGCAGGCTAGGACATAGTTTTATAGTAGGACAATATACATTATATACAAATCATCAAAATCAACAAATCATTAAATCATAAAATCATCCTGAACGAATAATAAATATAAACATGTACACGAAAAGACAGATAACAGGAGCAAATATCAAAGAACGCTGCTTTAATTAGAAATAGGCATAGGCATGTTCAGTTTATTGGCCATATTAACTTTTTATAATAGTTAAGTGAGCTGCAAGCACCAAGACATTGTACGTGGTTCGACATTAAAAGTACATGTCCAACACAAATAGCAGCAAAATGCTCAAATGTTGTTAGCATAGAAATACACAAGATTTTATATCCAAATCAAAACATTTATATCTTTAATTAGTCAGTTAATAAAATATTTGTTTATTTTAAAATGCGGCGACACAACTTTGTTTTAACTCTTTAGAAAGTTCATGCTAGAACACCGAAATGATCGAGCTCTGCGCATGGACGACAGAAAAGAATGGAGTGCTAATCTGACAAAGTTATTTTTGTCTCGCTCGATCTTAACTTTTAACATCCTTTTCTCCCGTTCTTTCCCATTGGCTCGTGACTGCCATAGACAAAGTATTTTTCGTCTCGTTTTCGTTTATTCGTTCCCCTCTGAAAGGTTCTGTCCCAGCATATTACGAGCTCGCATCAAAATATGCTTTCAGCCAATAGGAAGGAACGGGGGAAAGGGATGTAATAGCGAAAATCGAACGAGATAAAAATAACTGGCTCAGAATAGCACTCTCATTCTGTTCTTTCCTCCATGGCTCTGCGTGCTGGACGAGATCGAGGCTGCTATTTTCTGCAGAGGCGCTGACGAGCACGTGACGAGGCTGACAGCAGTTTGTCTACTTCGGTTGTCTAGTACGTGGCTGCAGCCATTTCGACGTTAGATGACGTCGCCGTCGTGGACTATGCCTAGACTGCCTATATAATTCCGTTGTGAGAGGGCTGAGCTGCAATCCGAGGCCTGCAGACCGCAAGAGGGCGACGTTGTTTCAGGCGGTGATTGAGATCGTCATGTTGTACAACACGGCCGAGTCGACTTACGCTGACACGGATTTGCTCAAACAGCGGGTCGATGTGGCGCACGCTGGCCTGCTGCGCGCGCCGACTTCAAGATCGAGCGATCAGTAAACGAAGCGGCACTCATCGCGCACCGGCCTGTTCCATCCCAGCCCAGTTGCGCCGTTGGCGACTCTAGCTGGCAGGCCATGCCATACATCCGAGCCGAGTCGTAGGTATTGCCCACAGCCGGTGCAGCTGAGATACTTCTGCTGACGCTGCAAGCACCTTAATTATTACCGGCCCGGGATGGGGGGCAGGCGGCGCCCTATAGACACTGCCGGCGGTGCTGCCTACGTTCGCGCCCAGGCCCCAAAAACGCGCTCTCTTGTGCGACATCATGTCCCTCGCTTAACTGGCTGGCAAATTTGTCGTTAGGTCAATTCTTTGAATCAATTTTCTTAGGTCAATAATATTTATGCTGCCAATTCATAATCCATAGTTAATGGATTATGAATTCATAATGCATAGTTAATGATTCGCCGTTCGAAAATTTCCCAAGGAGGGTTACTGTTATACATTGTAGCTTATAATAAGCTTTTCAAGATAAGCAGCCTGCAGAAAGCACAAGAACATTGGCAGCGCCATACATATTACAGTATTTCGTTTTCAAAACTGCATAGGGCTACGTGCGTTTGCTCCAAAGCTCTATAAACTACCGTCTACAGAGACACAAACCTTATATTTTGACATCGCAAGAATAAGAGCTTTAATAAAAGTTTAATATACATGTAAATCCTCGCACTATCAATTTGATTTTTATAAAGCACATATACATATGTATTTTTTATGGTGGGAGAGTTTAAATTCTTTAGAATTTTCTTTAAAAACTAGCTTTTCAGTCCCATGTACTGTAGCTACTCGTCATCTTCGTCCGATAATTGTGTTTCCATGACTGCGACTTAATACATGTACGTACTGTACATGTATAACGCGTCGTCAGCCGTCAACGTAAATGTAAAAATAAAGATCTATGCCAGCGCCGTCCATGGACGTTGGTACGTTGGGTAGGTCGGTGGGACGTAGGAATTATGTTTAATGGGGGGTTGTACATGCAAATGACAAAGTGAAATATGCATGTACACAAACCACTACACTATAGCAAAGGCAGAGCAAGCATCTCTTCGTACTAGTTCGTCGAACATGTACTTCTTCATTGCTCCACTTGGGGATAATTGAAAAAAATATCTGAGAGAAGTAATGTGCTGTAATTAAGCTGAAGAGGTGTTTATTAATATCTTTTAGCCAGAGATGCATTGATTAAAAGTACGTGTGCCAAAATTTCATCCGAATTTAGACGACTCCAGTCACTTTAATATTTCAAGCTCCCAGGCATCGTGCAGTAATTTATTCATGATCGATGATCGCTACAGTTGCATAGCTAGGGAAAACACCATTTACGACTAGATGTGAATGCAGTCGAATTTTCCTCATCGATTAAAATTGTCAGATGTGTGCTTACAGTTGACTAAACTATGCGGACGGTTCCATACTCTGACGACGTAAGAGACGGAACTCTTTTGATTCTGACTTAAATAAAGTCAATACATGTACATGTAACGGGTACAGCGCAGTCCCAGATTTCAATAGGCATTTTTTGGCACTAATGAGTTTATTAGGAGCTTTTTTGCAAAACAATCTAAAAGATCTATCATAGTTTTTTGCTCAAATGAAAAAATGCAGTGCCATATTTCAGGCGCATTGAATTCATCATTTTCTTAGAAGTGTTTTATGGCTTACTGTACAATGGTCGAGCTACTTCAAAGCACGGTCTGGCCCCCTGTGCAACTGATTGTAGAATTATGCTTGATTCGCCTGCGGAAACAGCTACAGAGGTTCAATATTAATAATATGCAGCTAAGAATTTCGACCCTATAAGCTTGATGCATGTGACAGATTGGCATAGATCATTTGCATACGCGTCAGTCACACAAGTTCATGTATAAAATGGGCTCCATAAACCAGTAAAACTGCCCAATTTCACAGTTTTATATTTTTCAGCCCACAGAAACCCTGTCAGAAAAATCTTGTAAGACACGGAATCTCAAAAAATGAACAGAATTCAAGAGCACGCAATGAAAGAGGTAAGACTACGGATAATTAAATAGTTCTTCACGTTTACACACGACCGACTACTGTACTGCCAATAAGTAACCAAAGATATCAAACGTAAAAGATTTCAGCAACCGAAGAGATTCCAACAGACACAAATTTGGAACAAGTATCCATGGAGCTTGAAAGCACGACAGTAAAAACTGAACCAAAAAATCTGCTTTACTCAATCCTGGATGTGCCTCCAATCAGCCAGTGCATTCTGCTCGGTTTGCAGCACTTCATCACGATGATGTCCGGCACTGCAATTCTACCAACTCTACTGTTCAAGGCTCTGTGCATCACGGAGCTCAGTGACCAGTCGGCAGTGATTTCGTCCACATTTTTCGTGATGGGCTTGGCAACCCTGCTGCAGACGGTGCTGGGCACCCGACTGCCCATCATCCAGGGCGCATCGGCCGCGTTCTTCGTTCCTACATTTGCGATTCTGGCTTCCGATAGTTTATCGTCGTGTCCAGTAATCTCGTTGGACAGTGGGAATGCAACCCATGAAATAATTTCGGCCACAAACAACACTCCAGTCTGGATGGAGCGAATATCCACTGTAGGAGGTACTCTTGCAATCGCATCTGTATTCCAAGTACTATTGGGTGCCACAGGTCTTACCGCAGTGATGATGCACTACATTGGACCCTTGGTGGTTGCGCCCACCATCTGCCTGATCGGACTGTCGTTAGTTCCGATTGCATCGGCTAGCGCTGGTGGAAACTGGCTCATCGCTCTGCTGTAAGCATATGTATTAAAAAGCACACGAAGACCCCACCAGTCATACCAATTAATACTAAAAAATGGACTAAAATTGCTTTAAGATCGCATCCATCATAAACCACAAACTTTTCGCAGCGTTTGTCTTCTAATTGTGATATTTAGCTACGTGCTCGATGCGATCAACGTACCGGTGCCAACTGTTTGGCAGTGTCGATTGCACTTTGTCCGACTTCCTTTGTTTAAGTCGTTTCCGGTAAGATTAGATAGATCTACTTCCTATGTCGTACGATACGATTAGTAAATTCTTTCAAGAACTATACTCAAGAATATTTTTGCTCGGTCGGTTCCATCGTTTCATTTATGTGACGTTTCATACATCTAGTAGATAACAAAGTTTTCTTATCATTGTGCAGAACATGCGGATGTCTTTAAAGATTTTCTGACCGACGAGGATAGCGAATGTGACACAGCATAAGTGGAGGGCGGTCGAACTTCGCGAAGGCAGACCGAGACCGGTTACTGGCCTGTTTTCCTTCCTCAGTACGAGCTAAGTCATAGCCACAGGTCGTCCTCTCCCACCACTCTCTTATTGTGCGCAGAAATTTCTTCTATGCTTTTATCTTTTTATATTATAATTTTCGATATTTATTCATCTACTTTTCTCAGTAGTCTAAGTTGAAACTTTCGCAGATACAATTACATTAACATTTAATCGAAAAGGCGAGACTGACCATTTAGCGTTGAAGCTGTTTTCACATACATACACAAGTTTTTGCAATTTTAGAAGACAATTTAGATAAGAAAAAAAATTGCTATCAGCAAGGCTTCAAAGCGTTCCTTACAAACTAACTAAGTACACACGCATTACCGTTACTCCTTTGTAGGTACTTCTTTCCGTGGGCATCACCTGGGCACTTTGCGGCATCCTAACCGCCTCGGAAGCCTTGCCTGATAACCCGAAAGCTTGGGGCTACGCTGTCCGTACCGACACGCGTTCAAGGGCGTTCGCCCAAGCCGATTGGTTCCGTCTGCCATATCCGGGCCAGTTTGGGACGCCTCGAGTACTTTTTGTCGGCGTACTGGGCATGATGGCCGGCTCACTTGCATCTATTGTTGAAAGCATGGGCGACTATGTGGCTGCTGCCAAACTGTCTGGAGCGCCGAGGCCTCCGGCTCATGCGGTCAACAGGGGTAAGATGAAGTCGAAGTGAAACCCCGACGCATTCAAGATATTCTCTGTCTTTCTCGAAGGCATTAATATTTTATAACAAACTAGAAAGTTTCCGTTTGTACTCCATGGTTTTCATTTTGCCAACAGATTGTGCTAAAGTAGTCAATGCAAGTGAAGGATGCAGTGTTTTGCTTCTCCGTCAAACCAGAAGATCTGGTAGACCGACAATCAACGAGATATAGCAGTGAAGTTCTTGGCATCAGTACCCCTAAAGGACCCAAAAATAGATAGATACAAAAATTTTGATGATAAAATCAAATTCCTCCAAAAAATCAATTAATCAATGAACTTGAGTGTGCATCTTTGTTATTTGAACATCACTGTGACATATCGACCTAAATTGGTAATTACCTTTCTTGTGTAAATGACAAGTAAAATTTTTGCTATATTTTTTTACTATTTTTATGCTTTAATGATTCATTATCATACATAGTACGGTACATAGACCTATAGAATGCACTCAACTTAATCCCCTCCCTACCCAAAATACAGGTGTGATCATAGAAGGTGTGGCTTGCATTCTAGCCGGCATATTCTGCTTGGCCACCGGCAGCACCTCCTACAGCGAGAACATCGGCGCCATCGGCATCACTCGCGTCGGTAGTCGTCGGGTAATTCAATACACAGCTGTAATCATGCTCATTCTTGGCATCTGTCCCAAAGCTGGGGCGGTGTTTGTCTCTCTACCTGAGCCAGTCATTGGCGGCTTGTTCCTTGCAATGTTCGGCATGGTGGCGGGTGTTGGCTTGTCCAGTCTGCAGTACGCCGATATGAGCAATCAGCGAAATGTGTTTATAGTTGGAAATGCATTGGCTTTTGGACTGGGCGTGCCACATTGGCTGAAAATGTCGGCACCTGATGGTGAAGGCCTGTCGCATGCAGAATCTCTACTAGCTGATGTAAACAGTGGAGGTAATTGTAGCTGACATGTATAGACACTTACTAACCTAGGTTGGTACTGTAAACTGACTGCTCCGAATTGACTTGACCGATTACGTGTCAATCACTCCTTCCAAACTTTGTAACACTCATGTCACTGCAATCGTTGATTAAACAAGAGGCATCAAAAAAACTTTTTCAGGTTTTCTTTTCAGATTTACGGAACAATTTTTATTCAATCACAAAGAAAGTTGAAATTGTGGAACGTTGTGGTCCTTGTTATTAAAGTCACAGTTTTACTTTTTAGGTTAATAATAACCACCACCACCACTAGTAGAGAAGTGAAAACTTTCGAGACACCACCAGACACAATCGCAAAAGTTTTTATACGAAACATTATTTGAATCATCCTAAAACTTTCAGCTGGTCGTATCGCACTCGAGACGTTGCTGACATTGCTGAAAAATGAAATTTTCGTAGCAGGTATTGTCGCTTTCGGACTAGACAATGGCTTAAAAGGTGACTGAATGTGTCATTATCGGACAATTTTATCGATTAAAACCGAAATAAAAGAACGCAACACTTGATATAGTCATCGAAATGAGCTGGAGGCCGGTAATGAACGAACAAATTCGGTCGAAAAAAATGCGCTAGAAAATCCGATTTCTGGAGAGTATAATAAATGCACTAACGATGTACGATAATATCCGTTCCATACGGACTTCTGGCTCATTTAAACAAGCTAACCGTCCTTTTACTTCATTGTTTTCTGTTCCTAACATTGCCTTTCTTCCCTGACAGGATCGGTGGTAAACCCAAGCCTGCCTCGATCGAATGACGTCTCGACTGGCGTGGACACAAAACAAAGTGACGAGCAGTACACGGCGGAGAGCCTCGAGTTCTACGACATCCCTTTCGGTCGAAGACTATTCGCGGGCCGACTGCCGCTTGTGCCGCCGTTTCTGCCTAAATATTCGGGCAGACAGACAGCTGGAGCTAGCTAGTTTGCGCAGTTGCTTGCGAAATCTCATCTACGTTTAAACGGGTTGTTTTCTGTCACTAATTCAATATTTAGTCTATACTAATGTTTTCTGATCAAATTGAAACGTTTACTTTCCTATAATTTTGCGGTGTTCTAAGAACGTCCTAATGTTTAAATGAACAGGTAGCTAATTATTTTAATAAGTTATCTAGTACTGTACATATTTAACAGCAAGTAATCTAATTAAATAAATGTTTAATTTGTTAACAAACACGGCATTTTAGATCACCAGAAAAAGAATTTGTGAAAGAAATGTATTAAAAAATAAATTATCTATGTTGCACTAACAATACACTATATATTTTAATCGCCTGCAGCTCGCAACTACATGACAGTTGTGAAAACCAATAGTTAAAAATACAAGATATGCATGCAGTCTCCCCAATATTCTTACTGCGCCTGTAAAAACGAAACTGCGAAGAAATTGCGAATTTTCCAATTGCGGCACATTTTCACGCTCGAAATTGCATTGCTGTTTTTATATATAATCGCCTGCAATGAAACTGCACAAAATTATATTTAATTTTAAAAAAATTTTCCGCTCTAAGATAAAGCCAAATAAATACCTTGAAATTCGGGTGAGTACCTAAATGCACACCTGATATAGAAAGATGGATTTTTTATTTATACTGATAAATAGATAGATAGATAGATGGATAGATAGATAGATAGATAGTAGATAGCGATAAAGCTCTTTCGAGCTTGCTTGCCGCAGCCAATCACGCTGAAAGCACGCACACAAGATCACCGGAAACGATAGATAGATAGATAGATAGATAGATAGATAGATAGATAGATAGATAGATAGATAGATAGATAGATAGATAGATAGATAGATAGATAGATAGATAGATAGATAGATAGATAGATAGATAGATAGATAGATAGATAGATAGATAGATAGATAGATAGATAGATAGATAGATAGATAGATAGATAGATAGATAGATAGATAGATAGATAGATAGATAGATAGATAGATAGATAGATAGATAGATAGATAGATAGATAGATAGATAGATAGATAGATGAATAGATAGATAGATAGATAGATAGATAGATAGATAGATAGATAGATAGATAGATAGATAGATAGATAGATAGATAGAAAGATAGATAGAAAGATAGATAGACAGATTGATAGATTGATTGATTGATTGATTGATAGCTTTATGCAGCTTTGTTTTCAATATGTTGTGCGCAAAGTTCGGAAATAGCACAAAATTATTTAATGGCTTTTCAAGGTGGTTAAATGCTCAAACCCATATCGTGAGAGATTTGAGTCACAATCGGCAGATTTAAGCCCTTGGATTGAAAAGACGTTGCTCGTGCAAATTCAACTTTTAGAAGCAATGTAACGTTTGTTATAGTATAAACACTACCCTGTTAGATCGAGCCACAAGCAAGATAGGTTGTTGGCATTATACTGATAAAAGTTTGCTCAAGAACTCACTCCATACTTTACTAGTTAGTTAGTAGGATTGATTCACAATGCTTTTATCTTCAAGCATGAACATTCAACATGACAGCTAAGCAAGAGATATTGAACCCGTTAAGTTGGCTCTGCGGCACAGGCAAGATAACAGAATTTGTTAAAAATGGGTTGTAAAATCGCAAAACAACGAAGTTTAGAAGTACTATTGCTAATAGGAAGCACAGTAGGCAGTCAGCATGAGCTGTGGAAAAACTTTGAGCAACTAATGGAGTGTATAAATGTAGAATATTGGAGAGTGTCAAATGGGGAGACCACAGTTGCTGGCCAAAATACATGAACCCTATGTAAAAATTTCATCGCGTGATATTTTGCTCCACCTTATTAATTATCCACCACATATTGTCTTCGTATTTTCGTAATAATGGTAGATTGTTTAGTATGTCGATGGCTCAAAAATTGCTAAAATTTTGCAAGCTTAATGCAAGATTAATGTGTGTCTGGGCAAAAGTATACATACAATGACATCTGTGCTGCCTAAATTGTTAGTTATTATATTGTAAAGCACTTGTTCAGCATGTTGTTCAGTATTTAACTGGTCTGCATTGCTCCAAAACAATCTACCATTGAGGCAGAGAAGGAGAGGGAAGAGGGGCAGCCAACTGAACCCGAGCAAATTGAATTTTTGCGATAAAATATAAGCACGGTACAGTCGGTTCGGAGAACACTTCGGAAACTATATATATATTGCTTGAAGGAAAAAAGTTGCTTTCAACTGTATTTTTAGTTCTTTCAAGCAGTTGTTTTACCACGGAGTACAAACAAAGACATGAGTTCAGATAAGGCACCGAATGGAATCGAACTGGAAGAGGAAATCCAGCGCGACCATCTAATTCAAGTAGGTCTTTGACTGATCAGTCAGTTGTGATCGACATTTTAATCTTACAGCGGTATGGCTACAACACTTAAGTGCGTATAATTTTATGACGCAAATAGTGCAATCACTATAAGTAGCCTTCTCAAACGTTATAGCGCACCTCTTTGACCCATATAATATAGCAAAACATATGTAGATGCGCAGTATCACCCGAATAACACTCCTCTTTTCGATCGCTGTCCACAAAATTTATTATCGCGATATTGTTTAGAAACGATAAGGCGGTTAAACAAAACAACAATTATACAGGCAAAGAATAACAAACGAATGAACAGAAAAATACTATGGGAGAAGATCGGACAGTAACAGGTTTCGTAAAAGATCACCAGCAGCTACGACAGTTATAAACCTTCAATTGTACATTACAATTGAGCAAAGTGAGCAATGCTAAAATTGAAGTTCACTGTTGCTCATTCCCTTTCTGATCACCCGACCCTCACTCATGGCCGAACAGCCTTCTAATTAGTGTAGTGTAGAGGTGTTCTTGTACTGTCGCACTCCCGAAGTGCTACGGTGAGTATTTTTTTTCATTATGAGCGGTTAATCATCGTCTGCAATTGGTGTACACTGCGGTATTTATCAATTGATAACCATAGAGTAAACTTTAATTAGCTCGTAGCGGGCAAGTACTGGTAGCAGCAAAAGCATTCACGTCTTTTACAAGCTGTAGAAAGAATTGATTAGCGTAAACTGACCGAATTTTTTTTGCCTCAATTGAGTGACGATATGATCTCACTCATCGCTCATTGATTTTCATGATGGCGTGTATCATGTACCGCGGGGCAATGTCTTCATGACTGTGAATGTCCCCCCCCCCGTATTGGACAAAAACATCACTCATCAGAAAAGCCTTCGCCATTTAGAGCCTTTGGCTTTTTTTACTTTTTTACCATCTGGAAAGTGCAATAGACTAAAAGTCATTCTACAAAAAAATAACGCACTCTACAAACGGCAAACGTTTACTTAATGACCAGACCTGATGCTTTTTATTCATCATAGAGTGCGTTAGCCAAATGTACCCAACCAAAAACAATCCCATTTGCAGAATGTCATGACTGAGGACGCCAATGAAAAAACTGAAGTAGCAGATGATTCGCCCAAACCAGCCAAAAAGAATCTGCTTTACTCAATCCTGGATGTGCCTCCAATCAGCCAGTGCATTCTGCTCGGTTTGCAGCACTTCATCACGATGATGTCTGGCACTGCAATTCTACCAACTCTACTGTTCAAAGCTCTGTGCATCACGGAGCTCAGTGATCAGTCCGCTGTGATTTCGTCCACATTTTTCGTGATGGGCTTGGCAACCCTGCTGCAGACGGTGCTGGGCACCCGACTGCCCATCATCCAGGGTGCATCGGCCGCCTTCATGATCCCAACTTTTGCGATCCTTGCTTCAGACAGGCTGCCCGCTTGTCCCGCTGATCACGTGGGCAATGACAGTTCGATTGACGGCGGCGCGATTAACTCAACTACTAGTAGTAGTCCGGTGTGGATGGAAAGAATTTCATTCGTCGGCGGCACTCTGGCCGTATCTTCGCTGTTTCAGGTTATTATGGGCTCGACTGGCTTCACGGCTATCATGGTTCGTCGTATTGGACCTCTGGTGATTGCACCAACAATCTGCTTGATTGGATTGTCGCTTGTGCCAGTTGCGGCTTCAAGTGCCAGTAGCAACTGGTATGTTGCCATGCTGTAAGTTACTCGCAGTCAAAAGATTTATTTGAGTAATTGCTGGAAAATTTTTGTAAGACCGACAGACAGACAGACAGACACACACACAGACAGACAGACACACAGACAGACAGACAGACAGACAGACAGACAGACAGACAGACAGACAGACAGACAGACACACACACAGACAGACAGACACACAGACAGACAGACAGACACACAGACACACAGACAGACAGACACACAGACAGACAGACAGACAGACAGACAGACAGACAGACAGACAGACAGACAGACAGACAGACAGACAGACAGACAGACTAGCGTTTCATTGGGTTAACAGTGTACTTCCAAAATGAGGACAACCGGTTTTCAGAAGATACTTTTTATCAATATTTTCAGAGTCTGCATCCTAGTGATTCTATTTAGCTACGTGCTCGATGGGGTATTGGTCCCACTGCCAATTTTGAGTCAGAGACGAATAAGATGCAGCGGCTTCGCTTTGTTCAAATCATTTCCGGTGAGAAAATGTTTTTTAACTTTCAAATGGGGTCACTTGTACAAAAAATACAGTCAGTAAAAGTACTGTATATATTAAAACTAAGGATAATATTAGTTTGTATTCAATTTCAGCGAATGGAATCGTTTAAGACAGGCTGGTAACGCGTTGAACAACACTGTGTTGAAAAGTTGAAGTTGAATCTGTATTTCCAATAAAACAAACAAATACATGAGACAGGCAACAATAGAATTTTCTGAGCTGGTTCAGCTACCGGAAATCTCCTATCCAGCATTTCCCCTCCAGCTTCAGACTCGAATCACCGGTGGGGAAACGCTGGAGGGGAAATGCCAGAGGGACCCCTATGGACACATTGATGTCTGGTAACAATTAGCGCTAAGGTAATTACATGTATGCCCATTCCACCGACTTCTCAGCACTTACAAGCGCATGAATGCTTTACACAGGCACGCACTCATACACAAGCTCACGCAGAGTGTACAGCCGTCCTGACTCTCTAATCGTCAGACATGTACACTCTCTGTGTCTTGGGGATCGGTCCACATGGCCGTGTATCGCACAACAACCACCGACCAGTTTTCATGCACAAGCCCGTCATAAACTTTACCTCCCAGGAAGAACTAGCTTGAAAAAACCTCTAATTTTATGGATAGGTGCTGCTATCGGTCGGCATTGCCTGGGCATTGTGCGCCATCCTGACAGTCGCTGGTGCGTTTCCCAGCGACCCGGGAGCGTGGAGCTACGCTGCTCGGACGGACATTGGATCGCGGGCCTTTACCGAGGCGGCTTGGTTCCGCCTGCCCTATCCTGGCCAGTTCGGCGAGCCACGAATTCTCGCCGTCGGCATTCTCGGCATGACGGCCGGCGTCATCGTGTCCGTGGTGGAGAGCATCGGCGACTACGTGGCTGCGGCCCGGCTCTCAGGGGCGCCTCGACCACCTGCGCACGCCATCAATCGAGGTAATCAATGCAGCTGCATGGCTTCTTATGCACTGCGATAGGGGAGGTCCTGTTGTCTAATTTGTCATACCCCACAGAACACGCAAGCCTGAGGATAAGTACATAGGCGGTTAAACATTTAGAACAAATGTATTTTCTTCAAAGATTTCTTGCATAATGCACCGCATCCAATGGGTTTTCAAGCAAAATTAGACCCTCAAAATTTACTATAATATTTTTAACTACCGCGGTACCTGAGTTTTAGGTGTGCAATGATCCTTGCTTTTAAAAGAGGTTTGTGGTAGTCGTGTCTTAGTAGTGACTCCAAAGTAGCAGTTTTCTTATCGCTATCTACCTTTGCTACCTCTGCCCCGACAAGTGCGATGTAAATACATTCATCCACATTTATAACTGTAATAACTTCTCACTTGGGCATGGCCATAGACTATAAAAACGGTCTCTGGCACACGTGCATACCTAGATAAGTTTCTGTAGTCTATGGCTGGGTCCAAATGTTTTATTTATTGAGGCCGCGAACAGCTGAGGACACGTTTATGGGCCGAATCGAAACAGTTACATATAAATCAAATGAACACTAGCAGTAGAAAGTTTGATAATTTTCCTATATTTTTTTAGTTCATCAGCCCAAAGTTGTAAATACTCACAAGTAGCATTAACTTCACTTTTATTTTGTTCCTTCTTGAATCAAGAATATTTGTAATAAAAATGTTGCATGCAGGTTGAAATGCAGACAATTTTTACCAATACCATTTTTCATATAGTTGTTGACCTTGTGTTTAGAAAGCTATCGATTTTTAAGCCAGGCCTGGCTTAAGGTTAGAGCATTGCTAGTCACAAAACAAAAATAACTCTAACCATTTTACTAGGCGTCTACAGTCTATAATTATTATTATTCTCAATACTATATATTGCAAACTTGAATCAGACTTACAGAAGACTTATCACCACAATCTGACCACATCAAAGGCGTCATCATGGAGGGCGTAGCCTGCATCCTATCTGGCCTGTTCGGCGTGCCCACCGGCAGCACCTCCTACAGCGAGAACATTGGCGCCATAGGAATCACCAGAGTAGGCAGCCGTCGGGTCATCATGTTCTCTGCCGTTATTATGCTATTCTTTGGCATTAGCCCTAAATCTGGAGCAGTCTTTGTGTCCCTGCCGCAGCCGGTAGTCGGCGGTCTGTTCCTGGCCATGTTCGGCATGGTAGCGGGGGTCGGCCTGTCAAGCCTACAGTACGCCAACATGAATAACCAGCGCAATGTGTTCGTGGTTGGCTACTCAATCATTCTCGGCCTGGCGCTGCCTCACTGGCTGCGAAGCCCGTCGAGAAGTGGCGGCATGACCAATGATCAGGCCATGCTGGTTGGCAAGGAGGGCGGTAAGCACTACGAATGTTCAGCCCCCGTAACTAGGTTCCCGTTATTCGGTTGTCAAAAGAAATTTTGGAATTTGGGCTAAAATTTTGAGCTAACACAGAATGTCTGCACTGTCTGACGTAACTCATCTAAGAGCCTGATGAGCTCCGGGATTTTGGTGTCTATTCTAGCTGGTCTGGCTCCGTCCAAGCAACCTGTTGCGCCGTCGGGGACTCTAGGCTGCTTCATTTGCACTGAGTCATACTGCCAGCATTCGGTGCAGGAAATGCTGCTGCAGACTCTGCAGGGGCCTCACCGGCAAGGACAGGCACTCACTTGACATTTCATCGACTGCCTGCTGTCTGACGCCGACATTCAGGATTTGAGTTTTGTTGCAGGATCTTCAAGTTACCTGCCACCATAAGGTTGCTCTTTGCGCCAGCTTCCAGTTGTTCCATCTTTTAAATAAAGATATGCTACATGTTGAATGTCAATTTAGCTTTATCATTACAAAATAACAGCTGTATACCAATGGTAGGGTGATGGTTTCATGTCCGAAAGTTGTCTTACTTTACAGGGTCCAAATAACAGCGGCAAATTTCACTCTTCCAAATTCAAATCGGAGTCCATGAAACCGGGAATACTATCAGCAGAATCATACAGGTAATCTATTGCTTAAACAGAACTATTAATTTCGCCTCGCTTCAATCGAATTTTCAGCCTCGCTCATCGTCTTGGAGACGCTGCTGACTTTGCTAAAGAACGAAATTTTCGTGACCGGCTTTGCCGCCTTTCTGCTGGACAATCTCCTCAGGGGTGAGTCGCACGGCTAGGGATATTCTAGCGTTTGCATCGCGTGATTTTACTTTCAATGAGCTTTTATGAAGCCGTAGAGCTTTTTTGGAATTAATGTAAGTTATGCCTAGCAGCTTGAAGATAGGAATACATGCCTGGCCCATGGTCAAATTAATCTGGAGGATCAGCTGATCCAGAATCAAGGACAAAGATGGATTTTTTTAATTTTCATTGATCTGAGGCTTGGTAAAGGATTGCTGAGGCATCAACTCATCAACTCAATTACCACAATAATACTTTTACGGGAATTAGCGTAGGTCTAAGTAAGTTAACGAGATCTACATTTCGGAGTCATTTTATGTCACGCATATAATAAAATATTGAAAAGAATGTAGTAAAGGTCATTGTATAATCTTAGTAAAAGAAAATCTAAGATAGAGTGGCATGCCTATACCAGATCAAGGATGTGACTATAGGCTAGTCCGTCAATAAAGGCCAATACAACAGTTTCAATTAAAATTAAAATTTTTAATTAACATCGCAGGTAGTCCATCGGATCGCGGTCTGGTGGAAGAGGACGGAGCTGACAACTCGGACACGGGTCAACGCAACGATTTGGATTATTACGATATACCGTTTGGTGTCAAGTTGCTTGGCAACTGGCCGAGACTGCATGTGCTGCCGTTTTTGCCAGATTACAGACTCATCAAAAACGATGTTAAACAAAATACTCATCCGAAAAGTGACCAAGTTTAAAGCCTTAAGTCTAAAGTTGCTACGGGCAAATAATTAAGTAACAATGCTAGCAGATTTTTGGAAATTATTTGTAGTATTGCTTTTGTCAGCCTAACTGAGAGTGGAGCCACCCAAAGTGAGAATCCTGCCTACGCTGACTGCGAAGGGCCTGGCTGCGTGCAGCCTTAGTCTATGGGCCATAGACTATAAGGGACAAGCAAAGTGATAAAAAGCCATCCAATGTGAGAATCGATTGGTCTATGCGTCGTATTCTTTTATTTTTATACCTTCTGAGCTTCTGAGCCATATGACTAGCCAATCCTAGCTTATCCTTTATAGTCTATGGCTCATAGACTAGGCTGGACGCAGCTAGGCCCTTCGCATTCAGCGTAGGCAGGATTCTCACATTGGATGGCTTTTTGTCACTTTGCTTGTCCTTTGTAGTCTATGGCCCATGGACTAAGGCTGCACGCGGCTAGGCCCTTCGCAGTCAGCGTGGGCAGGATTCTCACTTTGGATGGCTTTGTTCTCAGATAGGCTGACAAAACCAATACTTTAGCCAATAGCTCGTAAAACTTTTAATGCAATAATTAATATTTAATTTTCACCATTTTGTTTAAATTTATAATTTGGTTAAAAAATTGCCATTGCTATATTCAATATTTTGTTTTACTCAATGGACTTAAACAGATGTAAGCGCGCTCAAAATTCCAGCTCAATGCCTAAATGAATGACATAATTCATTGCGCTCGTATGAGAATTTTCACGGCAAAGTTACCACACAAATAATCGTCGACCCGTAGGAAAGCAGATGATTTGATTAAATCGATGTAATTGGTCAGGAAACAGGAATAAATTCAAGAAAATTGGTTGCAGCAGCAAAGTTGTTGGAATTGCAACACGAAGGCGGAGTAGTGGGTTAAAAGGCATATGCAAAAAAGGCTAGACATAACCCCTCTTCGTTGTTATAAGGTATGTATTGATATAATAGATTAATGTATTAATCGTACATTTAAGATCAACAAAGATGTATATCACCTGACTGACTAGCTCCCCTTAGACTTGTAGTCTCGAGAATATTCTGCACTCACTCGAGGGACGATGCTAAATCATCAAAATAGCCATAAAATATCCACTCCATAAATCACCTTAGCTCAAGTTGTATCAGATTCACGCCTGACACGCACATTTTAAATGAGAGACAAGCAGATAAAATTCGCGCTTAATGTCATGCGCACTTTGTCATGCGTCCCAAAACTTCTGAGCAAGCGATGCAAAATGATTAAGCTGCATGATCAACGAAGTGAAGTATGAGTTGTTGCAAAACATGGAATACCAGCACTTCTAAAGCAACGCTCAATTGGATTCATAAGAGTTCCGGTTTTTTTAATTTGAGTCCCCGCAATAAAAATTTAAATTATAGCTCGCCTCATTGCGAGTCAAAAGAAAATTCTTACCTCAGGCAAAACTTGTACTTAACTTAATTGAAACACTCGCATACTTAATTCGCATGCTTTTAAAATATATATACCATTTAACAATTCTATTAGACTAAAAGTGGATTCTATTTAGTCACTCAGGACAAGTCGAGACAATGAAATGCTGAAATATGCAGCATTCCACGAGCTACTATGTATCAGATTAAACATGCCTTTTGAGGGAATTATTTGTATAAATCACGAAAGCCTGAGGCCCGAGGGATTTATGAAAATAACTCCCGAAAAAGGCATGTGTAATCTCGTATAAACCATAGACATAAAGACTTTACGGGATATTATTGAATATTACCAAATAAAATCCCGGAGAACGCAAATATTGTCACGGAAAGTCTTTATTTCTATGGATTATATCAGAGTTTCCTTCCCGCCGACTATAGTCTATGGCCAAGCACAAGCACTGACTAAATCAAACTCACTTTTCGGGGGCCCAACCACAAATAACTATATAACAACAACAACAATAACAACAGCAACAACAACAGAATACGCATTTAGCGTCACATGGCGCGCTTCAAGGCCAGGTCGCGAATGAACGCCACGCCGCCGGCCGAATCCGGGTCGCCGGCGTCAGCCAGCAGGCAGTCGACGAAACGCCGAGTGCGCGCCTGCCCCCGCCGGTTTTTTATTAGAGGCAGGGGGGTTGTGTGCACCCTGGCGCACTTTAAGCGACATTGGCACACAACCGGCGAGAGGCATTACTGCCCATTCCGACGACTCCCATGAGCAGGCATACAAGCGCGCGGATACGTACGCAGGCACACACTCACACAGGAGTGTAAAGCGGCCCTAACTTTATTTTATCGTTAGGCATGTACACTTCACTGTGCCTTGGGGGGTTGGCTCTCAAGGCCGTTACTTGCACGAGCAGAGCCAAGCCGAGATTCCAATTCAGTACCAAATTAATGTGACTGCACTTGGAATTAATGAGCCTGGGTCGCTGGCATTAGCAGCAGCACCTCCTGCACCGGCTCTGGGCAGTACGACTCAGCGCCGATGAGGTGGCCTGCCAGCTGGAGTCGCCGACGGTGCAACAGGCAACAGCGACCGGCGCGGCGATACAAAGCCGCGTTGGTCGCTCGCTCGTAGCCGGTCTTGAAGCCGAGCAGCAGGCCAGCGTGCGCCGCGTCAACTTGTTGCTCGAGCGACTCCGTCAGCGTCCAGGTCTCGGCGTTGTACAGCAGGACGGTCTCGATCACCGCCTTTAAAGTATTTGTGGCTCAGCTAGCGATGTACTAAATAAAATTCATTTTTGTCCAATACAAATGTCAAAAGGTATAATAATAAAAGAAGTGAGCTTCTGTGAAATACAAATAATTTTGATACACGATAAACTAAAAATCTCTTCTGTTTATTAACCTAAAACTTCACAGCCGCGCCACATTGACGAAAAAAGATGTCGTGAGTTTCTTAGGAGAAAACGGATATTATTGACATGTTTAAATTGTATCGATTCTGTACAAAACAAATGTATTTGTATTGTTTCCGTTTTAGTTTGTTAAAGTTAAAAGGAGTTAAGAATATTGGATACAATTGAACAAGCAACGATCAAGTCGCTACAGTGGAAAAGCTGTCAGGTAAACATCGCAAGCCTTTTTGAGTTTGTATTGCCATATTAAAGCAGAGACAGATTTCCTTTATCGCTTTGATTGCGAATTGCGGATGGCTGAGATGCCAGTGATCAAGGTGGATGGCTGAGATGCCAGTGATCAAGGTGGAATGCTGAGATGCCAGTGATCAAGTCATGCTGAGATGCCAGTGATCAAGTCATGCTGAGATGCCAGTGATCAAGTCATGCTGAGATGCCAGTGATCAAAGTGGAATGCTGAGATGCCAGTGATCAAGGTGGAATGCTGAGATGCCAAGGCTCTTGTCGGGAGCGGATATCTCCGACAGTAAATTTGATATCCAAAATAGATATTGCCTTTACAGTTTGGTACGAGCTACTAAAAAATGAGTTGTCAATGTACATATTTATATGCTATCGATTTTAGCAAAAACGGCTCAAATTCTCACTAAAAAATATTCACAATTATTAGCAGTCGATCATGCTTTTAGAGGCTCACTGTAGGAAAGCTAAAAGGGCATAGATGTTCTTAAGCTAAAACTGTCTGTCTAATAACATGCATCTCAGCGCATGTGATTTGAATTCTGACCTCCTCAGATATCTGGGCTTATAGAAGCAGTAAATGCTAAAAGAGGCCATGATCGAGACTCTTGATGTCTGGATGTTGTGCCGGAAATTTCTGCTCTTGTCTGTGTTTCTCCCTCCCTTTCTCTTCCCTCAAGGGACTCGAAAACGAATAAAAGAGAGACGATATGCACCGTCTTGCATGCACGATTCTATCTCACTGGAACATTTGAATAGTTGACTAAACATTGCCCCCGAAAGGTTCACTCCCTATCTAAACTTGCTTTATCTTCGTTGTAGAGGCTGAATGTTGTGCAGGGATCTTACGAGTAGATTGTCTCATAGCATAAAAATGCATAAAATTGCATAAAAAGTTTATGAACCGTGCTGTATCCCGGGTGCTCTCTACTCTTGCGCCGTCGTCGGTTTCTGGCGCAGATTTTTGGCGCTCCCAGCTAGGACCATTCGCCTCCAGTTGATGTTGGGTAGCTTGCGGTATGACAAAGTGGTCAAGATCCCATGTGCTGAACTAGCGGCCCCAGGGTGTTTGAGGTGCGGCCACCACCAGTACACCCGGGAGCACTGCTAATGAGACGAGACTCCCCGTTCTGCAGGTAAAAATCCGGGGCGACTCTTATCCTAACCATGACATCAGTTTTTACTCTGACAGCAAAGCCACTACGAGCTATTAAGGCTATCAAGCTATCAACCAAGTTATTCACAGACTGTTTCACTAGCGACCTTCAATAGGATCAACGTGATCTGGACGCCAGGCCATAGCGACATCTTTGGCAACGAGTTGGTGAATCAATAGCAACTGCAATCGGATCCGGGAACCTGCGCGTATTTTTTCGGGAACTCCGGCTGGATGAAGATCGCAGACGCCACTCTCATGAGCTCTTCTGCTGCTGAAGAAGGGTGGGCTGGAGAGGGATGGGCTGGAGAGGGATGGGCTGGAGAGGGGTGGGCTGGAGAGGGATGGGCTGGAGAGGGATGGGCTGGAGAGGGATGGGCTAGAGAGGGATGGGCTAGAGAGGGATGGGCTAGAGAGGGATGGGCTAGAGAGGGATGGGCTAGAGAGGGATGGGCTGGAGAGGGATGGGCTGGAGAGGAATGGGCACAGCCTTAAGGTAAAAGACTGGCGTGTTTTTAGCCTGGAGCTGCGATTGGGGCCTCGCGGCATGATCGCGGCGTCCCGCCCCATGCAGTAGTGAGTAAGTCTATACAATCATGTCCACCAATACGAGTATAAGAAGCAACCTTCCACTACTAGAGGTCTTGAATGCAGTAAACACAGTCCCAGCTCTTTATCCACACAGCAGTCTGGTAATTCATTTCAAGATACGACTCTTCCTTTACTGTCGTTCACCTGTCAGCTTAGTCGATGATCCAAACCCATAATCCGTAGAAACAAAACAGAAGGAAAAATTGATCTAAAAAAGCCATTTCCCAGCCTCATTGATGATGCACTAATCAGAAGCCTCGCTAATTGAAAATCTGACAATGCGTGAGCTTTCAGTAATCAAAAATAATTTTCCCTGATGGTATACTTTCAGTTCAGTTAGCGATTAATTATTCTTTTAAAACCCTCTTCCGCATGCGATTACAGAATTGATTGATTGCTTTTTTGGGCTCCGTCTGCAGACTTCATTATTCGGCTATTCGTCAAGGCTAGATTAGCAATCCATTTTACGAGTATTACATTATGCTTTACTACCTAGATTAGCAATCGATTCCAGTAACCATCGGATGCGTAGCTGCGTTTAAAACTTCTTCGAAGTTTATCATTTTGTAGTTCTCTTATTTATTTATTTAAAAAGTCCAAAACTAATCGCTGGACTTTATACTTGGTGAATTAATTTGACGTCTAATTTACCTTCGTAGCGTACATGTCAGCCGCGTCTTTTTGCAGAATTTATAGACATAAAATCTATTCAATCACAGTTGATTTGCCCGCCGTAATTTACAGCATCAGGGGGTTTTATCAGCCTTCAACGGATTAAGCATAATACTAACATTAATAGACTCTGGCTTGCGTCCATAGTGGGCCCCAGACCCCCGTGTGGATGTGGAACGATTAACAGATTCTGCAGACAATAATCAATCATCCATCTGCGACTATCCAAGTCCGCCTCCCCTCGGGATTAAATATCTAAAACCCTGCGGGAGAGAACGTGAGAGAGAATGAGAAGTCGCTCCCGGTGTCTCTCCTCACTCTGGCAGTCGCTCGTGGGGAGGGATTTTCTTAGCCCCGAATTCGGAGGCTTGCGCCCGTCTCGCTGCACTTTTTTTCAGCAAGTAGATCCGGGAAGAAAAAAAATTCCAGGCTTGGTTGGTTGAGCCCATAGCAAACTTGCCGGAAGTGCCGCTGTCAGGTCGGAGAAATCGGCCAAACTGGGGGAGAGCAGCTTGGCTCGCGGAGCGATGGTGGTAACTGCTGCTTGAAATACTCACAGTAATTGAATTTGGCGAGCAAAAAATGCAGAGATGAAGCGTGCCTCAGAAAGTATTTTTATTTAGTAATAGACCCTCCCATGCTTTTTGTCGAGAACAAGTCGAAACTAAATGTTTGATATATTCGTTTCAACACTCCTATTGAATGGCTCTTAATAGCAGCTTATGAGGCTCACAATGAGTAAGTAGCAAAATGAATTTCAGTAGACACCGGTCCTATTTACATCGCTGTTTGCTCAGAATTCTAATAAAATAAACTCGAAAAATTCATTGGAACACACGCGGAGAGGCCGCCCTCGCCCCCGTAGCATACGAGCACTGCTGACTTATTTGAACGATTACCAAGCAATTTTCTACAGCGAACTCTCTCCCAGGGGAACTTTGGGACGAAATTCGGCGGTTTTGGCGACATTGGCAAAAAGCCTTCGTTTTTTTCAAGTAAAATGAGACTGACATTTCCTGGCCTGGAAGGGCTAAAAAGAGTGATCGACTGAAGCAGTAGAACATTTGCTTTATCAGTTATTTCTGGTCGCGCGTTGATATTTCACTTTGGCAGCAGTGAAAGCAAAAGGCAAAAAGGCAAGTATTGTGTAATTCATTATGAAAGGGTAATTGCACAGGTTTTTGGTCATGCACATTTTATATTTGGTATTGTGTCGGTGCTTTGGCTAAATATCGAGGAATGATGTGTCCATTTATAAAGAAAGTGCACGAGGCCTGGGAAAACTTTCTATAAAACGCTTTAAAGTATCCACATGAATGAGCTTTTCTCACTTGGACCCGGCCATGGACGGTCCATAGACGTAAACAAAGAAATAGACGAAAATGGACAACCAAGCATATGATTCAAATTTTTACTGCATAGAAGTACGAGTACATGTTTTTAAGCATACTTTCTAATCTATAGATTTCCGCTTCCTTCTTCAGATTAATGTCTATGGCCGAATTTTCAACTTGGTTGCCTTTATCCGTCTATGTCTATGGGCAAGACCAAATCTAGTGCTGCCAAATGGTAGTTCTCAACTTTGTTGGCTTAACTATCAACTTGGCTGACAAAAGCGATAGTGCATCAGTCTTCTTGCAGTTTTAGGCAAAATGAAAATCACATGCTTGCAACTTATTTTGATACTCTACAGGCATGTTTAAAATATTGCAATAAAACAGAGCTGCGATTAATAAAAGCGTTAATTTGATAAGCAGTGATAATATACAAGTAGTCACTGTCCAATTCTAAGAATTTTAACAGCATGAAAATAGTCCAGCCACAACTATATGACAATGTTTTCAAGTCTTATTCGTTTCCTACGAAGGTCCAAGAAAAAAATATGATCAGTGCGTATATACACATATACATATACATATACATATACATTTACATATACACATTGTGTTTCTCACTAGCCATAAAATGAATCAAGTTCACCCTACTTGATTACCAGTACTGTACGCCAGACAACATACAGAAACAAAGTGAGCATTTGAAATCTAAGATTTAGTACTGCTATTATTACACCGATCGAACACCGCAAGTCTCATGAAAATCGGTTAAGCCATTCTTGAGAAAATCGATTGCGCACAAGCAAGATTTTCATTTTTAGTATATAGGATTTTGTTAAAACAAATGTGCAAATTCGAAATTTTCAATTCCGTTGCATGTTCTGCATTTCGCGATATTTCTGAAGCCTGTTTGATTCGCATTACACATTCAAAAATATATTAGAAGGGCGCAGAGTGTACATTTCGCTGAGAACCGTTTTCTTCGCGGCAAAATGTATCGGCGAGATCGGCGAAAATCGGCGAAAGCATCGGACTTCCAATCTACGAGACTCCAGCAATTTTTGCAGGGTTTGCAAGTGTTTCTGCTTCAGCTGTCTGTGGCATCTACATCGCGCCTAAAATGCGTGTTAAAAGCTCTAGCAAAACATGCGCTCACATCTACGTTAGTCAAACCTGCGCTTCAGTTTCTTTATCGCTATCAACTTCATCCACTCTGTTCTCCAGCTTTGATTGACTGGCCCGCTGTTCGTCAGCCTCCTCGTTGTCACGCTGGCTGTGATAGCTGCTCAGCAGGGGGATCTCGTTACCAGCCACGGATATGCGCGATCGTGACGATGGCCGTCTCTTGATGCCCAGGCCGCCATTGATGAGCACGTCAATTTGCAGCTGCTCAGACTGCTGCTGTTGCTCCTGCTGCTGTTCGTCATCACGAACTGGCGTCCGTCCATTTCGATGGCTGGGATGTTCATTCGCCTCTTTCAGTCGCTGTCTGATTGTTGCCGCTATTTGCTGATTCTGCTGCTGAATCCGAGTCGTATTGTTGCCTGCCCGTTGTCTGCAGCGACAGAACAGCGACAGGTAGAAGTTACACACCGGATCGCACGAACGAATGTACAGAAACGGATTGACGACGCTGTTGCACAGCAGGAGCCACCAGCACAGCTGGAAAATGTGAAATAGCGGCTGCGTTGGCGAGAACAGAGCCTTGTCAACCAGCGTACGGATGACTACCATCAGCATGCACGGCAACCACATGGTCGTGTAGATCGAGTCGAAGACAATCAGCCACCGGCCCGCTCGTCGGCTCGCCTTGCCAGCCAAACGAAGCATTCGGTCTTGGCCAGCAAACTGGGCGATGCCTCCCTGCAGAGTGTAAAACAGCTGCTTTCGTTGGCGCATTCTGGTGTACACTAGGCAGCTGCTGATGACCGTGGCAGAGAACGGCAGAAAGAACTGGATTAGCACCCCGCACAGCTGCAAGGCCAGGCTCTCTTCATACTGCACCGAGCATCCGTGATCTTCACAGCTTTCCGTGGAATTTCCGCCAACTTCGGGCCAGAGAAGAATTAGCGGCGTGTGAAAGTTGGCCAGCACAAAGCAGCAGGCTAAAATACCCGATATTTTACGGCGGGTCTGCATCTTCTGGTAGCGCAGGGGTTCCATCACTAGCACGGAGCGATCGTAGCTCAGAATGGCTACGCAGTACGATGACATGCTGCACAGGATGTAGTCTGCTATTAGGTAGGGCTTGCACAAGGCTCGAGACACTGGCCATTTGAAGTTGTTTAGCGTAAAAACTCCGTACAGGGGCACGTCCACCAGACATACTAACATGTCAATCGCAGCCATAATGGTAATGATAAAGAAGTAAGGATTGGTAGCTCGGCCAAATTTGACTAGGCCGAAAATCACAGCCGTATTACCAAGAAGTCCGAGCGACACCATGAGAGTCATGGCTACACCCGAGATGGTCACGACAACTCTCGATGACAATATTGGCGAGCCTTCATCGATGCAGCTCAAATTTGCGTCAACGCTTTGCATCTCGCTTTGATTTTACGACTTGACTGCTTTATGGGTGTTCAAAGTGATTAGGAAAAATTAACTCGCATGTGCATATATGATATGCTCTGACAGATATAGTCGGTTTTACAGTGCGGGAGGAAGCAGTGGGAGGAGTCTGTTAGAAACCAATTGGCTGACTTTGACGACCAATAAGGAGACGGATGGAATTCAGTCTATATAGGCTTTTCTTTGGGTTGGCAGGGCTGGCAATAGTTGATTAAAGGCTGAAAATAACTTACAGTGGTAACGTATGACTGAAATTATGAATCATTTCGGCATGAGCTATGAAATGAGATAGTGAGGTACATTGGCTGTAGTAGTTTAGGGCCACGACTAGACTAATCAAAGAACCGCCAATCACGACTCACGAAATCTTGCCCTGGAGATTTCATGTGGCAAGTAAAGAAAGGAGAAGCCTTAGATCTCAATAGTTAGGAAGTTAGATGAGAGTTTTTATAGTCAGTTTATTTGAGGTAGAAGTATGGATAAAAATGTTAGCATGCTCAAGCTGCTTACACAATCCCATGCCTATTTGGGAAAAATATCGCGAAGGGCGAGATGAATAATACTGCTGGGATCCGCCCAGGCCCGCCCAACCAGGCACCGATTGGAGCCCTCAGAGCTTCATCCGGCCCCTAAAAAAAGATTCAACGTGCTCAGTCTCTTTCTCTCTCCTCTTCCTGAGAACTTCATCGCTAACGCGATTTCCGGACGTCTTCCGGGCCCGCCATCGGCTGAAGTGTCGCCTGCTGGTACAGATAAAGTAGCGAAGAATCGGAGAGACGCTGAGTCTTCCTCTCCATAGAAGACTTCAACTGGAGCAGCAATTGCTTCCGGGACTGGGTACTGCTCCGCTAAGCTGGATTCTAATTGTCAAGAGTCCCAGCGATTCTCAGAGATTCTCTCTGCCGTTAGTCCTACTTCCTTGGCAAAGGCGACACGCTTTGCTGGTTTACTGTTTCGCAGCAGGCAGAATTTTCTATGCCCAGAAAATTTTCAGCGCGCATGGACGAGCGAGCATTGTGTCGGTCTAAATCTGCTCAGCAGCTGAGCAGCAGGAACCAAACAGTGTTCCGGCACGCGAGTACATCGGCATTGGCAAGGCTGGATGCCGTTGTGTTTCTAAATTAAGCTGAAAAAATCGTTTAAATTCGTGTGCAGACCTGGTCCTTCGTTAGGAGCTTTAGAAGTGTTCTACAATTAATATCTCACTACGATTCATGTGTGGTAATAAATAGCAATATGCTCCTAAAACTAACTTGACAGAACAAAAAGATCCCAAAAACTATGGGATATGCATGCAACCTTGCTTTTAGCACCATCATCTTATATTAGCATCCCCATGCTTTTCAATTTCGAACACAAAATCAACCGTCTTTCGCACGCGTCGACACCCACCAGAGTTGTGTCCTAGCCGTCGGGAGCCATCAAATACGTCTCTTGAGCGTCCAAAGCCACCAGAGCCGCTTCACCTGCATCTGGGGTCACTTGAACCGGTATCGGTTTGTCGTTATTCCGACTGTATTTTGTCTCATTTACTATTTTTTCCAGGTAGATCGTTACAGCCAGTGTGAGAATTCTTTAAGAAAGTGTTTTGGCCCAACTTTCTACAAATGCACTACGAGGAAAGACTGCTGCACAAGGAATCGGAGTTCCACCACGCTTTCAACAATGTCGCCCTGAATATGTCTAAGATGCGAATATAAGCGGTGATTTTTATGGTCTCGCAAGCAAATATGATTCCATGGCATAGCGCTGAATTCATGGCCATAGACAAAAGAGATCGACAAGTTTCGTTTAGACAATTTTTTGAAATAATCCGCGCTAAACAAATATAATTGTTCGATAAGTCCATGGTTCGAAGCTGCACCCCGCCGCACGACTAAGAGTCCTTAGCCGACTTCACGGCCAAAGCTATGCATTTAGGAGCAGTTTATCTTTTTAAGAGGTTCTGAACTAACGAGAATATATTTATGTGAAAACACGAATGGTTAGCAACAAAAATTTTTTTTTCAATTTATGCGATTTTGACCCCTCAGTTGGCCATTTAAAACATCATGCGCCTCTGAGTGGTGAATTCCGAATGTTTTTATCTGTCGACCTACTGTCTGCAGCATATACATGTATCCCATGCAAAACAATAATGTTACCCTATTTTTTATTAATCCATCAGTAGCAGCAAATTTGTTGTTTTGGTGCGCTAGAGTACGGATCCAAATGGGACGACAGAAAGGAAAAAGCATGTCTCGTCTTCAAAGCGGCCCGATAGACAAAGCTTGTCCAAAGCTTGTAGCTGTGAAAGTTTTTTAAAGGGTAAAGTGCAGCCACCCGATTGCATAGCCGAAGCATACGTTTGTTACATCCACAGCCTCGAGATGCATGCCCTATTGTTTGATTGCCATGCAAAAATCGCTTGTTTCATCTTTCGGAAGTGTTACTTTGCTTTCCTAAGCATGCGACGCTCCTCCACAGTGCAGTGCAGAGGATTAGCCTAACTTAAACTATTGCATGTGCCTATAGCCAATGTATTTAGTACTAGACTAGCTCAGTTTGAGAAGCTATAAAAATCACTGATACGTGTCAATTTGTGCACTAAACGTTTTTGACAATATTTTGCATGGTAGAAGTGCTGCGATCTTTAAGATGAATTGAATTGGGCATTGTTACCTAGTTGTACAAGCTCCTAGATGTACCTGATTGACCGTTCTTCATTGATTTCTAACATTTCCAGTTATTCTTCATCACTAAAAATAGATTGTCGCGCACGAATTTGAGTTTAGCGAACAACTGTCGGGACTGCAGCGCTTTTCCTCTGTATTCATGACTAGTAAAGACTTTTATTGTCGAGTGCAGACTTAAAATAAAAAGTTAGTGTACTTTGACATATTGAGTTACATTTACAATGATCTGCGCTTGAGAGAGTAGTGTAGAGAAGATGCATACTGCTTTCTAAACGGTGGGCGCTTAGTCAGTCCTGAGTTCATAAAATGGTCGTTAAAATGCTTAGTGCTGTCTGTTGGATGTCATGAGAACAAAAATCTGTACCCATCTCTGCAGTGTTTGGGGGATCCTAGCTCAGGTGCATTCTCATTTCACCTGTATAACAATCGAGACTTTGTCTCTGTCTAGAGACAATACAAAAGGTTTTAAAAGCTTGCTAGTTGCATGCATACTAACTGCTAACTTCCCTAATTATTCTTTATGACAGCGGAGTTCCCATGCGCACTTTGACGACCTTCGTTCTTGTTTAAGCTATTATCCATTCATCGAAAAGGAAAGTATTTTATTGTTGCTATGCAAAAAGCAGAATTCTATAAATAAATAGCATCTAAAATTTGAATGGGCGAAGGAACGCAGAGAGAATTCTAGACAAAACACGACTTCGTTATGGCTTTCGTCATGAATATAAAATTATTTGTTTTCAGTTGCTATATATATATAATTATTGTAAAATTGTCAATAAATAACAACCAACTATAAGTAAAAATGAAGTTCACCCCATAAACTAAGATGCAGCTAAAAGTTAGGTAGTTAGTTCTTGAATCAGTTCAAACCCTTGGTTAGTAGAATAGCTTCCTCGGCGTACCCTCTGCATGCTGATCTACAATAAAAATGTTGCTATTAAAATTGGTCCGCGTAGACATTCGAGAAGTCTTTGATCAGGGATTTCGTTTGGTCATAATTTTAACATTGTTTGTGAATTTCGTCTTGTTGCTGGCAATGCACATCTTCATGGTTCGGCCGCTGTACATGCTGTGCGGCCACGAGAACTTCAGTATTATCTCCAGATGGATGTTCATCAAGAACAGACCGAGCAACGTGTCCAACGCTTACTGGGAAATCAAGGCGTCCTGCTACATTTCTAATGTAAGTGCATGATTTCACCGAGTTTGCGGCAGTATATTAAGTTTGAAGTTTAGTTTAACCTCAACCAGAAAAACACCTTAGCTTCCTTTATTTCTTAACTAACCGATATGCTAAGAGTCGTAACTATTGGGTACGAGAGTATATGCTTTGAAGTTTCTTAGATTGTTTAATAAGCGTATTTTACTTATAATCCTACTTTTAGTAGAGCATCGAATAAAAGTTTAGCATACTTGTACTAGGTATTTTGGTTGTATTCGTATATTTGAATTTATAATTTTCTCAGCTTTTATGAATGGTATTTTGTGGCGGTCCAGCCTGTATACCAGGTATAGGTCTTTAACATATCTACTGCAACTCCCCTGCAATACTAAACAGTAACTCAGACTGAAGGATGACGTACTCGATTTTCTTAGAAATGAGCTGGAGACCGATTAGGAAAGCGCATCTTTCGTATCGCTGAGTATTTTTACGACCGATTTCGTCCATTGCGTAACTCGATTTGGTGTTCTCTAGAGAGCATATTAAACTCACTAGTGATACGACAAATATACTGTATGCGTTTTTGCAAAGGTCTCCAGCTCATTTCATCGGTAAATTGATACCGAATTTGAAATCTGAGCCGCTAAAAAACCGTAGAAGGGGCCAAAGTAGTTTGGTGGTAGCTTGTGACTCTTGTGCCACGACCAGTGGTTCAGTTCCGTTATTTATTTGGTTCTTTTCACGAAAATTGTCCTGAGGCCGAAGGCTGTCGAGTCAGCGGAATGGACAAAATTTCCTGAACGCTAGTTTCGGTGCCGCCGGAAGCGTTTCGCTGGGTTGCCAGCAGCTCTAGTGATAATTAATCTACTATTAAACCCCGCAGCAATAGATTTGGACTATTTAAATTTTGGATTTTTAATGAATAAACTCACCAATAAGTTTAATTTCGCTGTAAGATTCTATTTCTTATTAAAATAAGAAAGCTTGAAGCGCAAGCATCGAGTGTCAAAGGTTATTGAACTACGGATAGTCACGCCCAACCAACTTGCAGGTCATGGACATCACTATCAGTGTATTTGTCCTGATGTTCACAATCTGTGCGGTAGTTGAAGCTTTCCTAACAATCGGCACACAGCGTCAGTTGCGTCGTCTGGATCAAAACGCCGCCGATGTTGCCGCTCTGCTAGACGATGGTGGAGATCGTCGGAGAGCCGACGCCGATGAGGAGGAGAACGGCCGGGAGGTCAGGAAGACCAGCACCCCTGATCCCGGCGCCATCGTCACCAGCTCTGGCGGGGCGCCAACCGGACACGCCATTGTGCGGCAGCGGATTCTCCGAAAGTATTCCTTCCGTGTGTGTGCGTGTGTATTAACCTACGGCTCGGGTCCCAGCCCGCCGAGGAAGGTCGACTCCAGGAAGGTGGACGTCTCAATTGGGTTGTTCCAAAGGTCACTAGGGCAGAGCGGCGTCGGATAGACAGGGCAGTCGAAAAGATGGACCACCGTTTGGGGCTCCAGACCGCAATCAGGACAGACCGCGGCGACGCCTGGTTTGATTCTCGACTGAAAATCCTGGAGAAGCGGGCAGAAACCGGAGCGGAGCTGCGCCAGTATGCACCGCATGCGGCGGGGGAGGCAAGTTTCGGAGCGATGGATCGCTGGCCGTTGTGTTTGAATAACACGGTTCTGTGGCAGGCTGTCCAGCATGGCCTGTACTGCCTGCGTATGCTGGGCCCGCCTGGCGCGATCCCAGGCAGCAGCGTCAAGGACGTCCGGGGCCGGAACCGGCGTCCAATCAGCATTAAAGTGTTCAGCCGTGAAGATGGAGGCTTTCATGAGTCTGCGCGGCGGCGGAAGGCCAGAAAGGTGGTGACAAGGGAGTTCAGGGCGTCTAGCGCGAAGCTTGAACTGGAGCGAAAGAAGTCGGTTGTGCTGGCGGACGGTAAGCAACTGGACTTCACTATGAAGATCCGCTTCAGAGGTAAGGGCAGTGCAGCCGGTGATGCCGCGAATCGCTGCATTCTGGACCGATTGCAGCCGCGTCCAGGACGAGTTGGAGATGATAGGGCCCCAGACCGGAGCAGCATAGTCGAGCAGGCTTCTGCCTAACGCTTTGAAGGTGGTCAGCAAAAGTTCCTTGCAGCAGCCCCAGGAGGAGCCGGCGAGACAGCGTAGCAGGCAGTTCCTTTTCCGGGTTTTTTCCGCAAGAGTGGTAACGCTTCCAATGCAAACCGCTTTCGTCCGGCTTGCCGGCAAGTGGGAGCGACCATGTTGTGCCCTTGGGTGCACTTGGCAAATGGTTTGCAACTCCCTACACCAGGGTATTCCTTCCGTAGACTCTTCTTCCGAATGTCAATCTCTGTTGTGACAGCTTTCTTTGCATCCGCCAACTTCCTCAGCATTCTGGTGGTTGCTTTGATGTTTAGCATCGTAGAGTCCACGCTAAATCAGCCGCTTCGTCAAGCCTACAAGCCGACTTTATTCACTCTGAAGTGGCAGATCATTATGTACTTTTTCCTCTCATTCTTTTTCTGTGGATTTCTCTGGTCAATGCAGGGCATCTACAGAGGTCAGGTGGATGGCATCTTGGAGCGTGCTCAGCGGATGGAGCAATTCCGGAAGATGAACCCAGACGAAGCAAAATATCTCATCTCTTAGCTGCATGCGAGATATGTAAAAGCCTTCGCAAACCATATAATATTAGTAGTTACAAGTTATTTTTACAGCACTTTATGTTGAAATTACCTATAGTCATTATTTATCCACTGCTTCGAATAAGAATTAAATACAAGCGTGAATTTTAAAATGCCTACGGAGTACTTTTTTACCCTTAATCACTTCTGGTTTTAACTTTTTTAAATTGCCTACTAATATGCTTTTAAATTTGTTCAGAAAAATGTCAATGAATTTTCAATGACAGTAACAAAGGTCGTTCAGGATCAAAAACATGACAGCAAAAGGATTTTCTGAGACAGTTCCCATGCGAACCTACTAGAAAAACTCCATTTTAAAAACTTATGAAACAGCTAAATCTGATTGGGGCGGCAATATTCCTCATTGGGATGTTTGCTGTAACCAATGAACTATCAGGCATTGCAATTCTTAAACCCTTAACAGTTTTGCGACAATAGATGAGCTCTGCTTTCCAGTCCTTTCAGAACAGTTCGGAGCGCACAAAAATGCTCGTACCATCGGTCATAGTTCTCGTTTTTCTGAAGCTACCCGTTTCTCTGACAGCCAGCAGTTCCGCTTTTTATCAACTACTGGAGCAGTCACCGCGTCCTGCCTGTCAAGGCCGCACCGCACCAATCGAAGAGGTGGCTTCGGTAGAAATAGCCGAACTGAATAACTCTCGAGCCTGTGCTTTGGCTTGCACCCTGGCTTTTGAAAACAATGACTCATGCTTTGCTTTCTACTTGTCCCAGTTCAATTCCTGCCGTCTGGTTGAATTTAACGTCCTGGTCAAGACGTGGCTTAACGCATCTCTCTGTCCCGAGTCAGTCTACACTATGCCTATGCCTGGTGAGTGCATGTACCAAATATCTATCGCATACTTAATGGCACAGAGTTGAGCACGTTTTTATCAGTTTCTAATAGTTCAAACGTGCATCACCGTTGGCAGCTCAGCTGATCAAATTTGTTTAAATTCGAGCTGAACCAACCCAGAGCAGACTTGAGCTACTAGCGGTAATGTAAGCCGGCCTCAGTTGTCACAACCAAGAACTTGTCGGCACATTCGGCACGAACTCAAAACGACGACATAAAAATTGTGTTTACCGAGCATGTGACAGCATATAGACCTAGTAACACTTCAAAACTATTGACAGTTTAGTAGGCATGACGATTGAGTGCCTAATTTCCCTCCAGCAATTACTACGCATATTGAGATGTTAGCAGATTTTCCTGATAAAATCTACAATTTTTAATCTTCTATGCTTCCAAACATACTTTTACGTTTGATACCTTAAAGATTATTATTTTACCTTACCCTTAGATCGTACACCCTGTCTACTGTATATGTGTCCTATCGTTCTACGAGCCATAACCTTTTGTGGGGAAACAATCTATCACGGCTAAAAATTGCATTATTTGCAGTCGAAAAATGCAATATTTGCTGAAGAATTTGTTTGACCAGGAAACTTGAGCTACCAGTTTGAATGAAAATCGGAACATTCTTTAGGAAATTCAATTTCAGCATTGTTGTCAACAGTCTGCTCCTGTGAAGCAAGCCGATAAAGTATTTTTTCATCTTTCATATTCATCGCTCAAATATTGACCAATCGATATCGAAAATATCTTTTCAGCAACGCGCATCTGAGAAAGCTATTCGTTTAAATACTCGTATTTTATATTAGGCTCAACTTGCAATATAAGGAACAAATACAGTAAGATTTTCAAGGGCTCTTACTCACATATGAGTATGTTTGGCGGCGGCCATCATACACACCAGATGGAGGCACGGAGGTATTTGCTAGTGTGTACTCATACTTTGTCCATTTCTCGTGTTCCTTTTGTCGGTAGCCGGGACGCCCCTTGTGCGTCTGGTTGTAATAGAAAATAAGGCGATGGCGTACAGTGTGGCTGTTCAGCTCTCTTTTGTCGCAATAGAGGACAGATCCGACAACAAGCTTTTAAACTTTTGGCTAATGGCCCAAAAACGTGGCTCTGGTGATGATCAAGTACTCGTAATCATTAACCCACGGAGCTACTAGTGATAATGCGAACCGGCCTTAAGGTTTGACCTTGCACAATCGAAAGCGTTACGCGCGCAATTCCAACGCTTATTCTAACCCATCAATTTCAGTTGAGACACGCATCAACCTGACCAACTGCCGGCAAAGCTCAGATCTCTGGGGCGGCGTCTGCTCCCGCCTCTTCGACGGCAATACTGATCAGAACTTTCGAAACGGTTACTGCAGCCACACGAGCGAGTCATCCAACCAGTGGTGGCAGACGGACATTGGTCCGGGCTATTACGTCACCAAGGTTCAGATTTTCAATCGCCAGGACTGTTGCTCAGAACGACTCAATCAGCTTACGATCAGTGTGGATAGCCTCCAGTGCGTCGAATTTATCACCTCCGTTCCATTCTTTATTCGCAACTTCACCTGCGGTCGCTATGGCAACGTTGTGAAAATTCAAACTCCACTAAGCAAAGGTCTGGTAATGTGCGAGCTGTACATCTTTGGAATTAGGGTTGCCTGAACTAGCATGGAACGGATGGATAATAAATGGTACAAAAATATGAGCGTAACAGATTGAATTTTGGGCTCTTTGAGTCTACGTAATCTGCAAAGCCGTGATTGTCTATTTAAAAACAGATCAACGTTGATGAAAAATCGTCAAATATTTCTGCACCATATCCTACAAATTTATATTACCTTCGAAAAGAGCTTTATATGAGTAGCACTTATTTAGTATGCAGATCTTTCTAGGCATCAGTTTAAAATGCTACTATTCTTTATATTTCTGCCGCTCGTGTTGTCACACTGCGATCGAGACAATGCAGTCTTGTTTAAGCAGGCGATTAGCCTACTTTTTTTATCAATATTATCAGATCAGATAAAAGAGTAACTTTCAATATTTCCTTACCTGTTATATCACTGAAATTATCTATAACTTTGACATATTTGTTTTAATCAACCTTTTAGCTGACACACTGAATGCTGCATAAAATTTGTTTCGTCTCTACCCTCGTAGTTTAGTCAACTACTTAGCAGTAATACTTTTATTACCCGGTAAAACTGTAGTAATAAGCAGTGTGACCCAGAGATTTCCAAGATAAATACTCGTATATTCAAAAATACAAGGTTGAATCAAATTCTATCTAGAACATTCTGGCTGTTCCAAGGCAAAATATAGTTACTAATAGTTTGTAAGCTTGGACTCAATATTTTATGAGTCAATATCAGTTCCATAGCAATCTCGAGAACTACCGCTTTTACGTCTTATTAATTTAGCACCGTTATAATGCTTCAATTGGATTTTAGAATGCCAATAGTAAAAAACTGCTTTGCCCATTAACGCAAGAGATAATATTCATCTATCAATACTATGAATAATTGAAGCAGATAGCTTAGATAAATATAGATATACTCAGTATTGCTGGGAGAGTTTTAAAATAAACTAAGATTACCTGTTGCAGAAAGCGCGACCAACCGAACCAAACCGAATCTACAAGGATATCAGCACGGAAAAGTTTTTCTCGTTAAATCAGATTTCGTTTACTTTTAAGAAAAGTATGAATAAATTTACTGACAAAAATATTTAATTAAAAATCTAAGACAGAGAAAAGTTTGTTTTATTTAAAACTTTGATTTCAATATAATTAATAGCTTCCATGGATTTGGATAAAAATGGCTACAAATTCTATTTTAGCTACTGCTTTTTCTCCTAATGTATACTCAGCAACATACAAAAGTTGCCACTCTAGCGAGAGAGCTGAGGGGTAGCTTTAATTCGTCCAGCCTTCGCACAGCGCTACCCCACTTCATTCCCCAACTCAAGTCTGCCTCGGCGTAGCTATAAGTTGTGCTGCTCGCAAAGATTGAGAGACTTTGCATGCACTCTCAAAAGTGGCGACCACAGATGGGATTTTCTGTGATGGCGACTTTTCGATGTATCTGAGTAATATTGATTGTATTCCTTTCAGTAAGAAAACTTTCTGGAAGTTCTCGCAAAGTAAATTACCTAGGAAAGTAAGGATTACTTAGGTAATTACATGGGCTTTTTTCAACTGGTTGAGCTGTTTTATTACCCAATTAACGTGTTGTAACGATGTTGATATTTAGTTGTTCGTAAATATTGTAATATGGTATTATTAATGTCTCCTTAGTATTGTATTAATTTATCTACTATTCATTAGCGAATTTTAAAGTTATTCAATACGTACGCTTAAAATTTGTTTTACGGTATCTTTCATGGAAATATTGTTTAAATTATTTAAATATTTATTATTAAAAAGTAATATCTAAATTTTTTTATTTATTATTTATTATTTATTATTTATTATTATTTATTATTTATTGAAATAATTATTTAAAAGACTGTTAAATCGCGATTTTGCGCTAATCGGTCTCTTGTCTCGTGCTTTTCGGTTGGTCCGCCGCGTTGTGCCCGTTTGCAGTTGTTTAACATCAAAAAATTAACGGCGATAAAACTAAAAGTGTATCCTATCTCTTCAAATATATAGGATAAGACAAGTCAACTCGATTCGGCCGTAAGATTGTCTGATAATTTATTATTGTGCATAGCCGTCAGTACCGAACTCAGAAGGGTCTCGTCACAGTGTCAAGCGTAATTCAGTTGGATCCTTCGTCCATTTATCTGCCGTGATACCCCCCCCCCGGTCCTTCACGATTTATGTGTTTCGTGCAGAGATAATGACGTCATGCTTTTTGTGTGAAACTAGATGACCCAAAGTTTTGAGCCAAGACTCGGATGAGTCTTCATACTAATTAGTGCCAGATTAAACAAATGCATTGCTCTGCCAAGTAGAAAGCAGTGTGAAATCCTTCCTGCCGTGCAATCCACTGTTTGCTTTCTCTTATTTGCAAAAATGAAAGCAGAATCTGAACAAAGCAACGCCAGGCGTTGCACTCGCAATTCTGCAGCTGCTGTTGGTGGTGCTTCTGCAGGCAGCTCAACCGGTGAACTTGATCCCACCAGTCCCCGATGGCCAGCAGAGCGGAACTACTGAAACGGGCTGCAGCATCGAACAATTCGAGCCTCAGAGCGCCATCTGGATGAACCAGTCAGCTGATCCAATTAGCCTATGGAAATCTGGGAACCGAACAAAACAACTTTGAGCCCTTCTTCTGACAAATCTTTGCTCCCCAAGAAAAATTTGGCCACCAACACAACAAAGAAGCAGCCTACTGAAAGCAATCGGATGCACCCCATCGTATATGCACGCCACTATAGTTCTGCAGGTTTTAGAGCTGGCCACCAAGGCATTCATTGAGCTGAGCAAATTCAACCAAGCCAAAGGCGGACACTGCTGACCAAAATCAGCTTTTTTCTTCAATGATTAAATTTTGTTGACGAATGATCGATTTTTTTAGATGACGACTGCGTTGCAGGTAAAATTGGCCACTGAGAAAGTTCACTAGCCTTCCTTGTGAGTCGTTTTGGTAATCAATAATTTTTCTTCAGGGCGCCAAAATATAGCGCTTACGGCGCTAAAATGAGTTCCTGCGGCGCTAAATGAGTGTCTGAGGCGCTAAAATGAGTGCCTGCGGCGCTAAAATGAGTGCCTGCGGCGCTAAAATGAGTGCCTGCGGCGCTAAAAGAGTGCCTGCGGCGCTAAAATGAGTGCCTGCAGCGCTAAAATGAGTGCCTGCGGCGCTAAAATGAGTGCCTGCTGCGCTAAAATGAGTGCCTGCTGCGCTAAATGAGTGCCTGCGGCGCTAAAATGAGTGCCTGCTGCGCTAAAATGAGTGCCTGCTGCGCTAAAATTAGTGCCTGCGGAGCTAAAATGAGTGCCTGCGGCGCTAAAATGAGTGCCTGTGGCGCTAAAATGAGTGCCTGCGGCGCCAAAATGAGTGCCTGCGGCGCCAAAATGAGTGCCAAAATTAAGAAAACAAATTCTAAATTCTATTATTTCCTTTATATCGAACTGCCAATATGCTGCCGATCTCATAACAGCATTGTATTTTATGTGGACTTTTCATGGTCTACTAACTTTTAGCTATACCCAAATCTCTATTCCTGGCTTTCCGTTGTCTTTTATTCAAGATTCAAATCTTAGATCCAATGTAGTTAATGCTCTTCACCTGTTCTAAACCTACACAGTTAACCTTCACATTCACCAACTGATTCTCCGTGAGCTCCTCTTGCCAATCATCATGAAATTTACTCTTCTCAGTGCCAATTTCCATTCCGTATCTCTCGGTGGTTTTCTAAAAGCTTCTGTAAACATTTTTTCAGGCATATTTCTCCAGGACTTCAGAATCGTTATCAGCAAACCGGATATCATTTATCCGCCTCGCCGCGCATCTCGCGTCTCTACAATGGCCTTCAAGTGTTCCATGAATTTTCAAGAAACTATGTAAATAGGACAGGCTACAGCGTGCATCCTCTTCGTACATCGACAGTAGTCCAGAACCAGTGAGAACTTTAGATTTCGCTGCTTCGTACAAGCTCTTTATCAGAGCAGTTATCCCTTTCCCAAAATCAAACTTGCTCATTTTCCACGGTGCCTCATGGCAGACTCTACCAAATGCTTTCCTCATTTGCTTTCCTCTACCAAGTGATTTTCTCATCACCTTGAGTTCTGCCTTGATGCTATCTTCTCCCGGTGCCTTTTTCTGCTTCAGTTATTTGATGGTAGCTTCAACGTAGGAAAATACTCCTATAATAGGATCGATAAATAGGAAAATACACAGTCGCCTAAAATTGCTTGCAAAAACAATTCACAAAAAACTAACTTTTTTTAATAATCAACAACATAAAATTGTCGCCACCTTTGAGAGTTCGCAGTAAATCCGGCTCAGTATCAGTAGCTCAGTAACGGCGGACGACCCAACCACACGAAAGTCGATCATTTGGCCGAAACGCGACTGACCCGAATACGTGTCCGGTTCGTGCGATGGAGATTACCTGGCAAAAATACCAGATGACGTCGGTTGTCTGTGGCCTAAACCGCAGAACGAGGGTTTCCATGGAAGGTTTCTGGTATCACAAGAGCCTTGTACTCGCAAACACTGCTTAATGAGTTCATGAAGAAATTGTGTGAGCTGGCGGACTGAGCAATCGTGCGCCACCAATCATTGCATACGCGCCTCCGTTGTAACCAACTTGATGGAGGATGGCGTCAGCGTTTCCGAGATTCAACCGTGACCGGTCACAAACGAGCGGAGAGCGTTGAACATTACAACAAGAGATTGAAGTTCTCCAAAAAAGTCAACCTATCCGAGCAATCAGTGGGCGACTCTCTGCACTGCGGAACAAACCCTGGCATCGGCTGTCAGAGCGCCAGCAACGCGGGAGCAAGTTCGACTGCTGGATGCATCGTACTGTCACAAAATACGACTGCGTTGGGCATGCTGGGTCAATTGTAGCTAACCAAGGCGTATCGATTGGTGCCAACCAGGCGAGCGTTTTTGAGAACTGCAAATTTGAGATTGCACATTCAATTACACCACGCTAACTGACAGATGTAACTATTGAGGTAACTATTGATGAACTCTCACCACATATCATTTTGAGCTTCCAAGCGTTATTTACTGAATTATTTCGTTTACTTCGTGTTTCATTCCTGTTGTATTTGGTCTTGTGTTTGTTGGCAGTGAAATATACAGTGGCTATAAGTGATGAATTGAATATAATTAAAATATGCTTCAACCATAGACAGTGACGGCAGACAAATGTAGAGCGTTTCAATCGCGTTTCAACCCAGGCAGCCTACCCATAACCGTTTATCTGCACCAATGCAAATAAATGAAATTTACACTGAGACCATGGACGTTCGCCCGGGCAAGTGGAGGATACATAAAAAGTGAACACGCACCAAAATCTCGAGGTTCTCGAGGAAACCAAAAACGATGTACCAATAAACGACAGAAAATATAAGAGTGGACAAGAGATTTTAAGCGCAAGATCAATAAATTTTTGGTTTTTTACTGTCCGAAAATGTTCCGTTAAAAAGAGTCCGTTTATTTGGCAGGATTAATCGGCATTTTAAATTCAGTGGCCAAAAAACTCAATTTCGCATATATTCACTGCTTGCGACTGGGTGCTGTAGACCCGGAACCTGCTTCCAATAGCGTTGCAGGTAAAATTGGCCACAGAGTAGGAAACGTCGACGCGGTGGCACTCGACACCGTCCATTCTCAGCGAGAGCTTGTTCATTCGGCTAGTGCAACAGTCATTCCTATTGTAGATGGTGACGTACGAGACAAACACGGCGTTTGAAATTGAGCTTCAAACCATTGATCAGCAGTATTTACAGTGTGGCTGCATGATTGTCCAGAAAATTTTGGATTTGTGTCACCGTCTATAGCTCGCTCGCAAACGCCGTTTAAGTAATTGCTGCTTTGAGTACATCCTACGGCATTAAGCTTCACGATATCTAAAATGATAGAGAATAGTTTGCACGCGCGTTGCAGAATAAAATTATACGTAAATAGCTATTTATTTTATTATGACCGATGCAGATATAATTTAATACAATTAAATTACGTAGATATAATTATAGATTCAAGCATCGGCTCGGCCTTGAAAAAAAGACAAGTGCATCCAAAGTAATCTTTTTCTCGTCTTATTTGGCCTTTCCAAGTCTATTTGGGGTAAACTTCTATAAAAGAAAATCCCCTAGCTCACCGGGCATCGGTAGGACGTAAATCGACTCCGGACAGTGCGCAGTGTCAAGCCAGCTCTTTATGAAAGCGTCATATCTAACTAGTCGGCACCAGTTCGATTTCGTCATGTAGAAGCCGAAGCACCACCTCGCCGTAGCCACAGTGCAGGCCAAGGCGCAGGCCGCTGCGTTGTTCAGCCCGACCGGGTTCGACGCCACTTCAGGCGCAGGACTCGAGCTCGAACAGTCAGGAACAGGCGACTTTTGGAGAAGCTCGTAGCCACTAGAGCTCGTGGTGAACAGAGCGACCTGAGCGATCAGCAGAAACAGCAGCAGCGCTGGCATTTTGGGAGCCGGTTGTATGAAGCATCCAGGAAAACTTAGCTACTTACTTTATATCAACGTGAATGTAGCATCATGTGATTGAAAAAATAGCTATTTGATAAAACTAGCTATTGTTTTGAGTTCTTTTTTGAGAAGATTTTAACCGGCATGTGGCTGGATTATTTTACACAATGAACAAAAACATAATATGTTTTTTTCCCGGACTTGTATTGTTTAAAGCTACCGGAACAGCACGTAGGTGAAATTCGCTCGCCAGTGGCTCAGTTTTATAAGGATTTATTGTGTCTTAGAAGTGCTTTTGGAGTCAACAGAAAACAATTGCGTAAAAAATTTTTTTTGAATTTGCTGCTTACTGACAATATTCTGTGGTGTCATGGAAATGACAGTTTTTTAAATCGCAGAAATTCTTTTAAATGCGTAGAAAAAGTTGCCTATTGTTTTACTGGTACCTTTTACATCCAGTAGCACTTCCGGGTGTATGGAAGTGACAGGAAGT